>CM062296.1:542212633-542594157 GCA_031216915.1 Pictodentalium vernedei
CTGAAAATTTTGGACCAAAAATCCGAAAAAAATTTTTTTTTGTTTTTTATGCGTTTCGGTCAATTTTAAGAGAAAAAAAAAAAAATTTTGACACTGAAAATTTGGGGTCCGGGTGGGACTTACAAAATTTTGGACCAAAATCCTGAATTTTTTTTTTTTGTTTTTTTATGTGTTTTCAGTCAATTTTAAGAGAAAAACTATTTTTTTTTTACACTGAAAATTTGGGGTCCAGGTGGGACTGAAAATTTTGGACCAAAATCCGAAATTTTTTTTTTTGTTTTTTATGCGTTTCGGTCAATTTTAAGAGAAAATTTTTTTTTTTTTTTTTTTACACTGAAAATTTTGGGTCCGGGTGGGGACCAAGAAAATTTTGGACCAAAAATCCTGAAAATTTTTTTTTTTGTTTTGTATGCCGTTTTGGTAAATTTTAAGAGAGAAAAAAAAAAAAAAATTTTTTTACACTGAAAATTTGGGGACGGGTGGGACCAAGGAAAATTTTGGACCAAAATCCAGAAAAAAATTTTTTGTTGTTTTTTATGCGTTTCGGTCAATTTTAAGAGAGAAAAAAAAAAAAAAAATTTTTTTACACTGAAAAATTTGGGGACAGGTGGGACCAAGAAAATTTTTGACCAAAATCCGAAAAATTTTTTTTTTCGTTTTTTATGCATTTCGGTCAATTTTAAGAGAAAAAATAATTTTTTTTTTTACACTGAAAATTTGGGGTCCAGGTGGGACTGAAAATTTTTGACCAAAATCCGAAATTTTTTTTTTTGTTTTTTATGCGTTTTCGGTCAATTTTAAGAGAAAAAAATTTCTTTTTTTTACACTGAAAATTTGTGGTCCAGGTGGGACTGAAAATTTTGGACCAAAATGCGAAAAAAAAATTTTTCGTTTTTTATGCATTTGGGTGAATTTTAAGAGAGAAAAAAAAAAATTTTTGACACTGAAAATTTGGGGTCCGGGTGGGACTTAGAAAATTTTTGGACCAAAATCCTGAAATTTTTTTTTTTTTGTTTTTATGTGTTTCGGTCAATTTTAAGAGAAAAAAGAAATTTTTTTTTACACTGAAAATTTGGGGTCCAGGTGGGACTGAAAATTTTGGACGAAAATCCGAAATTTTTTTTTTGTTTTTTTATGCGTTTCGGTCAATTTTAAGAGAAATTTTTTTTTTTTTTTTTTTACACTGAAAATTTTGGGTCCGGGTGGGACCAAGAAAATTTTTGGACCAAAATCCTGAAAATTTTTTTTTTTGTTTTTTTATGCGTTTCGGTAAATTTTAAGAGAGAAAAAAAAAAAAATTTTTTTACACTGAAAATTTGGGGACGGGTGGGACCAAGAAAATTTTGGACCAAAAATCCTGAAAAAATTTTTTGTTGTTTTTTTATGCGTTTCGGTCAATTTTAAGAGAAAAAAAAAAAAAAAATTTTTTACACTGAAAATTTGGGGACGGGTGGGACCAAGAAAATTTTGGACCAAAATCCGAAATTTTTTTTTTTTTTTTTTTATGCATTTTGGTCAATTTTAAGAGAAAAAAAGTTCTTTTTACACTGAAAATTTGGGGTCCGGGTGGGACTTAGAAAATTTTGGACCAAAATCCGAAAAAAATTTTTTTTGTTTTTTTATGCGTTTCGGGTCAGTTTTAAGAGAAAAACATTTTTTTTTTTTTTACACTGAAAATTTTGGGTCCGGGTGGGACCAAGAAAATTTTGGACCAAAATCTGAAAAAATTTTTTTTTTGTTAATTATGCGTTTCGGTCAATTTTAAGAGAAAAAAAAAAAAATTTTGACACTGAAAATTTGGGGTCCGGGTGGGACTTAGAAAATTTTGGACCAAAATCCTGAAATTTTTTGTTTTTGTTTTTATGTGTTTCGGTCAATTTTAAGAGAAAAAATAATATTTTTTTTTTACACTGAAAATTTGGGGTCCAGGTGGGACTGAAAATTTTGGACCAAAATCCTGAAATTTTTTTTTTGTTTTTTTATGCGTTTCGGGTCAATTTTAAGAGAAAAAACATCTCTTTTTTTTACACTGAAAATTTGGGGTCTGGGTGGGACTGAAAATTTTGGACCAAAATCCGAATTTTTTTTTGTTTTTTTATGCATTTCAGTCAATTTTAAGAGAAAACAAAAAAAAAAAATTTTGACACTGAAAATTTGGGGGTCCCGGGTGGGACCAAGAAAATTTTGGACCAAAATCCTGAAATTTTTTTTTTTTTTTATGTGTTTTCGGTCAATTTTAAGAGAAAAAAATAATTTTTTTTTTACACTGAAAATTTGGGGTCCAGGTGGGACTGAAAATTTTGGACCAAAATCCAAAATTTTTTTTTTTGTTTTTTATGCGTTTCGGTCAATTTTAAGAGAAAAATTTTTTTTTTTTTTTTTTACACTGAAAATTTGGGTCTGGGTGGGACCAAGAAAATTTTGGACCCAAATCCTGACAAAATTTTTTGTTGTTTTTTATGCGTTTCGGTCAATTTTAAGAGAGAAAAAAAAAAAATTTTTTTTACACTGAAAATTTGGGGTCCGGGTGGGACCTAGAAAATTTTGGACCAAAATCCGGAAATTTTTTTTTTGTTTTTTATGTGTTTCGGTCAATTTTAAGAGAAAAATTTTTTTTTTTTTTTACACTGAAAATTTGGGGGTCCGGGTGGGACCAAGAAAATTTGAACCAAAATCCTGAAAAAATTTTTTGGGGTTTTTTATGCGTTTCGGTCAATTTTAAGAGAAAAAAAAAAAAAAAAATTTTGACACTGAAAATTTGGGGGTCCGGGTGGGACCTAGAAAATTTTGGACCAAAATCCGAAATTTTTTTTTTTTGTTTTTTATGCGTTTCAGTCAATTTCTTTTTTTTTTACACTGAAAATTTGGGGTCCAGGTGGGACTTTGAAAATTTTGGACCCAAATCCTGTGTTACGACCCGTAATGTAATAAATGCCCATAATGTAATACCTACCCATAATGTAATACAAAAACGACCCATAATGTAATACGAACCCATAATGTAATAAAAAACGACCCATAATGTAATAAATGTAATAACGTGTAATAAATGTTAGGTACCCATAATGTAATAAAAAAATTTTTTAAAATTAGATACAAATTACACTTTTCCAGGCCCGTAATGTAATAAAATTCTAAGCTGGATTTTTGTTTTTTCTCTTTACTCCAGCAGTGCGTTCGGCTACTTATGACACATCCTACGCCTTCATCAATGCTGCCAATGGCCCCTATGCCGTACACAGCCAACATGTGTGGGTGTGTTGGGATTACGATAGAGAGTATTCCGGGACCTGGGGCGGGTATACTCTGCTATGAGTGACAGGCATTATCCCTCTTCCATTTGTACCACCCACGCAAACGACTTCCTCGATAGCCTCTACTGCCCTGCCACAATCATATAGGGTCTACCTTACAAGACATTCAATAATTTTTGTTTCCAGGATGGTCATTTTATAACTGCAATCATCATATTCGACCGGGCTGTTCACTTGCATAAAAGCAATGCGGGTAGCAGGTTCCTATACTGTTAATAAGTGCAAGCAATTCTGGCCAAAGTTGCTGAGGCAGAGGGTGTAGTGGGGTGCAGTGGGGTTTGGGTGCACAATAACCGGATAGTTGGGGGGAGGGGGGCGTATAGTGTGGGATACAAGGAAAAGATAGAACAGAAGCAAGACCTTGAGTCAACCGGCGCAGAGGAATATCGGGAGGCGATATGGTGAGTGTACTGGTATTGGAATGGGGGATATCCTACAGCTCGATGGGATTTGGATTAGGCTACTTTGCTCCAAATTAAGCGTACAATCTATCCTCTGTCTCTCCAATTTTCACTACCTAAACAAAATTAGTAATTTCCCTGTACTGTACTACTATAAGTTCATGTCGCACCCTCCGCACCTTGAAACCAGTGAGCCTGAGCCCAGGACCACACTTAATAACGACCACATCATATTCCCGGTCCTGTGATCACATGTGTCAAGTAATATTATCAAATGCTTTTCAGTCAAATAGTTTGCACTTCGCACATGCAAGAAAGACCTTACATTTTCAATAAAAAATTGTATCAGTTTTCAATAGTGACAGCCCTGAGTGAAATGGTTTTCAACTCCTCTCAGTGTTATTTTTTCTAAAACCTCAACACACCACAGATTGAACACCCTCAATTGATATGAATCGAAGCAAGTTAAACGCCTTGTAGACTGCTATCATCCACGCAGGCCACCTTTGCGAGAAGATTGGGTAAGAGTATGTCATGTTCACCTGTGGCTGTGACCAGCAACTGAGTCGAGTTAATGTGCACATCACTTGGTTGTACAAAGCAGCCTCTTTGTATTGAGCTCAGGGGATTGCATTCTCAAATAAATTTCACCAGTGGTGTGGCATCACTCATAGTATGCACAGGACGAATGCAGATCTATAATAGAGAGTAGTTTTGGTGGTTCTTGAGATTATGTTGATTGGAAAAGCATTCCACGGCATTTTCTGAGCTGTGGGGACTACCACTTAAACCACCTACATTTCCTGACAGTTCCTGGCGGTTGGCAGGAACTTCCTGCCAACCGCATACTCTATCACATCGACTATTCGCCGCTATTGTGCCATCTTCTTCTAGGCTACACTCAAACAACATACGTAGCTAAACACCAGGTGTAACATGGGAATATCCGTTTGACCGTGACCGTGAGGTGTGACCTTGACCATCAATCCGGTGACCTTGAACCTGTGTATGGGCCGATTTTCATGAAACTTGGTGTGTGGTTCGGGCACCCAACAATTTTGCCACACCCGATGCCCGTCATGTGTGACCTTGATTGATATTCACACCGTTGACCTTGAACCTATATCTCGGCTCATGTTGCGCCGATTTGCGTGAAACTTGGTATGTGGGGGTAGTTCGGGGCTCTCTCTCTCTCTCTCTCTCTCTCTCTCTCTCTCTCTCTCTCTCTCTCTATATATATATATATATATATATATATATATATATATTGAGCGTCCTGAACTACTCCCACATACCAAGTTTCACGAAAATCGGCCCAGCATGAACCGAGATACAGGTTAAAGGTCAACGGTTTGAATATCAAGGTCACACATGACGGGCATCGGGTGTGGCGAAATTGTTGGGCGCCCGAACCACACACCAAGTTTCAGGACAATCGCCCAGCAGGAGCCGATACACAGGTTCAAGGTTTCCGGTTTGATGGTCAAGGTCACACACCCGGTCAAACGGATACGCCCATGTTACTCCTCGTGTCTAGCTATGTATGTTGTTTGAGTGTAACTTAGGAGAAGATGGCACAATAGCGGAGATGAACACGCGAATAGCCAACCGCCAGGAACTGCCATGACTGTAGGTAGTTTAAGTGGAAGGCCGTGTGGTGGACTAATAATATTACTTGACACATGTTATCACAGGATCGGGAATATGATGTGGTCATTATTAAGTGTCATCCTGGGATCGGGCTCATTGGTTTCCAGGTGCGGTGGGTGTGACATAAACATATCCCCTATCCCAATACCAGTACACCTACCATATCGCCTCCCGATATTCCTCTGCGCCGCTTGACTCAACGTCTTGCTTCTGTTCCATCCTTTCCTTGTATCCCACACTACCCCCCCCCCCCCCCCCCCCCCCCCCCCACCACCACTATCCAGTCTTGTTTTTTATGTGTTTCGGTCAATTTTAAGAGAAAAAAAAAATCTTTTTTTTTTACACTGAAAATTTGGGGTCCGGGTGTGACTTAGAAAATTTTGGACCAAAATCCAGAAATTAGTTTTTTATGCATTTTAAGAAGAAAAAAAAATTTAGGCTGAAAATATTTTGTTTGGGGAAAAAATTCTGTTTTTTATGTGTTTATCTCAATATTGTGACGTAAAAGTGCAGGAACTGAAAATAGAAGGAAAATCCTGTGTATTGTATGGGCACAATTGCTTCATCTAGTTGGCATATGCTTTTCTTACGAGGGGCGTATGCAGCTTATTCAAGTCCATGGTTTGATATTTAGACTACCATGTCAGGTGAGTGCCCGCAGGCCCCCTGGGGCCTCTTGTTTGATTTTCAGGTCATAACATTAGGTATGTTTATCACAGTTAAACCATGCCTACAGAAAATATTTACATGCATTAAGATAAAAGCACTATTGATATTGGAATCGCTAGCAACAAGGTCACAGACTGTTACTATGCATAGAACATTGTCAAAAATTGGTTTCCATGCAATAACTTTTGGGTTTCTTTTTTTTCAGCTTAACTTGACATAGTCAAGATAAGCTATTGCCATCACACGTGCGGAAGTCTGTTAGTCTGTGAGTCTGTTAGTCTGTGAGTCTGTGACGTCTGTTCACATTTTCCTTTAGCACGGGCTACACCCTGCAGTTCTTGTCTGATCGTCACGAAATTTCATATGGAGTTTTGGGGTCTTGTCTACATGAGAACGTCCCCGTTTGGTCGCGATCGGGCAACGGGTATGGCTGCCCGAACCCAAAACCCAAAAACCATTAGCACAGTCTACAGGTCGTATTTATGAAGGGATTTCATTGTAACTTGGTAGGATGCCTCTGTATAATGCCTAGATGAGAACGTCCCCTTTTGGGCATGATCTATCAACCGTGATGGCTGCCCAAGCCCGAAACCCAAAAACTTTTAGCACAGTCTGCAGGTCATGTTTAATGTGGAGGGATTTTATTGTAACTTGGTAGGATGACTCCTTATGATGTCCAGATGAGAATTTCCCCATTTGGGCATGATCTGCCAACCGTGACGACTGCTCGAGCCCAAAACCTGAAAACCTTTAGCACAGTCTACAGGTCATATTTATTTAGGAATTTCATTGTAACTTGGTGGGTTGACTTCATACAATGTCTAGATGAGAAAGCCTCCTTTTGGACGTGATTGGGCAACTGTGACGGCTAAAGATGCCCGAAGCCTGAAAACCTTTAGCACAGTCTACAGATCATATTTATGAGGGGATTTCATTGTAACTTGGTAGGATGACTCCAAATAATGTCTAGATGAGAACGTCTCATTTTGATTGCGATCATTCAGCTTTGATGGGTGCCCGAGCCCAAAAACCTTTAGCATAGGTAAAAGGTCATATTTATGGAAGGATTTCATTGTAACGTATTAGTTTGACTCCATATAATGCCTAGATGATGACATCCCCTTTTGGTCGTGATTGGTCAGCTGTGATGGCTACAAGTGCCCGAAGCCCAAAAATCTTGAGCACAGTCTACAGGTCATATTTATGAAGGGATTTCATTGTAACTTCGCAGGATCACTCCAGATGATGCCCAGATGATTGTCCCCTTTGGTTGTGATCATTCAACCATGATGGCTGCCCGAGCCCAAAGCCCGAAAACCTTTAGAACAGTCTACAGGTCATATTTATGAAGGGATTTCATTGTAACTTGGTAGGTTGACTTCATATAATGTCTAGATGAGAACGTCCCCTTTTGGACACGATTGGGCAACTGTGACGGCTTCAGGGGCCCAAGGCCCAAAAACCTTTAGAACTGTCTACAGGTCATAATTATGAAGGGATTTCATTGTAGCTTGGTAGGATGACTCCAAATAGTGTCCAGATGAGAACGTCCCCTTTTGGTCACGATCATTCAGCCTTGATGGCTGCCCGAGCCCAAAAACCTTTAGCATGTCTGTAGGTCGTATTTATGGAAGGATTTCATTGTAACTTGTTAGGTTGACTCCATATAATGCCTAGATGATGACATCCCCTTTTGGTCATGGTTGGTCAACTGTGATGGCTACAGGTGCCTGAAGCCCAAAATTCTTGAGCACAGTCTACAGGTCATATTTATGAAGGGATTTCATTGTAACTTCATAGGATCACTCCAGATAATGTCCAGATGAGAATGTCCCCTTTTGGTTGCGATCATTCAGCCATGATGGCTGCCCAAGCCTGAAGCCCGAAAACCTTTAGCACAGTCTTCAGATCACATTTATGAAGGGATTTCATTGTAACTTGGTAGGTTAACTTCATATAATGTCTAGATGAGAACGTCCCCTTTTGGACATGATTGGGCAACTGTGACGGCTAAAGATGCCCGAAGCCCGAAAACCTTTAGCACAGTCTACAAATCATATTTATGAGGGGATTTCATTGTAACTTGGTAGGATGACTCCAAATAATGTCTAGATGAGAACGCCCCATTTTGATCGCGATCATTCAGCTTTGATGGGTGCTCGAGCCCAAAAACCTTTAGCACAGGTAAAAGGTCATATTTATGGAAGGATTTCATTGTAACGTATTAGTTTGACTCCATATAATGCCTAGATGATGACATCCCCTTTTGGTCTTGATTGTTCAACTGTGATGGCTACAGGTGCCCGATGCCCGAAAACCTTGAGCACAGTCTACAGGTCATATTTATGAAGGGCTTTCATTGTAACTTCGTGGGATCACTCCAGATGAGATTATCCCCTTTGGTTGCGATCATTCAACCATGATGGCTGCCTGAGCCTGAAGCCCGAAAACCTTGAGCACAGTCTACAGGTCATATGTATGAAGGGATTTCATTGTAACTTGGTAGGTTGACTTCAGATAATGTCTAGATGAGAACGTCTCCTTTTGGACATGATTGGGAAACTTTGACGGCTAAAGGTGCCCGAAGCCCGAAAACCTTTAGCACTGTCTACAGGTCATATTTATGAAGGGATTTCATTGTAACTTGGTAGGATGACTCCAAATAATGTCTAGATGAGAATGTTCCATTTTGGCCGTGATCATTCAGCCTTGATGGGTGCCTGAGCCCAAAAACCTTTAGCATAGGCAAAAGGTTATATTTATAGAAGGATTTCACTGTAACCTGTTAGGTTGACTCCATATAATGCCTAGATGATGACATCCCCTTTTGGTCTTGATTGTTCAACTGTGATGGCTACAGGTGCCCGAAGCCCGAAAACCTTGAGCACAGTCTACAGGTCATATTTATGAAGGGATTTCATTGTAACTTTGTAGGTTGACTTCATATAATGTCTAGATGAGAACATCCCCTTTTGGACACGATTGGGAAACTGTGACGGCTTCAGGGGCTCAAGGCCCAAAAACCTTTAGAACAGTCTACAGGTCATAATTATGAAGGGATTTCATTGTAGCTTGGTAGGAACTCCAAATAGTGTCCCGATGAGAACGTCCTCTTTTGGTCACGATCATTCAGCCTTGATGGCTGCCCGAGCCCAAAAACCTTTAGCATGTCTGTAGGTCGTATTTATGGAAGGATTTCATTGTAACTTGTTAGGTTGACTCCATATAATGCCTAGATGATGACATCCCCTTTTGGTCGTGGTTGGTCAACTGGGATGGCTACAGGTGCCTGAAGCCCGAAAATCTTGAGCACAGTCTACAGGTCATATTTATGAAGGGATTTCATTGTAACTTCATAGGATCACTCCAGATGATGTCCAGATGAGAATGTCCCCTTTTGATTGCGATCATTCAACCATGATGGCTGCCCAAGCCTGAATCCTAAAAACCTTTAGCACAGTCTTCAGATCATATTTATGAAGGGATTTCATTGTAACTTGGTAGGTTGACTTCATGTAATGTCTAGATGAGGACTGCCCCTGTTGGACACCATTAGGTAACTGTGTTGGCTACAGGGGCCCAGAGCCCGAAAATCTTTAGCACAGTCTACAGGTGATATTTATGAAGGGATTTCATTGTACCTTGGTAGGATGACTCTAAATAATGTCTAGATGAGAACGTCCCCTTTTGGTCGCGATCATTCAGCCTTGATGGCTGCCCGAACTCAAAACCCCAGAACCTTTAGCATAGTCTATTGGTCATATTTATGGAAGGACTTCATTGTAACCCGTAAGTTTGACTCCATATAATGCCTAGATGATGACATCCCCTTTTGGTCGTGATTGGTCAACTGTGATGGCTTCAGGGGCCCGAAGCCCAGAAACCTTGAGCACAGTCTACAGGTCATATTTATGAAGGGATTTCATTGTAACTTTGTAGGATCACTCCAGATGATGCCAGATGAGAATGTCCCCTTTTGGTTGTGATCATTCAACCATGATGGCTGCCAGAGCCCAAAGCCCAAAAACCTTTAGCACAGTCTACAGGTCATATTTATTAAGGGATTTCACTGTAACTTGGTAGGTTGACTTCATATAATGTCTAGATGAGAACGTCCCCTTTGGACGCAATTGGGAAACTGACGGCTACAGGGGCCCGAAGCCCGAAAATCTTTAGCACAGTCTACAGGCCATATTTATGAAGGGATTTTAATGTAACTTGATAGGATGACTCGTTTTGGAATAATTTCACTGTAACTTGGTAACTTTTGTTGATATATGTTAACAGTGAGGGCCACATACATTAACTGCGAGGTCATATTAACCCACCCTTCAGCTCTTTAGTACAGTGTACACCTCATATTATTTTTGTCATAAACATAGCATACAGAGAACAGAAATGAACATATTCCCAATTATCACAATTCTTGTCTTATTTCATAATCCTTTCATAAACATTGAACATTATCCTTTTCATCAAACACAACACATAAGTTAAGCTACAGTGTCATTGACACTTTCATTTTAACAAATGTTCGCTAAATTTACAGATCAGGTATTCCTATGGCCAAGTAAAACCTCACTAATTTTTAGCTCAACTTGACAAAGTCAAGATAAGCTATTGCCATCACGCGTGCGGAAGTGTGTTAGTCTGTGAGTCTGTTCACATTTTCCTTTAGCATGGGCTACACCCCGCAGTTCTTGTCTGATCGTTACGAAAATCCATACGCAGGTTTGGGGTCATGTCTAGATGAGAATGTCCCCTTTTGGTCGCGATCGGTCAACCGGTATGGCTGCCTGAGCCCAAAACCCAAAAATCATTAGCACAGTCTACAGGTCGTATTTATGAAGGAATTTCATTGTAACTTGGTAGGATGCATCTGTATAATGTCTAGATGAGAACGTCCCCTTTTGGGCATGATCTGTCAACCGTGATGGCTGCCCAAACCCAAAACCCGAAAACTTTTAGCACAGTCTGCAGGTCATGTTTAATACGGAGGGATTTCATTGTAACTTGGTAAGATGACTCCTTATGATGTCTAGATGAGAATTTCCCCATTTGGGTGTGATCTGCCAACCGTGACGACTGGCCGAGCCCAAAGCCCGAAAACCTTTAGCACAGTCCACAGGTCATATTTATTGAGGAATTTCATTGTAACGTGGTGGGTTGACTTCATATAATGTTTAGATGAGAAAGTCCCCTTTTGGACGTGATTGGGCAACTGTGACGGCTACAGGGGCCCGAAGCCCAAAAACCTTTAGCACAGTCTGCAGGTCATATTTATTGTAACTTGCTTGGATGACTCCAAGTAATGTCTAGATGAGAACGTCCCATTTTGATCGCGATCATTCAGCCTTGATGGGTGCCTGAGCCCCAAAACCTTTAGCATCGGCAAAAGGTCATATTTATGGAAGGATTTCATTGTAACCTGTTAGGTTGACTCCATATAATGCCTAGATGATGACATCCCCTTTTGGTCGTGATTGGTCAGCTGTTATGGCTACATGTGCCCGAAGCCCGAAAATCTTAAGCACAGTCTACAAGTCATATTTATGAAGGGATTTCATTGTAACTTCGTAGGATCACTCCAGATGATGCCCAGATGAGAAGGTCCCCTTTTGGATGCTATCATTCAACCAAGATGGCTGCCCAAGCCCAAAGCCCGAAAACCTTTAGCACAGTCTTCAGTTCATATTTATGAAGGGATTTCATTGTAACTTGGTAGGTTGACTTCATATAATGTCTAGATGAGAACAGCCCCTTTTGGACACCATTTGGCAACTGTGACGGCTACAGGGGCCTGGAGCCCGAAAACCTTTAGCACAGTCTACAGGCGATATTTATGAAGGGATTTCATTGTACCTTGGTAGGATGACTCCAAATAATGTCTGGATGAGAACATCCCCTTTTGGTCGCGATCATTCAGCCTTGATGGCTGCCCGAGCCCAAAACTTTTAGCATAGTCTATAGGTCACATTTATGGAAGGATTTCATTGTAACCTGTTAGTTTGACTCCATATAATGCCTAGATGATGAAATCCCCTTTTGGTCGTGATTGGTCAACTGTGACGGCTTCAGGGGCCGAAGCCCGAAAACCTTGAGCACAGTCTACAGGTCATATTTATGAAGGTATTTCATTGTAACTTCGTAGGATCACTCCAGATGATGCCCAGATGAGAATGTCCCCTTTTGGTTGCGATCATTCAACCATGATTGCTGCCCGAGCCCAAAGCCCAAAAACCTTTAGCACAGTCCACAGGTCATATTTATGAAGGGATTTCATTGTTACTTGGTAGGTTGACTTCATATAATGTCTAGATGAGAACGTCCCCTTTGGACGCAATTGGGAAACTGATGGCTACAGGGGCTCGAAGCCTGAAAACCTTTATCACAGTTTACAGGCCATATTTATGAAGAGATTTCAATGTAACTTGATAGGATGACTCGTTTTGGAATAATTTCACTGTAACTTGGTAACTTTTGTTGATATACGTTAACTGTGAGCGCCACATACATTAACTGTGAGGTCATATTAACCCACCCCTCAGCTCTTTAGTACAGTGTACACCTCATATTATTTTTATCAAAAAACATAGCATACAAGGAACAGAAATGAACATAATCCCAATTGTCAAAATTCTTGTCTTATTTCATAATCCTTTCATAAACATTGAACATTATTCTTTTCATCAAACACAACACACAAGTTAAGCTACAGTGTCATTGATACTTTCATTCTGTCTGCAATTGTAAAGTTGAAGGTTTAGGGACTGTTTACCATAAGTAGAGGGGCGTGGTGGCGTTGCGGTAACCAGTTCTCATCAGATCACCGAAGTTAAGCAACGTCGAGCCCGGTTAGTCCTCGGGTGGGTGACCGTCTGAGCGATTGATTCGGATTCCCGCAAGGGCAAGGCACTTAACCCTGATTGTCCACATGGGGGCACGATGATGCCGTGTACTAAGGCATACTGCACGTCGATGGTGTGCATGTCTTCAACCAATCTAACCCTGCCTGTGCTGCAGTGCGTAGTTACGATGTTGGGGAGCTGGTGGCTGCTCAGTGGTTCTCTCCGGGTACTCCAGCTTCCTCCACCCGTAAAACTGTCGCGGTCATGATTAGCCATTGTGCATAAGTATGTGACCTTAAACACCAACAAATAAATAACCATAAGTAGAATTTTAGTGAAAAATTGTTTTTCCAACCCAAACTTTTGTTCTGTTCAGTGCTGTCCAACCAATCTTACAGAGTCTTTACTCTTATGGAAGGAGAAGTAGCCTATCAATTTTCAGGTTTCCTCTAACGTTCAAAATCGTTCATACTAAAAATAGCACTTTGAGGTTTCTGAATGATAACATCAGTTCGCTTCTTCACAGCACAACCAAACTTGAAGAAAATATTTGCATGCTAGAATAGAAGAGCCATAAGGTCAAAGATCATAGGACTGTTACAGTAAATAGAATTCTATTAAAAATTGGTTTCAAGGCAATATCACAACTCGACTTGTGGATCTATGATTTATTGGTTAAATTTTTTCTGTCTTCCAACAAATTAGGGTGGTATGACCCAATGATATATTAAATGCTTTAGTTGAGCATTCTAAAAAGATTTTAGACAGGTTGAAATAAAAAATCAGTTTGCTATTGCAACCAGCTCAGAGGTTCAAAAGCATTGATTTTGACAGTGCTTTTGTGCATTGTATCAGGGCTCAAAAAACTTTAAAAACTTGTCAAAAACATGACAGTTAAGGCCATTTTTGCCTATGAGTCATATTTTAGAATTTTGACCAGTGTAAGTAAGGAATAATTTGGTAGGAAGAAAACAAACTCCCACCAATGTTGTCCATCGAGCATGAAACCGAAATGAACAGTGTGAAAAGATCAAGGCAAAGTACTCTCCTTCCTTTTTCTCTTCTTTTTCTCCTGTCCACATTCACAGAAAGTGTCTCAGTTTTTGGGTATCTCTGGTCCATATTGTGATATCCACAAGGTCATTTATGCTGTTTCTTCTTGTCTGATTCCTCTTCTTTCTCCTCAGTGGCCTTAACATTTGCTGATATAGCAAAATCACATGATTGCGGCTTGAGCTGTACATTTGATTCTAAATTCTGCCTGTTTCATCATCCAAGCAGAGTTAATTATGATGAGTTTGTGAAAACATCCTTATGATTAATATTTCAAATTTAGAATGCACTGCTTGAGATTCCCACCTAGATGTCCAGATGAAGTTCTACCCCAACTAGTTCACATATTTTCAATCCTTTTTAAAAGGTAAAGGGGCAAGTCCATAAAATATTGTTAAATATTGGTGTAAACTTGAGAGATGATACACTGGATACACCCATTCTGCAGTTGCAACATATTTCAAATGATATCTAGGGAAAGTTGAGCTCTGTAAAAACTTACTTTGCAAAACTGAACTTTTTCGCCAAACTTCCACCCGCTCAAACATGAACATTGCATGACATCAACAAAGCTGTTCAGAAAATGAAGGACCTTAATATCATCCCAAAGGATTGTGATTCATAATTCAGTGTCATTGAATGAAAAAGATTTGTCATTGGAAAACACTCCAGACAGCTACAAACACACACCTGCAGTTATACCAGAATGAATTCGGACAGGCAATAGTGATGAGCAGCATAAACTCTGTTCACCACACTCCAGAAGAGATGCCAGTGTGACTGCTGGCTGCAGCTCATGGCTTGACGCTGCACCAACTGACTCACAATAGACATAATCACAACAAATTCTTACTTTTTAGCTCACCTGAGCGAAGCTCAAGGGGAGCTTTACTAATCACTTTCTGTCCGGCGTCCGTCGTCGTCCGTCCGGCGTTAACTTTACATTATCGACTTCTCCTCCTAAACCACTAGCCCAATTTTATTCAAATGTTGGCTAAATGTTTATTACCTAATGCCAATTCAGATTTGTTCAAATGAAGTTGCCCCTCCTCCTGGGTGGTGCCATGCCCCCAAGGGGCACCAAAATCTTTGTAAATCTTCTTCTCATGAACCAGCAGTAGCAGAGACTTGATATTTGGTGTGCAGCTTCCTTTTGAGGTGTAGACTCAGATTTGTTCAAGAGAAGTTTGTGGGGGTATACTTGGCATCGTTATGGGAGGGGCAAAATTTTTTGCCCCGCCCAAAATTTCTATTTTCCAAACCGAGAGGCTGATTTGAACCAAATTTTATGTGAGGGCTTATTGGGTCATGAGTACTTGATTTATGCAAAAAAAAAATTTCCTGCAGCCCCGTGGGAACCGCAGGAGCTAAAAATAGAAAAAATTTAAAACGCCCATATCTCCAAAACTGCACGGCACTGAGAATTTTTATTTGGTGTGCAGCTTCCTTAGGACCAACAGAAAGGATTGTAAAAAAAAATTGCCATCAGTTTTATCATAGGGTACAGTTTCGGGACTTTGAAAAAGTGCTGAGTCCGCACTTTTTAACACTGTAGGCAATGGGAAAAACATTAAAAAATCTTCTTCTCCAGATCCAGCAGGCAGAATCTTTTGATATTTGGTATGCAACATTGTAGGGTGGATCTGATTCAAGTTTGTTCAAATCGGCCCCCTGGGTTCATATTTGGGCTCAGTATAGGAGCCCGATTTCGAACTTAGTGCATTTCAGGCAGATTTCTTAAAAAATCTTCTTCTCCAGATCCAGCAGGCAGAATCTTTTGATATTTGGTATGCAACATTGTGGGGTGGATCTGATTCAAGTTTGTTCAAATCGGCCCCCTGGGTTTATATTTGGGCTCAGTATAGGAGCCCAAATTTGAACTTACTGCATTTCAGGCAAATTTCTTAAAAAATCTTCTTCTCCAGATCCAGCAGGCAGAATCTTTTGATATTTGGTATGCAACATTGTAGGGTGGATCTGATTCAAGTTTGTTCAAATCGGCTCCCTAGATTCATATTTGGGCTCACTATAGGAGCTTGAATTCGAACTTAGTGCATTTCAGGCAAATTTCTTCAAAAATCTTCTTCTCCAGATCCAGCAGGTAGAATCTTTTGATATTTGGTATGCAACGTTGCGGGGTAGATCTGATTCAAGTTTGTTCAAATCGGCCCCCTGGATTCATATTTGGGCTTACTATAGAAGCCCGAATTCGAACTTAGTGCATTTCAGGCAAATTTCTTAAAAAATCTTCTTTTCCAGATCCAGCAGGCAGAATCTTTTCATATTTGGTAAGCAACATTGTGGGGTGGATCTGATTCAAGTTTGTTCAAATCGGCTCCCTGGGTTAATATTTGGACTCAGTATAGGAGCCCGATTTCGAACTTAGTGCATTTCAGGCAAATTTCTTAAAAAATCTTCTTCTCCAGATCCAGCAGGCAGAATCTTTTGATATTTGGTATGCAACATTGTAGGGTGGATCTGATTCAAGTTTGTTCAAATCGGCCCCCTGGGTTCATATTTGGGCTCTGTATAGGAGCCCGATTTCGAACTTAGTGCATTTAGGCAAATTTCTTAAAAAATCTTCTTCTCCAGATCCAGCAGGCAGAATCTTTTGATATTTGGTATGCAACATTGTGGGGTGGATCTGATTCAAGTTTGTTCAAATCGGCTTCCTAGATTCATATTTGGGCTCACTATAGAAGCTCGAATTTGAACTTCGTGCATTTCATGCAAATTTCTTAAAAAATCTTCTTCTCCAGATCCAGCAGGCAGAATTTTTTCATATTTGGTAAGCAACATTGTGGGGTAGATCTGATTCAAGTTTGTTCAAATCGGCCCCCTGGGTTTATATTTGGGCTCAGTATAGGAGCCCAAATTTGAACTTAGTGCATTTCAAGCAAATTTATTAAAAAATCTTCTTCTCCAGATCCAGCAGGCAGAATCTTTTGATATTTGGTATGCGACATTGTGGGGTGGATCTGATACAAGTTTGTTCAAATCGGCTTCCTAGATTCATATTTGGGCTCACTATAGAAGCTCGAATTCGAACTTAGTGCATTTCAGGCAAATTTCTTAAAAAAATTTCTTCTCCAGATCCAGCAGGCAGAATCTTTTGATATTTGGTATGCAACATTGTGGGATGGATCTGATGCAAATTTGTTCAAATCGGCTCCCTAGATTCATATTTGGGCTTACTATAGAAGCTCGAATTCGAACTTAGTGCATTTCAGGCAAATTTCTTAAAAAATCATCTTCTCCAGATCCAGCAGGCAGAATCTTTTGATATTTGGTATGCAACATTGCGGGGTGGATCTGATTCAAGTTTGTTCAAATCGGCCCTCTGGATTCATATTTGGGCTCACTATAGAAGGTCGAATTCAAACTTAGTGCATTTCGGGCAAATTTCTTCAAAAATCTTCTTCTCCAGATCCAGCAGGCAGAATCTTTTGATATTTGGTATGCAACATTGCGGGGTGGATCTGATTCAAGTTTGTTCAAATCGGCTCCCTGGATTCATATTTGGGCTTAATATAGAAGCCCGAATTCGGACTTAGTGCATTTCGGGCAAATTTATTAAAAAATCTTCTTCTCCAGATCCAGCAGGCAGAATCTTTTGATATTTGGTATGCAACATTGTGGGGTGGATCTGATTCAAGTTTGTTCAAATCGGCTTCCTAGATTCATATTTGGGCTCACTATAGAAGCTCGAATTCGAACTTAGTGCATTTCAGGCAAATTTCTTCAAAAATCTTCTTCTCCAGATCCAGCTTCAGAATCTTTTCATATTTGGTAAGCAACATTGTGGGGTGGATCTGATTCAAGTTTGTTCAAATCAGCCCCCTGGGTTTATATTTGGGCTCCGTATAGGAGCCCAAATTTTAACTTAGTGCATTTCAGGCATATTTCTTAAAAAATCTTCTTGTCCAGATCCAGCAGGCAGAATCTTTTGATATTTGGTATGCAACATTGTGGGGTGGATCTGATTCAAGTTTGTTCAAATCGGCCCCCTGGATTTATATTTGGGCTCAGTATAGGAGCCCAAATTTGAACTTAGTGCATTTCAGGCAAATTTCTTTGAAAATCTTCTTCTCAAGATCCAGCAGGCAGAATCTTCTGATATTGGGTATGCACCATGCTTAGGGGGGTGAGATTCAAGTTTGTTCAAGCCAAGTCCCTGGGTTCATATTTGGGCTCACTGTGGTAGCCCGAATTATAACTTAGTTCAAAATGAGGAATTTTCTTTAAAAATCTTCTTCAGATCCAGCAGTCGGAATGTTTTGATATTTGGTATGCAGCATCCTTAGGGGGTGAGATTCAAGTTTGTTCAAGCCATGTCCCTAGGTCCATATTTTGTCTCACTGTGGGAGCTCGAATTGTAACTTAGTTCAAAATGAGGACTTTTCTTTAAAAATCTTCTTCTTCAGCCATGTCCCTAGGTCCATATTTGGACTCACTGTGGGGGCTCGAATTGTAACTTAGTTCAAAATGAGGACTTTTCTTTAAAAATCTTCTTCTTCAGATCCAGCAGTCGGAATGTTTTGATATTTAGTGTGCAGCATCCTTAGGGGGGTGAGATTCAAGTTTGTTAAAGCCAAGTCCCTGGGTTCATATATGGGCTCCCTGTGGGATCCTGAATTATAACTTAGTTCAATATGAGGAATATTCTTTAAAAATCTTCTTTTTTTTTTTAGATCCACTGGTCAGAATCTTTGGATATTTGGTATAAGCTTTTCTTAGGAGGAGCAGATGCAACTTGTTGAAATCAATTCTCTGGGTTGATATAAATTTAGGCTACCATGTCAGGTGAGCGCCCTCAGGCCCCTTGGGGCCTCTTGTTTATTTAAATTTTTCCTAAGGCATTTGGCCATTTTATATAGCCATAGTGCACCATGTGTGGATTTTAGACTAAAAAAATATTATTATTATTGTCGCCAATATTATATTCAACCAGGGGTTGTACCATCCAGAATAAAACTGAAAAGGTGAAATCAAAGGTAAGAACACCCTAAAAGATTTGGGATTAGGAAGTAATGCTGTTTACCTCTCTGACACCCCAGAAAGATCTCCTCATGGACAGATTACCTAACTCCACCAGGAAGACCAATTGATTCAGAATAAAATTCAGAATCTTATGCCATTTCAGAACTCATTGATTATACCATCGCTGACTTTCAGCTAATGGATATCCAAGCTATCTCAATATACACAGGATTTCCAGTCCAAAGTTTCCAATCTCAGAATGTTATTCTGAATCTTATGCCATTTCGGAAATCATTAATTACCATCTCTAACTTTCAGCTAATGGATATCCAAGCTATCTCAATATACACAGGATTTCCTGTCCAAAGTTTCCAATCTCAGAATGTTATTCAGAATCTTATGCCATTTCGGAACTCATTAATTACCATCTCTAACTTTCAGCTAATGGATATCCAAGCTATCTCAATATACACAGGATTTCCTGTCCAAAGTTTCCAATCTCAGAATGTTATTCAGAATCTTATGCCATTTCGGAACTCATTAATTACCATCTCTAACTTTCAGCTAATGGATATCCAAGCTATCTCAATATACACAGGATTTCCTGTCCAAAGTTTCCAATCTCAGAATGTTATTCAGAATCTTATGCCATTTCGGAACTCATTAATTACCATCTCTAACTTTCAGCTAATGGATATCCAAGCTATCTCAATATACACAGGATTTCCTGTCCAAAGTTTCCAATCTCAGAATGTTATTCAGAATCTTATGCCATTTTGGAACTCATTAATTACCATCTCTAACTTTCAGCTAATGGATATCCAAGCTATCTCAATATACACAGGATTTCCTGTCCAAAGCTTCGAATCTCAGAATGTAATTCAGAATCTTTTGCCACTTTGGAACTCATTGATTACCATCATCTCCAACTTTCAGCTAATGGACATCCATCCTATCTTAATATAAACAGGATGGATTTCCAGTCCAAAGTTTCCAATCTCAAAAGTAATTCAGAATCTTATGCCATTACAGAACTCATTGATTAATCCAGTTATCTCAATGTACACAGTATTTCCTGTCCAAAATTTCCAACTTGAACATCTCAAAAAATGCATTTCCGACTGCATTTGGTATTGAAAAGATGCATATGAATATTGACATTGATAAGGAGTTAAATGTGTAAAAATGCATTAAAATATTCTTATTAAAAATGCCCATATGAACAAATTTTGAACATATCTGCCAAGTTTCCTTATTTTTTGTTTTCTGAAATTTGTCCATGTGCATCAGAGTCCTACTGATTTCATTGTTCGGGAGTTATTGGCCTTTGAATGTTTGTTGTAAATATTTTTTATTCCAAAAGGTGTTGCTGTAAAGGTATGAGTACATATCTACTGATTTCTGTCAGGCTCTTGTTGGTAAAAACCATCCATGTCATTGTCCTTTTATATTTCAGAGTGCCCTCCTGAGCCTATATAGAGTTGGTCTTCACAACTGTGGTGAGAGGCAGCTTGCTGTGTGTGTGAGAAGTGTTGAGGGTACACTAGATCTAGAAGATTCTTTGGATATTGAAAACTCAAGAACATTGTTTGGATCTCATGGAATTATATTCTTGATGAATTGTTTGCCATTGAATTCATTAGATTCAGTAAGTTTCTTAAACAGTGAATGTAAATAGGAGTGAGTCTTCATAAACGAAAACAATATTTCCATAAATCCACCCTGTGGGAACTCTCTGAAGTGAAGCCGTTCTTATTTATTTATTTATTTATTTATTTATTTAATTATTTAATTATTTATTTATTTATTATATGGGTGGCGGAAGCTGGAATACTCAGAGAGAACTATTGAGCAGGAGCGAGGAACTGTCTAGCTGTCCACAACATACTAACTCTGCACAAGCAAGAGTTGGCATTGGTTGAAGGCAAGTGCACCATCGAAGTGCAGTCTGCCTTTAGTACACAGTCCCGCCATGCCCCCACATGGACAATCAGGATTAAGTGCCTTGCCCAACTACCGCTGGT
Source organism: Pictodentalium vernedei (assembly GCA_031216915.1). Lineage (NCBI taxonomy): Eukaryota > Metazoa > Mollusca > Scaphopoda > Dentaliida > Dentaliidae > Pictodentalium > Pictodentalium vernedei. The sequence continues at coordinate 542,233,573 of CM062296.1, forward strand.
CAGGATCAAACTGTGAACCTTTTGTTTTGAAGTCCAGTGGCCTAACCACTAAGGCACAGCACTCCCTGTTTACTGTTGTAAACAAGTTATTCTTTACTGTTAAAACAGGACCCAGTAACCATGTAAGTCCTCTGAAGGGGGCAACTTTGGTGGCATAAATGATCAGCTAAACTTGACTTGATACTTATGCTTCTGTCATAATATAGCCATAGATGCTGGAAGTGACCTTAAACACCAATAAATAAATAAATTATAAAATCCCGACGGAATTTAGAGCAAACTGTTGAATTCTATGCCCTCCTAACTTGACACAGCGTTGGTTTTGGTTGACATGTTTTCAACTCTTGAATTCATGTTCACAAAGTCCTAAGCACCCAAGTAGCCCACACAATTACAACTGTACTTAACTTTTTCAACATTGGTGCCCAAGATGGTATCATCTCACACAGTACTGTCTATCGTGAAATGAGCAAATCCATTCTGCATTTATAGGGGGATGGGGGGGGGGGGGGGGGGGGAGGGGGGCGAGGGTCAGGGGTCAGATATATTGGATATTACAACTCTTAAGAGTAGTAGAATTAATTTATTAATCATTGTCACTGTCAAGTTTTTGTTCAATGTGCTTTGTGCTCATCCACTGCCAAATTTTCCTTCATGCAAAAATTTATGCCTAACTGGTGTTAAAACTGCTGTTCAACTTTTCTACATAGAAAAATTGTAAAATTATTCATGTTTCCCATTTTCGGGATATAGTTCTGAACGTCGTCATTATAATTTGACTCCAGTGTTGTTTTGTTAGCATTACTTCCCTTCCCTCTTCTGAACTCTCCTGTTATACTCCCAAACTCTTTCAGCTTTCTTATCAACCTACCTTACAATTGTTTACTACAGGCTTGCACTACAGTGGAAGACCCTAACTGGGATAAAATACTCTCTATTTTAATCTTTTCCAAGAGATTTGGCAAAAAAAAGTGGTGTAAAAACACCTCGAAAAAATAAGCCAAAACTGGTTCGAGCGCCATCGATGCACACCCTGTAAGGGACGCTCTTCTCTTAGTACAATTCCACGACTTCCGTTAACCAGTGCGTAAGCAGTCATCAAACCATTCTTCTTTTGTCCATGCAATGTGGTTGACGGGTTACTATCTTTGCATTATGATACAGTGATAATTCAGCTCATCGATAATGGTTTTCCTGTGACTGGATTATGGATCTGAAGATCGTATAATAACAGAACTGTGTTATATATTCTCATTAATATTTTCAACCACATTCTCATTGTATTCTATTTATATATTCCGTTTTCGCGAATGTTTTTTCGACATCGTGTCAACGCGGTTCGGCAATGAAATTTGATATTTGAAAATTGATAAATTTTTATTGTTATTGGAGTTAGGTGTCAATGAGGGACTGTCTGGACAGGATTTCTTCACTCTGTTGAGGGCTGAATTTCTCTTTTTTTTTTTTTGGTTCCTGTCAGCCGCCTGGGTTCTGTTGTGTACCCACCGTTTTTTTTTCTGCCACCTTCTCTCGTAGTTGAGGGCGTTCTTCTACTTTCTGTATCTGTTGAGTTCACCTTTTTCTTCTACTGCTCTCACCTCAGTTATTTCCAGTTCGGTTCCTCTCGGGCAATTCCTTTTGCCCTCGCCTTTGGTGCATTCTCGTGGTTTCCTTCCGCACCCGCGGTGGGTGTGGAACACTGTCGTTTCGGGGTCTCCCGACTCGACCACGTCTGGTGTGAGTTATACACCCTCCGTGGGGGATGTGCAGCTCCTCCACCTGCAGGGGTGGGGAATGCTGTCGTTTTGGGGCCTCCCGACTCGACCACGTCTGGTGAGATTTACTCCCCCCTTCGTGGGGGATGTGCAGCTCCTCCCGCACCCGCAGTGGGTGTGGAATGCTGTCGTTTCGTGGCCTCCCGACTCGACCACGTCTGGTGAGAGATATTCCCCATCCATGGGGGATGTGCATTTTTTTTTCCATGGTGGATACTGTGGAGCTGTTGGATTTCTGGTGAAGAGACCTGGTTCCGGGACTATGTGCCCTCTCCTATCGACATCTGAGACTGTCACTAGGGTTGTGACTCCTCCTTTGGAGGCCGAGCTAGGTGTCTCTCTCCTATTTTCCGCCAGTTCCAACATCTCCCGTCGTATATGCTGCTACTGCTGTTCCGTCTACGTCATCGGGCACCGTTTTTAGCCAGACTCGGCTTCAACTCGGCGAAGTTGGAAGTGGCTGCCGGCCGAACCCTCTACTGTGGTCTCTGCGCCGTCGAGTACCACAGTTTTGTCATTGATGTTTCTGTCCACTCATTCTGGTCACACGGCCAGTTTTGCGGGACCAACGCCTTCTGTGCAGCCTGGACCTTCTGCCCCGCAGAGGTCCACGGCGACTCTCCTGAGTTCCCGCTATGTTAATCCTTGGGGTGTCGTACCCCTATACAGTCTGCCCTCAGATGTTTCGGCTGCCGCCCGTCGCCCCACTTCAGGTGTATTTGAGGATCGTGACCCTTTGCTGGTTAAGAGGATCAGGTGTGAAGCCACTTTGCTGGTTCATCCCCATGTTGATACGGGTGGTACAGGCAGTAATCTTATGGAGGCCCTCTTCTTACTCACTCAGGTTCTGTCCAAGAGCCTTCCCGTTGCTTCCATCGAGGCAGCGAGTGGGTTCCAGGCGCCCCCTATGGCGCCTCCTCCCGGGATTGGAAACAGGCCGCTTTCTGATCCCCCTGGTGTGCCCACACCATGGGAGGCGTCGGCTGGTTTGCCCACGATGGGCTATGTGTCTTCCGACTCCAGGGAGGAGTCAGACATCCTTGATGTCGAGAGTCAGCAGTATTCTGACTTGGGTGCAGCTCTTGACTTTGTGTTTGGGTTCCTTCCGGATCTCAAACCATCAAACCAGCCGACAGTGTCAGCCAGGCCGCGATCATCGGCCGCGCACATACTGCCTGTGGAGCAACCTGCTTCTGGGCATCTTCGACCTTGCCAGTCAGTACAGGTGGTTGAAACATTTTCAGCCTTGGACTCTAAGCTGAGTTCCAAGGCTATGAAGGCTCCGTTCTTCACCAGGGTTGACATCTTTTTGCCTCCGGTGCGTTATCATTACTACGATTTCGCCAGCCCGTCAGTCTGCCAGACTTTAATGGTTTTGGATCAGGACTGCAATTCCCTCGGGATTTCCAAGCCCAAGTCTGCCGTCATTCCTATGATGAGTCTGGAGTCCATGTTGGGCTTATCGAGAGAAATGCTGGGTATGCTTTCTCTCTCCGATCACGTCGTCTCTGCCTTAGCTGCCTCCAGATAGGTTTGACGATGTACAGGCTCCTCTGCGTGTGCTGTCCAAGGCGCTCATGCATCTTACTCACACGCATGCCTGTGACACGGCTATTTTGGAACTAGTTCGAAGGGTCTCTGTGCTGGACACAGGCCGATCCCTTCCTGAGGGGCAGCGCGCTGCTTCTTTGGCAGGTCTGCTACTGTTCCATGGGTTCCGTGTCGACGGTCCAGGATGACGTCCTATATCATTCCAAAGATCAGCTGCATTTTTGTCAGCTTGACCAGCCTTCTAGGGACCATTCAAAGCCTAACAAGTACCCTTCTGCTTCCTCTGCGAAGCAAAGGGCTGATTCTTCTGCCACCGCTTCTACTTCTTCCTCACGGGGTAAGCGTCAGCAGGCTAGAGGGAAGTCTCAGGATTCTTCATTCAGTAGAGGAGGTGGTTTCTCCTCTTGCGGGCCTCATCGGGGCTCGAACTGAAAGTCCTCACCTCGATTCGTCCCAGGTTGGAGGAAGGATAGCAGAGTTCGCAGACCGTTGGGCCACCATCACATCCGATCCTTGGGTGTTAGATGTTGTTTGGTCCGGGCTGCGAATATCCTTCCGGAGGCACCCCACTCTGTCCAGAGTGCCTCTTCCAACCACAGTTCCTTCAGACGTTTTATGTCGGGAGCCTTTGTCCACGGAGATAGACAATCTCCTGGCCAAGGGGGCGATCGAGGTCATCAAGAACAATCAGTCAGTGGGGTTTTATTCCCACCTGTTCTTGGTGCCAAAGAAGGACGGTCGACTCAGACCGGTTATCGATTTGAGTATCCTGAACCAGTCTATCATTGCTCTCAAGTTCAGCATGGAGACTTTCAGGTCGGTCCACCGTTCCATTCACCAGGGAGATTTTGCTTCCAGCATCGACCTGCGAGATGCTTACTTTTGCATTCCGATTCATCGGGCGTCGCGTTCCGATTCATTGAGCGTCGCGGAAGTATCTCAGGTTCGCTTTTCTGGGGCGTGTTTACCAGTTCGAGGCCATGCCTTTTGGCCTCTACCTGGCTCCTTGGGCCTTCACCCGACTGATGTCGCATGTGATAGCCTTCCATCGCACACAGTCCAGGGTGACTACTTCGGCATATCTAGACGATATCCTCCAGAGGCCTTCCAAATGCTGCCTTACTGGAGTTGGATGTCGACACCCTGTTGAGCTTGCTCATGTCGCTAGGATTCAGAGTCAACGAGGAGAAGTCGGATCTGGTCCCTTCTCAGTCGTTTTGTCATCGGGGGATGGCCTTCCGCACTCGGTTCAATACGGTGGCGGTTCCCCAGGCCAGGGCTGTGATTCTCTCAGCTTTTGCTCTGACTCTGTCCCAGTCCACATCCGCGACAGCATGGGGTATTCTCCGGCTGCTCGGTCTCTGCAGTTCGGTGACGGATCTCATTCCTCTAGGTCGGCTGCATGTCACACCTCTCCAACACTTTCTGCTCAGTCGTTGGAGGCCGAATGTCGATTCTCTGGATCTGCTGGATCTGGTGCTTCAGTTACCAGAATCTCTTCATCCTCACCTTCTCCACTGGACGGATGTTCAGTGGATCACGCAGGGTGTCCCGTTGGACTTACCCACGTCCGATCACGTTCTGACGGCAGATGCCAGCGATCTCGGATGGGGTGCGACATTGGATCCTCTAGGTCTTTCCCTTCTCGGGATGTGGGACCAGGATCGGGCATCTCTACACATCAACCAGAAGGAGCTTCTTGCTCTTCTTCTGAGTTTCAGAGATCCCTCACCTGTCAAATCGCCAGGTCCTTCTGTTGTCCGACAATTCGACAGTGGTTGCTTACATTCGGAACCAGGGCGGCTCGCACTCGGTTCCAAAGTACAAATTGGCTCGGGATCAACGCTGGGGTGGTTGTTCGTCACATTCCCGGTGGTCTGAACATCCTAGCCGACTCTCTGTCCCGACAGGGCAGGTTCTTTTCCACCGAGTGGATGCTCCACATGGCGGTGTTCCATCGATCTCTTTGCAACTCGTTGGAACCATCAGGTGGACGCTTTCGTGTCCCTGTGTTCAGATGCTCTGGCTTTTGCCATGGATGCTCTGGCCCTCCTTTGGGAAGGTCTTGTCGGCTACGCCTTCCTGCCGGTTCCGATTCTGCCTCAGGTTCTAGCCCAGATATGAACCTGCAGTCGTCGAATCCTTTCGATCACACCCCTGTCGCCTCGGTGGGTGTGGATCAATCTGCTCCGCTCTATGTTAGTGGCGGTTCTGGCACGTCTCCCTCCACGTCGCGACTTTCTTTGCCAAAGTCGCCCGAGGCGGTTTCAAGTTGACCCGACTTCATTGTGCCTTCACGCATGTCTTTTATCGGGTCCTCTCTCCATCGTAGTGGTTTTTAGAGACAAGCAGTGGAGTTGCTTTTTTTCTTCAAGGAAGCACTCACTCCACGGGTTTAGCCTCTGTGGCTCAGTCGAAGGTTCTTCTGTCGATGGTGTGCGATCACTCTGTTGCTTCTGTCACTTCTTCGATCACACCGATTGAGGAGTTTCTGGTATATGTTTGTTTCTGGGGGTCTCCAGCAATGGGTATACATCCATGCTTCGGAGACCTTTTTCATATGTGGTACCACATTGTTTCGACACTCATCCTTGCTTCTCCAAGCTTGTACAGCTCTTTTCCGTGAAAAGGCCTAGGACTTTGCAGTTTACTCCAAGATGGACACTTTCTTGGGTGCTGCTCTGCCTGGGGGGAGGGGGGGGGGTTGCATTCGCACCTTTATCCTGGATGGATATGCATTTTCTCACATGCCACATCTCTCCTGCATCCATTTCTCGATGGATTTGTCTTGCTATTCGTGCAGCTTCCGCTCGTCTAGCTACTGGTGATTGTATTATCAATTGTTTTTTCTGCCACGGGGGGCGTGCATTGTCTTCCTCTTGGGGCTTTTACTAACTCCGTCATGTTGTCGGATGTTATACTGGCAGCCTACTGGAGAAATGCTACCTTCTCCTTTTATATGCGACTGTTGCAGGAGCCGACAGAGGACCTTTGTCCTACAGGCCCTCTTCTGCTCAGGCTGTTGTCTATCCCAGCCATTCAGGTTTTTACAGGGTCAGTTCCAGTTCTGTGCTGTTACTGCCCTTTCTGTTTGTACGTCGCACTTCACCATACGCCTCATCTTTCATTGTCTTTTACTAATGTTTATGATGCTATGGTTTGATAGGCCTAGGGATCTCTTCCTCTATCCACGGTTCCAGTGCAATTGAGTTATGTGTGGGTTGGTTATGTGATTTCCTCCATCCTATTGTCTGTTCAGCCTGTAGTAAACAATTGTAAGGTAGGTTGATAAGAAACATAAATTTTATAGTAAATTTCCTTTCTAATTATACCTACCACAATTGTTTACATGGAGGCCCTCCCGTCTTCTTATTCGGGTAAGAATCCTTCCTCCCCGCTGATCACATACCTCCAATGTTGGCGGACTCAGAAGAATGGTTTGATGACTGCTTGCACACTGGTTAACGGAAGTCGTGGAATTGTATTAACAGAAGAGCGTCCCTTACTGGGTGTGCGCCGATGGCGCTCGACCCAGTTTTGGCTTATTTTTCCGTGGTGTTTTTACACCACTTTTCTTTCCCAAATCTCTTGGGAAAGATTAAAATAGAGAGTATTTTATCCAAGTTGGGGTCTTCCACTGTAGTGCAAGCCTGTAGTAAACAATTGCGGTAGGTATAATAAGAAAGGAAATTTACTATAAAATTTATATATTTTTATACTGTACCAATGACCCAGACATAGCTGCTGGTGCTAAGTCTTAAAATATAGGGCCAAACACAAATTTTGCCCCCCAATCCCAAAAATTTTCATCTAAAACCAAAGAAAACATGTCCTGAATGGCCCTCCACACTTCACCTCTACTGCGCATGCGCAGTGTCAAGGACGTTCCGAAATTGGCGCCATTAATCATTCTAAGTTTGGCCCTTCATCAGTTAACATCTGACTGATCTTTGTGCTTGTAAATCTCAGTTTAAATGATGCCAGACACATAAATATTAGTGAAATGGTGATTCTAAGGAGGATAGAGAAGGAGGAGAGGAAAAATGTGTGACAGAATATTATCAGGGCTGTAACTTAAAATTTTTAATGAAATTATGTTAAGTTACCAATTTTCGAGGCAGCAGCCATTTTGTTGTCATTCTGGTTATTTAGTTACACTGATTTTTCAGTGTTTTCCTCTCTCCCTTTCCTTTAAGTCCCCTCTTGCTATTCTCCCATGCTTTTGGCATAGTTTCTGTAATTATTATTACTAAAATTTCTTGGGAGTTTTAGCTGAATAACAGAATGAATTCTGTTCATTTCCCCATGTTTACGTCTTCACCTACGGGTGGTTAGGCATTGTGTTCTGCATCTACCATCTGATGTTCTGCAGTTTCTTCCCTGGAAGTCTCTGTTTTGCATCAGATAGTGTATTTTTGGTAACTGATTCCGGGCCTGGGTGCCTGGAGTCTTATTTTAGTCTTTTTACACTCATTGTTTACATTTACAACAGCCCTCTGTGTGATGGGGGGATTTCTTGAAAATAATATCTTGATGTTATTTTAATCATAACTAGATACATTATTATTGTTCGTAAGTGTTGAATAAATTGTTTAAAATATTTTTAAAATTTTTGTCCACACTTAGGCTTGGGATCCTTTGGAGCTCAACGTTACTTTTCAGAAACTTGGGCTATTCTGAAAAAATATTTTTTCAAAATATTTTGATTTCAATTATTTTTTCTATATTAATGGATCATATTATTATTATGTATTTTGATTGCCAGGGGTTGGTGCGAGTACCAGGACTTTGTTTTCTTTTCACATTGAAAGGATTTTGATCAATTGTAATAAGAGGAAGTCTTCCTCTGACTTTTATAATCATTCTATATGTGGTCAGTGTACTCGCATTAACTCCTGTTCTGTATCGTATGATTTCGATGACAACATGGGAAGCGTATGTCACGGTATGTTAGTGGGGAATTGGACACTCCGGTCCTTTCCCCGCAGGGTCACTCTACTTTATCAATTTCTATTTCAGACGATCAAGATTAGGGTGATGTATCTTCCAACAGTGTGCCTCCGTCGTCACAATTAATGAAGGGCTAGCGGAAAAGTGCTCATGTAAATACGCCAATTGCCTAAGAGGACCCTAGTAGGTTTGACGGCCTTTGACGTCTGCTAGCTCGCCAGGTGTAGCGTCCATTCATCGAATGGTTCGGCAGCCGGGTTCGTCCGTTGCGGTCTAGAAGGAGTTTTGGGGTGATGCGAGCACTATAAATCAACCAAATGCACACCCAGTGTTGGCGGATTAGAGGGAGAACGGAGGAAGCCTTTTAGTCCGGTTCATAGCTCGTTCTGGTCCATCCGGACGACGAGCGAGAGAGGCCCCTCTCTCGTACAACAACATCTGGCCCCAGATGTTGTGGTACAAAATGTTTCGCATTCGGAGCATACGTCCGTCGCTCGGGACGCTCCGACATATAGGCAGTCCGGAGTAGACTCAATAAGGCTTCCTCATTCTCATGGTAGCGCACACGACCGCTCTTGACTATGTGACCTTGGATATCCAGTCAGCTTCGCCAGTCAGAGAATCATCGGCGACCAGGTCACACCATCCGGTAGCCAGGGACACGAGGCCTGCAGACTCCGGACGTTCGCATAGGAAAGTGTGCGGGAGTCAACGTACACAGAGCTTCCGGCGGCAATGCATCGTAAGACCGCTACTGCACAGGCCTCGGGAACGGACGTGCTTTCCTAAATAGCACAGCTTATTGCAGCATCCCAGCATGAACTGAATCTGTCGCATATTTTTTATCCGACGATGCTGGGTCGGGACGCTCCGCGGAAGCGGGTACGGACGTCCGAAAATTTCATCCGATCCGACGGGATATCGAAAGGGAATCGGAGGATTTCGAGCTTTCCCTTTCGGAACAACATATGCTGTTGTGTATGTCATCTGACTTGATCTTCTACAGCTTCTTTCGTCGGACCAGAATGCTGCGATGCCGGATAAGAAACTGATAGCGTCGGTGGACGTCCGGGCTGTGAGCGAGAGAGGTCCCTCTCTTGTCCAACAACATAGGGGACCGCATGTTGTGGTTCAGATATTTTACATTCGGAGCATATGTCTGTCGGTCGGGACACTCCGTTATATTGACAGTCCGAGAGACTGTCGATAATGCTTCCTCATCCTCACAGCAGGGCACACGACCTCACATTGGCTACGTGACCTCGAGTATCTGATCAGTTTCGTCATTCAGTGATTCCACGGTGAATAGGTCACGCCATCCGGTAGCCAAGGGACACGAGGCCTATACACTCCATTCGCTCGCATATTAGTAGTATGCACGGGGTAACGATCACAGAGCTTCCAGCGGCAATGCATTATAGGACCGCTTCTCCACAGGCCTCAGTGACGGACATGCTATCCGAGTTAGCACAGTTTTTTCGCAGCATCCCAGCAATCGACAGTTTCTTAGTCGAATCAGGAATTATCTGACGGCACTGGGTCGGTGCGGTCCGCGGTTGCATCAGGTACGGACGACCGAACGCTTTATAGGGTCCGACAGGATGGCGAAAGGGATTCGAAAGATTTCGAGTTTTCCCTTTCGTAGCATCGGAAGCTGCCATTCATATCTTCTGGCATTATCTTCCAGTGATTGTTATTTCGGACTACATTGCTGCGATGTTGGATAAGAGACTTATAGCGTCATTGGACATGGAATTTTGGATTGGTTCAGGGACATTGTCCCTGACTTACCGACACAGTCCAATAATGTCATTAGAACATGTGTATTATTTATCGACGCTATATATGCATATAAGCCTGCTACCAAGCATGATAGTTTAGTTTCTTGTCTGCAATGCTCATTTCTGCCTTTTTATCATTTATACGAATAATTATACCACCCACTTGAAAAGTGGGCGGTATATAGCATTCATGGTGTCCGTACTTCCGTACTTACGTACGTCCGTACGTCCGTGACGCTTTGGGGGTACACATCTGCTATCCGCTACTCCTCTTAAACCAGTGAGTGGATTTCATTGAAACTTACAGGCATTCTTTTCTATACATTATAGATGTGCACCTCCTATTTTGCTTTCAGGTATTTTTATTTTTTACTCTTTCCCAAAGGGCGAAATGAACTTAGCCAAATTGTTGTGATGCTTTAGGGGGGTACACTCCTGCTATCCGCTACTCCTCTTATACCAGTGGGCGAATTTCATTGAAACTCTCAGACGTTCTTTTATATACATTATAGATGTGCACCTTCTATTCTGCTTTCAGGTATTTTTATTTTTTCTATCCCATGTGGCAAAATGAACTTAGTACGTCCGTACGTCCAGTGACGCTTTGGGGGTACACATCTGCTATCCGCTACTCCTCTTAAACCAGTGGGTGGATTTCATTGAAACTTACAGGCATTCTTTTCTATACATTATAGATGTGCACCTCCTATTTTGCTTTCAGGTATTTTTATTTTTTACTCTTTCCCAAAGGGCGAAATGAACTTAGCCAAATTGTTGTGATGCTTTAGGGGGGTACACTCCTGCTATCCGCTACTCCTCTTATACCGGTGGGCGAATTTCATTGAAACTCTCAGACATTCTTTTATATACATTATAGATGTGCACCTTCTATTCTGCTTTCAGGTATTTTTATTTTTTCTATCCCATGTGGCAAAATGAACTTAGTACGTCCGTACGTCCATACATCCATTATGCTTTGAGGGGTACACATCTGCTATCCGCTACTCCTCTTAAACCAGTGGGCAGATTTCATTGAAACTTTCAGGCATTCTTTTATATACATTCTAGATGTGCACCTCCTATTTTACTTTCAGGTATTTTTTTTTTTACTCTGTCCCAAAGGTCTTAATGAACTTAGCCAAATTGTTGTGATGCTTTGTGGGGGGTACACACCTGCTATCTGCTACTCCTCTTATACCAGTGGGCAAATTTCATTGAAACTCACAGGCATTCTTTTATATAGATTATAGATGTGCATCTCTTATTTTGTTTTCAGGTATTTTTATTTTTTACTCTTTCTCATGCGTCGAAATGGACTTAGTATGTCTGTACGTCCATACGTTCGTTATGCTGTGAGGGGTACACATCTGCTATCCGCTACTCCTCTTAAACCAGGGGGCAGATTTAATTGAAACTTTCAGGCATTCTTTTAGGTACATTATAGATGTACACCTCCTATTTTGCTTTCAGGTATTTTTTTTTTACTCTGTCCCAAAGGTCTTAATGAACTTAGCCAAATTGTTGTGATGCTTTGTGGGGGGTACACACCTGCTATCCGCTACTCCTCTTAAACCAGTGGGCAGATTTCATTGAAACTTTCAGGCATTCTTTTATATACATTCTAGTTAAGAATTCAATTCAAGCTTGCGTGGTGGGGGTGGTGGGGGGGGAGGGGTTGTTGACATTTGATATCCACGACCTCTTTTAAACTAGTGAAGGGATTTCAATGAAACGTTCGAACATTGGTGTCAGTCTTTGTGCTCTCTACATTAAACACACTTTTACTGTTGTAAAATGTTTCTTGGTGGGAGTGGGTGGTATCATTTAGTGAGCAGTGCTCACAGTTTTTCTAGTTTATTTTGGCAGAGCAGGGCATACCGAGAGTTCATATGTGTCTAGAAGGCGTTGTTAAAGACTGGAAATATTCTTTTTCGCCGTCTATGTCTTTTCCAACCACAATGTTGGAAACGACAATGATGTCTAGTAGACTTAACTTAGACGCTTTATCATACGTAATCCACCTTACTGAGGCGTTATCATTACGTCTTCAAGAAAAGAATTACGGGATATTATCCTCAATGTGATTTCTTTTGAGGGCAGTAGTTTGTTCACGTATAACTCCGCCCTTCAGTGGCTGATTGGAGTTGGTTAGACGTGACGCAGCCCTAGCTACATCCACGCGCGTGGATAGTAAGGTGAAGAACTCTCTCAGAGTCGCTTCGTTCTCGGAGAAGCTTCTCTTCGACGGCAACTTTTCAGCAATCCATGAATTGCTTGATTTACACGTTCTCTTGTCTATCTAGTGTTGCAAGAGATTCAGACTGGGGCAAACATTCGGTGGTTGACTCAGAGAGTGCCACTGCAGTTGCCGGATCCGAGTGTTATAATTATGACGGTTGCCAGTCAAACAGGTTGGGATATAATATTGATCCCAACGGATTCGAAGTGCCAGGGTCTTTGGGTTCCGCAGTCTCTAAGCAAGCACTTATCTTCCGCGGAATAATGTTTTTTAGGCTTGCTTTATGTCATTGGATGAACATTATTCAGAAACGCATGTCCAAATCCTGTCCGTTAATTCGACAGTAGTGGCGTATCTCCGGAACCAGGGAGGCACTCATTCGTTTCCGTTATTCAATTTAATGGAAAGAATCCTTCTGTTTGTTATAGTACACCAAGTTCTGTTTCGGTCCGTCATATTCTGGGTCGTCTGATTGTTTTACCGGACTCCCGTTCACTTATGGGTCGCTTGTTGCCGTCAGAATGGACTCTCAACAAACAAGTATTCAATCAGATTTGCTATCAATGGGAGCACCCAATGATAATTTATTTACGACACAGCTTGCTAATCAATTGCAGACGTATGTGTTTGCTTGTCCGGATCTCTGAGCTAATGTTGTTAACGCTCTATTGATCTAATAGGACGGAATGATAGGATATGCGTATCCTCCGGCGCTGTTGTTTCAGCAGGTATTGCTAAGATAAACAACCAGAATACATTTCTGTTGATAGCATCTCTGTCTTCACAGAGACCGTGGGTAAATTTACTCTGATGTCTACTGTGGGACTTAAAACGCGAAATCTTCCTCAATGAGAGGATCTTTTTTCGCTGGGTAAAATCGTGTCATCTTTATCACAACCCGCAAGGTCGCAACCTTCACGTATTCCGTTGTGTGGTCCTTATTGCATTGTAAGCATTGTACTGGATGAGCTTTGGACGCGATTTCTTACTATAGGAGATCCTCTTCTTCGCTATTCTATGCGGCTAAAGTGGAGGCTCTTCCATCGTTGGTGTAGGGATCACTATGTTCATATTGTTGATCCCTCCATACTACTCATTGCAACTTTTTAGTATACTTGTTTGACAAGATCTACTGCAGCCTGTTATTATTAAGGTTATAGGTTTATGTTACCTCATACCTATGCACTCTATGATAGTTTACAATTGAGTCTTATGTCTCTTTATCTAAGTCAGTTAGTAACTTTTCGATAAATAGACTTAGAATCATTAGATTAAATTCCTATATGGAATTTAACTTCGGTTCTTATTTAGCTAAGTAATCATTTGAGCCTCTGGAAACAGTAGTTTTCAAATTCTGACCTTTTAGACAGTAATTCTGTTGGCTTCTCTTTTACTGAAGAGTCAGTGAGTTTCATGCACTATCGGTGGATGATTTTCACTTTCGTAGTTTCGGAATCACTACTTCCTTTACTATTTAGGTTGGATTTTTCCATAAGAGTTAGGCTCCTAATATCCAGATCCTATTGTTATTAAGGTCCTTCCGTCTTCGTACAGGCATAGGCCTTTACTCTGTCCGGTTAGAGTTTTTGTATTTATAAACAGATATCTGTTTATTACTACGGGCGTAAACTTCTAATGTCTTTGATGCCTATTAGAAGGACGTTACGCTCCATTCTATTGCTAATGGATTCAATTAACTATCGATACTGCTTATGGTATATCTTTGACTCAGCAGTTGTGTTTGAGATTTCGGCTCATGAAGTAAGAGTTCTTCTACATCTTGGGCTTACATTAATAGTGTCGCTATTATAGATTTTTGAAAGCTGCTCATTGTGCTCAGCCATCCACATTCATGAATTTTTTATCTCAGAAATATTGAGTCCATTTCTGGAGGCCTCTATTGTTAGGTCTATTATCTACTGCTCAGAATGTCATTCACTTAACAGTTGCTACTATAGCTAGGTAGGCTGTCTGTTTCGGCAGTGACTCCGTTCTGCTGCCCTCTTCGCTCTGGGCTATTTGACCCAGGGCAAGAAAAAGGGGGGGGGGGGGGAGGGTGTTCCCTTGGGTCACCTGTTTTACTCTGAAAACAAGGGGATACCTCCTCCGGAGTTAGTAATTCTGAGCTGTTATTGGGATGGTTGTATAGTGAGAAGTTTATGTTTTAAAAATTCATTCAAGTCTTAGTTTTTAAAGTATAGCTTTTGAATATAGCACGTGTCAACGGACATGATTATGCAATCCTCAGACACTTTCAAGGAGTATAAATAGTCTCTATTCTCTAGACTTACTTTATTTATTGGCTTACTTTAAAAATTATTAGTATAAGGATTATACTAGATATTAATAGAGTACATGGATGTATGATGCTCAATTTTGGAAGGTGTTGTATCTTTCTAATTTATCATAAATAAGAAAGATACACGTAAGGCCTAATACTTCTTTTTCCCTAGAGGGGATGACTCTATTTTATATTATTGAGCGTATTCCATCTTGCTCTATGTCCTTGGCCCTCCAGCCTTTTTACTATTCAGCTATGTCTGGGTCATTGGTACAGTATAAAAATGTTAAAAAATTTATAGTAATTTATATATTTTTTATACTTACCAATGACCCAGACGGGGATGGCCCTCCCAGGAGTTGGGAACTCTTACCTCCCCGCTGAGTACATAGCGCTTACCAGGCACTGGTTATTAGAATGATTAATGGCGCCAATTTCGGAACGTCCTTGACACTGCGCATGCGCAGTAGAGGTGAAGTGTGGAGGGACATTCAGGACATGTTTTCTTTGGTTTTAGATGCAAATTTTGGGGATTGGGGGGCAAAATTTGTGTTTGGCCCTATATTTTAAGAGTTAACACCAGCAGCTATGTCTGGGTCATTGGTAAGTATAAAAAATATATAAATTACTATAAATTTTTTAACTTTTTATTGAGAATTTTTTATTAAAATTCTTGGGAGTTCAACTTGTTTTATGGAATAGGTATTCCGTTTATCCCCTGTGTTTATGTCCTGTTCGTTACTGTTCAGTATGTTTTGTATTCCTGCATCTTCTACCAGATGCATTGTTTTTTCTTCCTATGAAGATCTAGCTTTGCATCAGGTGGTTGTTGATCGGTTACTGACTTTGGGCCTCTGTTGTGTATGCGTATTAATTCAGTGTTTAATTAAAAACAATTATTGTTTTTTCTTTTAGGATACATATTATATCTTATTCCAGTAGTTTAGCTTTAATTAGGTAGTGCTTGTCCACACTTAGGCGCTATCAGGATGCCCTCATGAGGTTCCCTTGGGGTACTTAGGCTTCATTCAAAATTTTTAGAAAATAATTTTTTAATTTGTTTCAAAAGTTTTGGTAATTGTCTATGTTATGTATCCTTGCGATGTTTATTCTGCTTTATTATTGGAAGTGCAGCATACTTATGATTTTGGCTTCATTATTATTGTATCTATTACAATAATTTGATACTTAGTGAAAGTCCAGGAAGCATCCAGGAAGCATCGGATTTAAATGCTTGTTGTTTGCTGGTAGTCGCTGCACTCCTTCAATACTTGTACTATGGGATGAAAACGTTGGAAACGGGTGTCGACCTGTGTGGTGGGCGGTGAAGTTCTGATGTAGGAGCTTTCAACGCAGGCTATCACTAGTCTTTCAGGCTCTTTTTCAGAGGAACAAGAACATGGTGATGGTACTTTGACACCTGTCTGTTATGAAAGCTCTGATGTAAGAGCTTTCAGCGCTCTGATGTAGGAGCTTTGATGTAGGAGCTTTCAATGCAGGCTATCACTAGTCTTTCAGGCTCTTTTTCAGAGGAACAAGAACATGGTGATGGTACTTTGACACCTGTCTGTTATGTGCTGCCTTTGTAGCACTCTGATAAGCCCCGCTCTGATGAGTAAACAGAGCTAGCTGCCAAGGTGCTCATGAATTTTAGCAGGGGATTGAGGTCTCTAGATTTTTCGCTTAATCCTCTGCATGCAGCAAGCTCGATCGGTGAAGCAGTTGTCCCTATGTGGGAGCCAGGACGCCCGGTAGGTCCATTGCGGTCGAGGAATATAGATGTTGGTAGAGCGAACACCTCATAGACTAAAGCTCACCGAGCGACAATGGCAAAAAGGAGAAGAAGCCTGAAAGTTTCTCTACGGGACGCTCGGCAAGATCTGGGGTCAGATCGCGAGTTGGAGAACCCTCTCCATCCTGTTAGCAGTTGGGGTCGACTGTGTTCGTCGTGAGAAACTTCAATGAGTTGGAGCATCCGTCCAAAATGTGTGAGTCAGGATGTTCCTTCCAGACTGCTGCCAGCATTGGCTGTAGTTATGGCTTCATCTTACATGGAAGAGCACGCAAAGAGGATTAGCCTACAAGTTTCTCAACGGGATACTCGGAGAGATCTGGGGTCAGATCGCGAGTTGGAGAGCATTCTCTGTCCCGTTAGCAGTCGGGGTCGACTGTTTTCTGTTGTGAGAAACTTCAGTGAGTCGGAGCACCCGTCCAAAATGTGTGAGTCGGGACGCTCCTTCAACTCTTCAGCCGGGGTCGTCTGTTGGTACAGCTTCCTCTTCTTCCATGGAAAAGCATGCTATAGAGTTGAAACCTACAAGTTTCTAAACGAAATGCTCGGCGAGATCTGCAGTCAGATCGAGAGTTGGAGAACCCTCTCCATTCCATCAGCAGTTGAGGTTGACTGTTTCTGCTTCCAGAAACTTTAGTGAGTTGGGGCGTCGCTTGCCATCTGGGACGCTCCTTCCACACTGCAGCCGGGGCCGGTTGTAGCTATGGCGTCTTTCTCTGCTTCATCGACGAAGCAGGTTAGACCACAGACTAGCTGTCCGACTTCGCATGTTCATGCTGTTCTACAGAGGTGTTCCCAGTCTTCACCACTGATGTCGGATTAACCTGCAGCTAGTGGGTCGAGGCATATTCATATGGGACATGCGTCAAAAGATCTGGGGTCAGATCTCCGTCCGGTGAGCAACATATAGTGAAGAAGCAGATAACCGCTGCTCCGCAAGCCTTGTTCACGGACCTGCTGTCGCAGATTGCGCAGCTTATTGCAGCATCCCAGTAGTAGCAGTTTCAGCCATCAAAAGTCTCCGGTAGTGAGCTGTCGGATGGCGCTGGGTTGGTCCAGTCATCTGTACATTCGGATGATGTTGACCATGTTTTTCAGATGGAACATTCAGATGGTGAGAGGGCTACGGAGGATTATTCTCCATCCCTCACGGAACAGCACATCAAGGCTATGAATTTTATTCATAAGTTCTTTCGAATCTTGTTCCATCTGAACAAAAGTCTGCATTTGCTAGGCAAAAAAACAGCTTAGGGTACCCGGATCTTTCTGCTCAGGTGTCAAAGGCCTTTGGTCCACTTAACAGTGGCCTCCCTCGGCCTAGCAATAGTATAAGAATGGCAATGATCCATTCTTTATGAATAGAAGATCGATAGCTCATAGTTAGGCTGAGACAGCTGTCTTGTTTGGAATAGAGCCGTTAAAAGGAAAAAGTATGTCTTTTCCTTCTCGGTGTTGTATTCCTAGGCATCAGAGGCATTTAGTTCTGTTGTTGATGCCATAGTAGCCTTATGTACTGTTAGAGCAGCCTTTTCTTGTACATTAGCTGCTAACATTGTAAGTCTCCATTTAGTGAGCTGTCCAACGCCGCAGGATAACACACAAATATCTGTCTTCACCAATATATGACTGTTAGGCTGTGTTAGCTACACTGAAACCGCTATCTTTTTGGAATAAGGTCGTTAGAAGGAAAGATTACGTTCTTTCCTTCTTGGTGTGGTATTCCTAGGCATCACAGGCATTTAGTTTTATTAGTCCAGGTGCTAAGTCTTAAAAGGGGCTTATTTTAGTAGTTAGTTCAACCGGATAGGTAAAAAGTATTCCACTTGCACCATGTTGTGGCCTCACATATCTAGTTTTGTATGTCTCCAAAGTGGTGCAGTTTTGAAAAAAATCACTTTTATTGCACCACCGTTTAGAAAATCAACTTTCTATTTTTAAGGGGGAGGGTTAGCAAAATGCAGATAAAATGAAGATAGTGTGCTTTTGGTCAGCAAAACAATAACAGTGAGGCAGATATAATACCTATCTAACAAAATAAGAGAAAATTCACAACAGGAATAAACAATATTAAGATTTTAAATAAAAAATTGTATGAAAACTCTAAAATCCAAAAACTCAAGAGAAAAATTTATTTGACGAGACATTTTCTGATGGAAAGAAGGTTTTTTTATGCTGTATCCTACAGAAACTGAGTACTGGGATAATCTGCAATGACAAAATTGTATCCCATGCACTGGTGGTATATTTCAGAGCATAGGTATCAATTTTAAACTGGAAGTCTTGTATCAAAAACCTCATTTCACAAATATTTTGTAATGGGAGGTATTTGCATTTCAGAATTTTCCATTAACAAAATTAATGTTTACATTTCCAGAACCCCTAGAACTGCTATTAACTTATACTGGATTATTAAAACAAGAAGGCATGATTTAGATGATCCAGCCATTTGATGTGGTTTTATTATGGGTATCTCATCCATCGTAAAATACATCCAGTGAATAGGCCATTTTCATTAAGTTTTGCATTTGGTGAGCAACTGAAGTCACAGCAATTTTATGCAAGTGACGGACACAGAAGAACACAATTTATTATCATCACTGTCGTCATTTTCACTGGAGCAGTTTTTTTCACACAACTCGGTGGCAACATGCGTCTGTACACAACACACCCTCTTTTCTGCAATGACATCGTTTTGTGCTTCAGTCAGATTTAAATTTGCACTGTGTTAGCTCTAGGACTGCTTTTGGTGCAGGGGAGAGAGTCATGAATTCGGGAACAAGACTCCCATTTATGTCAAGAAGTCTTCCACTGAGCCGTGGAGATGGTAACTTCGTCATTTTCACTGGAGCAGTTTTTTTCACACAACTCTGCGGCAACATGCGTCTGTATACAACACACCCTCTTTTCTGCAATGACATCGTTTTGTGCTTCAGTCAGATTTACATTTGCTCTGTGTTAGCTCTAGGACTGCTTTTGATGCAGGGGGGAGAGTCATGAATTCAGGAACAAGACTCCCATTTATGTCAAGAACCCTTCCACTGAGCCATGGGGATGGTAACTTCAAGAATGGATCCGTAGCATGTGTCCATATATATGTTTGATAATTTGCCCGACATACATGTAGTTCAAATGCATCCATTGTTGGGGGTAACTTATCGCTACTCACAGGGGCCTCATGCTAGGGAAAAATCATGGGGGGCCTGGATCGGTAACACTAAGCGGAATGCAACCAGCTGTTGGCACATAGTGTGCCCCAAAATTTTGTTAAAAAATGCCTCCCACATTGCCGGAAAAAATGGCACTTCCCAGGCCTTCCCCAAAAATATTTGGGGGGTTCCGGGTTCTCCCCATGCACTGTTGGCATGATGCCATTGGCAACGCAGAGGTTTTTTTTGCAAACAGTTCATATTGCAAATCATCCAAAGACTCCCATTTCTCCTCTCATATACCAATGATACTATTGACACACATGCAGTGATGCATGGGAAAGGCACTTGATCCCCTCTCGCACACCATCGCGCATGCAAAAATTGTCCAAGGTGTGCGAATAATCCCTTGCCTCTATTTTTGTGTCTGTTTTCATCCTTTTGAGTTGCGTCAACAGAAACATTCAATTAAGTTCTGATGTTGGGAAATTTTTAAGAATCACTCACAATTTGAACCGTTTAAAGTACAATTCCAAACAATTTCCTTTCCGTCGTTATGAACATGACACATGCATGACACGCTAACAGTAAGAGGGTTGTACATTGATAACTCACCCAGAGCTTACTTCCGCCACAAAACGAACACTTATGTTCAGTTAAAAAAAAAAAATGGTGGTCATTCTGAGATCTGAGAAACATTTTAATACTTCCGTATTTTTTTTTATCAAAGACATGTGGAATGTTGCCCCATTCCTTATTTTCATTTATACTTGTGACACCTGTCGCTCCAATTCACCAGTGACACAAATTAATGTGCCCGATTTGGAATTTACGCATCCATTTTCCACAATTTTAATAATCTGTCATTTAAAATCCAGAACTAATTTTAATGGGTTATATATATTTTCAGCGTCAAAATTCCAACCATGTTCAGTTGTATTCATACATTCGTTTCGAAGGATGCTTGTGAATGGAAACTGCGAAATAAATCAACATCACTCTTCTCTCATTTATCACTCTCACAAACTTTATTTGAGGTGAGCGATTTTCCACTTGCCTCCATTTTGCTCCCATTCATCACTGCACATGCTGATTTAACTTGCTTGGAAACATCTGTGGGATTGTCACCCATTTCCATCAGAATTGGAATGAGAGCTGGATTATCTTTGAGAATCTGAAACCACCTAAGCTTCCCATTAGAACTGAATGCACTGGTTGAGTCACATCTACTCAATCCATGTACAGCTGGTATGACTAAACAAAGGTCTTCACCCAATTCAGCAACTCATTTGTGGATAGGAATGTAACATGCCAGTGCCAGTCATGAAATATAGCTCTTGAAGGCCAAGTTTAAGAAAATACTTTGGGCACATTGCACAAACATCTGAATCGCCACTCCAGATAACAACATGTGACACTTGAAGATCGATAGCAGCATGAGCCACGTGTATAAACGTATGAGAATCAGCTTCCTCGTGATCAGATGACAACATCTCAGTTCGTCTTTGAGAGGATCTTGTAAGTTCCTTGACTTTTGAAGTATCACTGAACCCTCCAGCTAAGTATACTGTCTGGTCATTTTGTAATCTTGTGGGAATTTCATCAGTCCAATCATTGAAAAGAAAATTAACAATATTTGATTTGTTCTCAGGATTTGACAGCATCTTTTGTCTTTGCTTTGGCAGAGGAGTAGAATGTGGTGGATTTTAGATTTCTTGCATTTGTACCTCTCCACACTGTGCTCTTTCTCCAGTTTTAATCGATTCGGTGCTGCAATAGCTGTCACAAACAATGGCCAGAACATGAAATATGAGGTTCAGTATTGTACGCAATAGTCTGTGAGATAGTTTGCCAAACGTTTCACATTTACCGACACGGCTGCAGGTCATCTGAAGTAGTATCATGAAGTCTACAACATATAATGTTCTGGACTGAGATGGCGGAAGAGTCTGAAGTGCTCTATCTCCTTCTATGCTTTTCATCAGGACACTTTTATTTGTCTTTCTCATAGTTCCATCTAAGTTGAACAGTGTAAGTGGGGCAGAAGATACCTCATATTTCAACAACTGAGGAAGGTCAACTTCTCTAGACTGAGTCACAACTACAAGCTTGCTGAATATCCGTCTGTCCATTTCAGTAGATGAGGATGTACCTTTTGTTTTTACTGGTAGTGGTTTGTTCATATCAGCGAATGTTTTCAACTTTGGTGTTGATATTTTCTCAAAGAAATCTACTTTGTGTGTTTCCAGTCTCTGTTTAATGAAATTCATCATTTCCAAACTTCCAGACTCATACACATGACACAGCTGCTCTTGTGTTTGCTGCTGCATGACAAGTGAGGTGGCAATATTCATGAGAGGTGTAACATTTGATTTCAATTCATCTTCTTCAATCAATAATGGATTGATCATGTTTTTCAACACCACATTAATCATTGATAAAATAGCAGCTTCATCAGTTCTGATTCTTGATGTAGAAGCCCCTTTGTACAGATCAGTGTCTTTCTGATTCATCCCACTCATGGCAAGTGTCTGAGAAACAACGGAAGCTTTTATATGGGCCATCAAGTAGAATTTCTGCAAAGAACTGGCGTGTGAACAAACATTTTTGTACTTTCCACAGTCCCTGTTTATTGACTGCTGAATAGCCATGTCATGCCAAACACCACTGAAGGGCTTCATTGTGTGGTGAACAGATGCCTGTCTTGGAAACACAGCTGATGCTATTTCAGGTTTATTCTGGAACATTATATGCCCTTCAGCAATATTCATGATGCCCCATCTTGCATAGTTTACATGCTTACACATGAAGTCAAATGGAATCATCTCTGCGAAGGTTTCCAGTTCAAGTTCACGATTTCCATCACGTTTTACAGCAATGTAATCAAGGAGGAGCTGTGAAAGGTCACTAACATAGTTGTCCCAAGAGAGAAATGTTTTTGAAACATTTCTTCCATGTTCTGTAAAGCCTTCA
This sequence comes from Pictodentalium vernedei, assembly GCA_031216915.1. Lineage (NCBI taxonomy): Eukaryota > Metazoa > Mollusca > Scaphopoda > Dentaliida > Dentaliidae > Pictodentalium > Pictodentalium vernedei. The sequence goes on from CM062296.1 coordinate 542,256,061, forward strand.
TCTTCTGTAGTAGAGGACCTGCAATGCACTTGAAATCATTAAGAGTTTGTTGCAGTTCTTGTCGCTTTTCACTTATAAGCTTGATGTCCTCAAATAATTCAAAGACACTCTCAGCCTTTGTTTGGAGTTGAGTCAGTGCGTCTGCCGAAAGTTGGTCATTGCTTTCCTTCAACCACTCATGGAATGCTTCCCACTTAAAGTAGTTGAATGTTTCATTCATCAACTTGTGTAGACGAACACTGTGGTTATATGACTTACCACACAAGATTCTATTCACTGTTGCTTCGCCGTATACACCAGCTTCTATAACAACATCCTCAAAGCCACTTTCTTGCATTATCTTACCAATATCGCCCCATGAAATTCATAGCTCTGTGCATTCCTCCCATCTCAACTTCATCATTCTTAAGCTCAAGATTACGCCACTTGATCATCTCTGCCTTACAAAAAATAGCCTCATCGTATGTCACATAAGTCCAGTTTTGTCCCAGTGCACTGAACATGTCCTGGAAATTCTTCATCATAGTGTATACTGTATTAAAGTCAGTGGCAGAAGCATGGATCATATGGCAGTAACCAATGTTGGTTTTTTCAATGTCCAGTACATTTGTCACACATGTGTGATATACTGTCCAACCAGGAATGGATGTCGATTTATCACGCTGAAAGTTAATATCGAACAACTTCATGGGGATCAAGCGAAACAACATATAGTTCTGATCTACATCTCGCAAGGATCGGTGCTGACTAGAACAACCTTGGAACCATTCTGATTTAATCTTACTAAGAAGACTTACAGGACCAGGCTGTTTTCTAGTTAGATTTGGGCATGATAGCAAACTAAACTGATTGGGAGAGTGCAATGTCTGAGCACGAGAACTAGCAGTCTCCACGTTATTTCCAAAAGAACCAGTAGTGTAGTCTCTGTCAGGCTGATACAAAACCTTATTCACAACATCATGGTGATAACCAGGTAAGGCTTCTGTCGCCCCATTGAAATTGTCACCTGCTGCCCGTGTTACTGCACCAAACATCATGTTAGAAGGTGTAACTGGAGTATTTGAAGCAAGAATATTGTTAGCACAGTGATAATCAATTCTTTGGACTTCATCATAGCTGATTCCATGCCCATGTTTATTTATAAGCTCCACAACCTCTTAAGATTGGGTCATTTGGTGAAGTGATACACTCAGTCCAACATGTTTAGGTGTTCTACATCATCCTCTTGAAGAAACATGAATCAAGTCTTGACATATAGCTGGCGTCTGCTGATGTAGCAAATAGTCACTCCTTCTAACCTCTGCCTGGTTCACATCATCTGTTGGACATATCACTTTTGGGGAAAGTATGGTGAACAGAAATTTATACAAGTCTGTACTAACAACCGACTCAGCTTTTTCTAATGTTATATCATCTGGGTTCACAGGTTTGCATGGTATACCGGACAGACCACAGATTAGTCCACGGATAACAAGAGCTGCATGGTAGAGCAGTGTTTGCTGGGAAGTGCACTCCTGACTAACAGATGAAGATATATCTGAAGCTAACTGGAGATCTTTGAGCATGTCACGCATAGAAGCTGTTGTATTTATGATATCCAATAAATTTAGAGATTTGCTAATGACAGTCTTGGGTTTTGTCTTTGAAACATCAAGAAATAGCAGACTGTCACTATTATATTTTTGCATTTTATCTTTCAGTTTCTGCTTAGTATATGAAGGTATGCCTGAACTGGAACTATGCGTCTTAATTATGCTAGAGAATCTCTCCATCACTTGAGTCATATTATATGCAATTCCTTTCTGCAGATCAGGGATGAGAACTGACATAAGTTCATCAATGGCACAATCATGGACACTTTGGTCTCAGTAGTAGCTGAATGCTGCACTATATATCTACTGTGACACCTTTTCTGATATCTTGCTTCATGAGCAATCAGTTTTGAAAAATCACCTCCAACCCTACAAATCGTTTCATCATCTGTCTTCTCTTTTGCCTGTGTCTCCAATGTTTCACAAAAAGAGAAGGTACTAACTCGAATGAGAGTTTTGTCCTTGGAGTGAGAAATATGACTGCAAAACAAGCACTTCGTTTTGAAATCAAACACCTGACGTTGGGTTCTTGGTGTAGATGATTCAAGTTCAAGTTAGCTTAATGATGTGGAAGGATTATCATGGAGAACAGCAAGATTTGTTGAGCTGGGGAATGAGGACAACAGTTTTTATGCCAAAACACTTCCGGTCCCTCAAAATCCATGCCATGTTCACATGGAATACTTTGTAACCACACTGAAAGATCACATTGTGGAGAAGACTGTCTCAGTTTGAGTGCTGATAAAAAAAGATTGTACACCTTTGTCAGTACCTTTCTGTAAATTCTCATCAGTAACGGATTGACACTTTAGGAATTTGCTGAAATTGATAGATATTCTTGCTCTTTTTACAACTTGCTTGAGTTTTAAGGGACTGCTCTCTATTTTTAGCTCAACTTTGACTTAAGTCAAATTTGAGCTTATTCCATGGCCAGTCGTCCATCTGTCCGTCAACAATTCAATACAGCTTGGGCTAGAGACCATATTTATGAACCGATCTTTACGAAACTTCTTGGGTACCTTTGTTATCACGGTGGGACGAGAACGAATGTTTTGGGGTCCGGTCCGAAATTCAAGTCGGCCGCTGGCAGCCATTTTGTACAAAATTAGGTGAAACCAGATTTTTGTGCAGAACTTCCATATGAAAGCTCTGATTTGAATAATTTTTGAAATACATCACATATAGTACAGGTTTTTTTCTCGTGCATAAATTATGCAAATTAGACTAACTTTGATTTATTTAGTGTAACTTTCAGCACTGTAAGTGCAAATGCCAATACGACTCAGGCCAGAGGCCGTATTTATGAACCGATCTTTACGAAACTTCTTGGGTACCTTTGTTATCACTGTGGGACGAGAACGAGTGTTTTGGGGTCTGGTCTGAAATTCAAGATGGCCACTGGCAGCCATTTTGTACAAAATTAGATGCAATTAGATTTTTGCTCAGAACTTCCATATGAAAGCGCTGATTTTAATAATTTTTTGTGTGAATGTTTAGTACCATGAGATACATCACATATAATACAGGTTTTTTTCTCATGCAGAAATTATGCAAATTAGATGAACTTTGATTTATTCAGTGCTACTTATACACAGTAAGTGCACATGTGTGCATAAATTATGCCATTACCTGTACACTCCATATAAAAAAATTATCCCAGTATCGACTGAGTGTGTTATGTATGATTATATAACAGCAGGTATCTACTCACTAATCAGTGTTGATTGGGAAAACACCTCGCAATTTACATAATGAGTTCTCTTCACTAAATCCTTTTTCTGTGTCTGAAATATTTTGGGGGGAAATTTCTGTATCAGAAAAATCCTTTAAATGTGAAAATCGGTCCAATAATTCACTTTTTGTGTTCTAATAAATCTTGAAAAAAATGCAAATTTTGACAATCCCATGAAGCAGTGTGGCTCTTCCATCTATTGGATTTACATGACATAAAATAGTCTGAACTCAATCGAGGTCATTGTTGTTCAAAAAAACATTCTGATTCTCAACCGAAACGGACGGGTACAGATAACTACACATTTTTCTTTTTGAACATACTGTCAATTTATCTGGTTTTCGCCAGGGATATAACATCATAATCCGCCCAAATGTTAAATTAAAACGCATTTTTTATTCTATCTGACAGCCATTATTTAACCCCCAGGCACGGGGGAGATTATCTTCAAAACACGGATCAGATCCAATTCGGGTGAAACTGGACAGTGCTTCTCTTATCTTTTTCCTGGAGCTACTTTAAAACACGGTATCAAAATTCAACTCGGAACCATTCCGATAGATGAAGTGTGTCCTCACGGGAACGAAATGATGCCACCTAGGAATACATTACTTGAGTTTATAGTCACGAGAACATCGTCGTGACATCTTATTCATCCCGGGGAATCGGTCATATCATCGGTGACTGATATGATAAAACGAGTTTTGGCTCCCATTCTTTTCTTTTTTTTTTGTGGGGGGGGGGGGGGGGGGATTTTTAAAAGATTAGGACCAAAACGCATGCTCTATTCAATTCGGCCAAACTCAAACCGTTCTTGCCCTAACTCGGTGATAATGTTGCGGCATCATACTATGATGTGGATAATTGATGTTCACCATTCCAACCGAGGGGTAGACGAATCGACAATGTTGATGGGGTTACCGGCTCTGTTTCGAGTGCAGGCGAACTCATATGCTCATCAGTGATGGGTGGTGTCACAGTGAATCTTTTTTCCTTTTTATGTGGGCCACGGTAACATTTCTTTTTTGCACATTTGTTCACATACTCTTCCTCGTCACTCATCTCAGTATTCTATTAAAAGTCTGGCTTCGCTAGTCACGGTGGTTTCTGTTGAGTGAGTGGGGGGAGGGGGGGCGATCTTTTTACACCCACAACCACCTGGGTGTTGCATGCTCGATGATACTCGGGGAATAACTTTTCGGACAAACTTCTACCCTCCCCTTCCCCGCCTTCCAAAGATTTTTGAGTTTCAAGTTGAGCCGGCCGAGTCATGTCAGCCAGAGAAGAGAAATCAAAGTAAATTGAACTTACTGCTCAGTGCTGCTTCTGTTGGATCTCTCGGTTTTCTTATTTCCTCAGACGTTACTTCTCTGTTGAACTCGACACTCCATCCCACAAATTGCACAACAAAAGTGCCCGAATTTTAAACAGATTTTACTCTGGCGTCCTCCCATCGACCTAGCTCATCAACAGCTTGAACAATTGTCCCAATCCTCATATTTTTATACTGTACCAATGACCCAGACTTAGCTGGTGCTAACTCTAACAAAACCAGGGCCAAACACAAATTTTGCCCCCCAATCCCCAAAATTTGCATCCAAAACAAAAAGAAATCATGTCCTAAAGAACCTCCATACTACGCCTCTACTGCGCATGCGCAGTGACGCAGTCGTCCCGAAATTGGAGCCAATTATCATTCTCTGTTTGGCCCTTCATCAGTCAACATCTCACTGATCTTTGTGCTTGTAAATCTCAGTTTAAAGGATGCCAGACACGTAATTTTTGGAGAAAATGTGATTCTAAGGAGGATAGAAGGAGGAGAGGAAAAAGAAGTGGCAAAAAATAATCAGGGCTGTACTTAAAATTTTTTGATGAAATTATGTTAAGTTGCCTATTTTCGAGGCATGGGCCTCTTGTTGTCATTCTTGCTAATTGTTGCACTGCTTATTCAGTGTTTCCTCTCCCCTAGCCTTCTAAAGTCCCCCCTTGCAATTCTCCCATGCTTTTGGCATATTTTTGAGAAATTTCATTTCTAAAATTTCCTGGGAGAGTTGCTTGGTTACAGAATGTTTTCTGTTATTTTCCCCATAGTTACGTTTTCACCCATGGGTGTATAACGTTTGTGTTCTGCATCTTCCATCTGATGTTCTACAGATTCTCCCCTGGGAGTCTCTGTTTTGCATCAGATAGAGTGTAATTGATGACTGATTCCGGGCCAGTTTTTTCAGTGCCTGGAGTCATGTTTTCTAGTGTGTTTACACTGTTTGTTTTCATTGGCAACAGCCTTTTTTGAGGGGGGCTGTTTGCCTTTGTTGTAGTTTATCTCATTATGAGATACATTTATATTATCCGAAAGTGTCTCATTAATTATTTTATGTAAATTTAAAATTTTTGACCACACTTTGCCATCGGATCCATCGGGGCTCAACGTTACTTTTCAGCAACTTGGGCTTCGCTGAAAAAATATTTTTTCAAAATTATTTTGTTTTGCAATTGTTTTTTCATTTATTAATGGATCATGTTATTATGTATCTTTGTGTCAAGGGTTTTTGCGAGTAACTTGGACTTATTGTTCTTTCACAATGAAGGGACGTTGTTCAAATTGTAATAGGGAGAAATCTTCCTCTGACTTTCATGATCATTGTATTAATTGTAGTCAGTGTTCTCGCATTAATCCCTGTCCTATATGTGAACATTGGGATGAGAAACATTGGAAACGTGTGTCACGATATGTTGTTTCTGGAGAAAGAGCGATGCCGGCTCTTTCTCCGCAAGGTCACTCTACTCTCTCAGTTTCTATTTCAGAGGAACCAGAACAGGGTGATGTTTCCATGTTATCTTCTTCAAGTGTGCGTCCGTCGTCACAAATGAATTCAGAGCTAGCGGCTAAAGTGCTCATGGAGATTAGACAAATGTCGTCCGCTAGCTCGCCCGGTGTAGCGTCCATTCACCGAATGGTTCGGCAGCCGGGTTCGTCCGATGCGGTCCAAGAGGAAATTTTGGGTGATGCGAGCACTATAAACATAATAGATGCACACCCAGTGACGGCGGATAGTAAGCGGGAACGGAGGAAGCCTTTTAGTCCGGTTCCTAGCTCGTCCAGGTCCAGCCGGGCCGCGAGCGAGAGAGGTCCCTCTCTCGTACAACAACATCTGGGACCAGATGTTGTGGCACAAAATGTGTCTTTAGCGGAGCATACGTCCGTCGCTCGGGACGCTCCGTTGTATAAGCAGTCCGCAGAGACTGTTAAGGCTTCCTCTTCTCGTCAGCGCACACGACCGCACCTTGGCTGCGTGACCGCCGATATATTACCAGCTTCGCCGATGAAGGATTCTTCGGCGACCAGGTCACACCATCCGGCAGCAAGGGATTCGAGACCGATGGACTCTGGACGTTCGCATAGGAAAAGTATGCGGGAGCCATCTGATGCGGAGCTGCCCTCGGCGAAGCAGCGAAAGACTGCGCCTCCGCAGGTCTCGACGCCGGACATTCTTGTGCAGATAGCACAGCTTATCGCAGCATCCCAGCAGCCGACAGAAACGGTGTCGGATCGAGAATTATCCGACGGCGCTGGGTCGGTACGCTCCGCCGAAGCATCAGGGGCGGACGACCGGGAACATCATGAGGTCCGACCGGATGGTGAAAGGGATACGGATGACTTGGAGCTATCCCTTTCGGAACAACATAAAGCTGCCGTGGACTTCATCTGGCACTTTCTCCCTCAAGTTGTTCCGTCGGGCCAGACTGCTGCGCTTCCGGACAAGAGAATTATAGCGTCATTGGACTCTGAATTTTTTGAGCGGTTCAGGGACATCGCTCCCGAGTTTCCGTCGCAGTCCAATAATGTTGCTAGAACATTTGAATTATTGAACGACGCTATATTTAAACTTGCTTCCAGGACGGGGAAAGCAGGTTTCTTGTCCGCTAATACTCTCAACCTGCCTTTCATTAATGCAAGGAATAAATTCGATATGGCAGGACAGGGTATACCGAGAGTTCCTCTGCGTATGGACGACGAGGCGGAAGACTTAGAGCTATCATTACCGTCGTCAGCTTCTATTCCAACCGCGGTGTTGGAAACAGCTATTGCGTCTAACAGAGCCAATTTAGATGCCTTATCTTACGCAGATCACCTTACTAAGGCGTTATCACTGCGCCTTCAAGGGGAAGAGTTTCAGGATATACAATCCTCTTTAAGACTTCTTTCAAGGGCAGTAGCTTATTCCACGTGTAACTCCGCCCTTTCAGTGGCAAATCTGGAGTTGGTTAGACGTGACGCAGCCCTAGCTACATCCACACTAGTGGATTCTAAGGTGAAGAACTCTCTTAGAGTCGCTTCGGTCTCAGGAGAACTTCTCTTTGACGGCAAGCTTTCCGCTATTTATGATAAAATTAAAAAGAAAGCTAATGATTCTCTGTTGTTCAGATCGGCTCCTAAGAAGTCGGATACAGCAGACACGAATAAGACAGGCACTTCTGGGTCTAATGCGCCCAAGAGAGGTTCCTATAGAGGTTCCGGTTCGTCCTCTTGGTCTTATTCGAGAGACCGTCAGGATAGCGACTCTCGTTCGGGACGTCCTTCAGGCCGGGACAATCGGTCGGACGCCCCGAGGTCGACGAGGCGAGGTGCGGGTCGTGGAAGACGTGGTTTCTCCTACCGCAGGCCTCGCAGGTCCAGGAGGTGATGGCTTAAACCTCTATCGCGTTCCGGTTGGCGGAAGGTTGTCGAGTTTTTCACAAGAGTGGGCGTCGATTACGGACGACCCTTGGGTGAGAGGAGTGACTTCGGAAGGTCTGAAGATATCCTTCAAACGAAAGCCTCCATTAACTCGAAGTCCAAAGTGGACTCATCTTCCGTCAAATCCACAGAAAAGAGACGCTCTGTTATCAGAGGTGCAGTCTCTTTTAATGAAGAACGCGGTAGAGGTCGTAGAAAACCAGGAATCTCTGGGATTCTACAGCCATCTGTTTCTGGTTCCGAAACCAGACGGCTCGTTCCGTCCAGTCATAGATTTGAGCTGGATAAACAAGCTGATCGTCGCTCCGAAGTTTTATATGGAGACGATTCTATCGCGTTCCGGTTGGCGGAAGGTTGTCGAGTTTTTCACAAGAGTGGGCGTCGATTACGGACGACCCTTGGGTGAGAGGAGTGACTTCGGAAGGTCTGAAGATATCCTTCAAACGAAAGCCTCCATTAACTCGAAGTCCAAAGTGGACTCATCTTCCGTCAAATCCACAGAAAAGAGACGCTCTGTTATCAGAGGTGCAGTCTCTTTTAATGAAGAACGCGGTAGAGGTCGTAGAAAACCAGGAATCTCTGGGATTCTACAGCCATCTGTTTCTGGTTCCGAAACCAGACGGCTCGTTCCGTCCAGTCATAGATTTGAGCTGGATAAACAAGCTGATCGTCGCTCCGAAGTTTTATATGGAGACGATTCGATCGGTCAGAGCGAGTATTCGGGTGAACGATTATGCAACGAGCATAGATCTCAAAGATGCGTACTTTCACGTCATGGTACATCCGACATTCCGAAAGTATCTACGCTTCGCAGTCCTTGGAGTGGTGTATCAATTCCGGGCGATGTGCTTCGGATTGAATCTAGCACCCTGGGCTTTCACTCGGGTAATGAACTCGGTAATGATCTACTTCCGAGCTCATTCGTCTGCGGTAACATCGGCCTACCTGGACGACATTCTTCAGAGGTACGGCAACGAGTTAACGCTTCAGAACGATGTTCAGAATCTTCTTCTATTGCTCCGACGTCTCGGTTTTATAGTAAACCAGGAGAAGTCGGATCTGGTGCCATCCAAGTCATTCACTCATCTGGGAATGAGCTTCGAGACGCACAACAATCTCGTTCGTCTGCCGTTAACCAGAGCAAAATTAGTCAGTTGTTACGCTCGCTATTGTCTGCACGCAGACAAAGTCACGGCGAGAGAATTTATGAGACTGATAGGTCTGTGCGGAGCCGCCGCGGATCTCATTCCGATGGGGCGGCTACGCACACGTCCTCTTCAAATTTTCCTGACTCAGAATTGGAGTGTGAAAATTCATTCGCTCGATGTAGACGTTCTCTTGTCAGATCAAGTGAAACAAGAGATTCAGACTTGGGCAAACATTCAGTGGTTAACTCAAGGAGTTCCGCTGCAGTTACCGGATCCGAGTTTTACCGTTATGACGGATGCCAGTCAAACAGGTTGGGGTGCATCATTAATCCCAACGGATTCGAGATGCCAGGGTCTTTGGGATCCGCAATTCCTGTGCAAGCACATAAACATCAAGGAAATGATGTCAATTTGGCTTGCGTTACGTCACTGGATGGACATTATTCACGATGCTCATGTCCAAATCCTATCCGACAATACGACAGTAGTGGCGTATATACGGAATCAGGGAGGCACTCATTCAGTTCCGTTGTTCAATCTAACGGAAAGAATCCTTCTGTTTGCGTTAGAACATCACGTTCTTCTTTCGGTCCGTCACATACCGGGTCGTCTGAATGTGCTAGCAGACTCCCTTTCACGAAAGGGTCGTTTGTTGCCGTCGGAGTGGACTCTCAACAAACAAGTATTCAATCAGATTTGCTACCAATGGGAACGGCCAATGATAGACTTATTTGCGACACATCTCAACAATCAGTTGCAGACGTATGTGTCTCCGTGTCCGGATCCAAGAGCATTTGCAGTAGACGCTCTGTCGATCCCTTGGGACGGAATGATAGGATATGCGTATCCTCCAGCGCCGTTAATTCAACAAGTATTGCTAAAGATAAAACAATCTCAATGCAAGATTCTGTTGGTAGCATCTCTGTCGCCACAGAGACCGTGGATAAATCTACTCAGGTGTCTGTTGTGGGACCTACCGCGGAAGCTTCCTCCACGAGAGGATCTTCTTTCGCAGGGGAAATCGCGCCAACTCCATCACAACCCGCAAGGTCTCAACCTTCACGTTTTTCCGTTGTGCGGTCCTTCTTGCATGGCAAGCACTTTACAGGACGAGCAGTGGACGCGATTTCTAACTGTAGGAGGACCTCCTCTTCGCTAAACTATGCGGCTAAGTGGAAGGTTTTTCGTCGTTGGTGTAGGGATCATTCTGTAGATATATTTGATCCCTCTATACCAGACATTGCAAACTTTCTAGTATACTTGTTTGACGAAATCAAACTGCAGCCTGTTACTATAAAGGGTTATAGATCTATGTTATCTGATACCTATGCACATCATGATAGTTTACAAATTGGATCTAATGTCTCTTTATCGAAGTTGGTTAGAACTTTTCGATAAATAGACCCAGAACTCTTAGATTAATTCCTAAGTGGAATTTAGCTTGGGTTCTCCTTAAATTGAAGGAAAAGCCATTTGAACCTCTTGGGACAGTAGATTTCAAATTCTTATCTTATAAGACAGCTTTTCTCTTATCTTTCTCTTCTGCCAGAAGAGTCAGTGAGCTTCATGCACTATCGGTGGATGATTCTCATTATCGTAGTGTTGGGAACACTATCACCTTCACTACTAATGTGGGTTTTTTAGCTAAGAATCAGGCTCCTAATAAATATCCGGAACCTATTGTTATTAAGGCTCTTCCGTCGTCAGACGGGCGTAGGCCTTTACTCTGTCCTGTTAGAGCACTACGTATCTATAAACAGAGATCTCAGTTTATCAGAAAGGGACGGAAACGTTTCTTTCTGTCTTTGATGCCTAATAGAAAGGACATTTCAGTCCATTCTATTGCTAGATGGATTCAGTTAACTATCCGTACTGCTTATGAAGATTTATCTTCTTATCAGCAATCTGTGCTTAAGATTTCTGCTCATGAAGTAAGAGCTCTTTCTACTTCCTGGGCTTATGCTAATAGTGTTGCTATTGCAGATTTAATGAAGGCTGCTTATTGGTCTCAGCCATCCACATTTATGAATTTTTATCTCAGAAATATTGAGTCCATTTCTGGAGACCTGCATTGTTTAGGTCCGTTATCTGTTGCTCAGAATGTCGTCCTCTAAACAGTTGCAACTATAGTTATGCAGGCTTTCTGTTCCGGCAGTGACTCCGTCCGGCTGCCCTCTTCGCTCTGGGCTATTTGACCCAGGGCAAGGGGAAGGGGGGGGGGGGGGGGGGGCAGGTGTTCCCTTAGGTCACCTGCTTTATAGTGAAAAGCAAGGGAATGCCTCCTCCAAGTCAGTATTTCTGAGTCGCTTCCGGGATGGTTTTAAAGTGTAATATTAATGTTTAAATTCATTCATGTCTTATTTTTAAAGTGTAGCTCGGTGTGAAGCATTTGTATATGTCAAGTGTCAAACGGGCTTTAATATACAATACTCGGACACTTTTAAATGACTATAAAGAGTCTCAATTCTCTGGACTACTTTATTTATTGGCTTGCTTTAAAAATAATTAGTATAAGGGTTATACTGGATGTTAATAGAGAACATGAATGTTATTGTGCTCAATTATTAAGGGTAGTGTATCTTTCTAATTTAATATTAAATAAGAAAGATACATGTAAAGCCTAATACTCCTTTTCTCCTTAAGGGGTTACCTCTTTACTATATAGTTGAGCTTATTGGATTTTCCTCTATGTCCTAGGCCCTCCAGCCTGTTTACTATTCAGCTAAGTCTGGGTCATTGGTACAGTATAAAAATGTTAAAAAATTTATAGTAATTTATATATTTTTTATACTTACCAATGACCCAGACGGGGATGGCCCTCCCTGGAGTTGGGAACTCTTGCCTCCCCGCTGAGTACATAGCGCTGACCAGGCACTGCCAGTAAGAATGATAATTGGCGCCAATTTCGGGACGACTGCGTCACTGCTCATGCGCAGTAGAGGCGTAGTATGAAGGTCCTTTAGGACATGATTTCTTTTTGTTTTGGATGCAAATTTTGGGGATTGGGGGGCAAAATTTGTGTTTGGCCCTGGTTTTGTTAGAGTTAGCACCAGCTAAGTCTGGGTCATTGGTAAGTATAAAAAATATATAAATTACTATAAATTTTTTAACTTTCCCAATATTTTTTAGACTTTTTAAAACATTCTTTGGTGTAAACAAGTATAAATGAATAACCTTGCCAATTAAATGACACAACGTTAATGCAAATGTGTTTTTTATTCAAAATCTAGCTCACCAAGTAGCTAATTAAAACAGTTGTTGTTCAGCGCAAGATTTAATTGGTTGAGATTGGCCTGTCTGTAATAAAAATTTCAAGCCCAAAAGTGCATCAAATGTGCTTTGCCGGCAAAAAATATATATTTAGATATAGATTCTTTTTAAATGTCAATTTTGGCATAGGCTTTGGGGATTAACAACAAACAAAGGATTTAATTTAACACGCCACTGAACAGAAGTAATTAATTGGATGTAGGGCTATAGTGAATTTCCATATTTTGTCTCTGTCACATAGTTTATGGCCCCTCATTGGAATTCTCCCCCTCCCCCGTCAATGAGGGCCACAAGCTGTAAAAAAGGGAAAATATATAAAATTTTAAGGGAGATTTTTTCCAGGCATGGCGGATCAGATTTAAAAGTGGAGAGACCATACTGTCAATTGCTGACTCACGGGAGGCGTGAATACGCCAGTGTTACGGGGAGGGACAGAGAGAAAGAGTGGGTGGGTGGGTGGGTGGGTGGGTTGGGTGGCAGCAACATCTACGTTTAAGGGGCAAGGGGCAAATGCCTACCCTCCCCCGGCCATCAGTGACGCCACCAATTTTTCATGCCTTTTTTCAGATATTGGAAGTTGACAAGAAAATCCCATTGTGGGTGTCTTTGTATCAATCCACTTCCTATACTGCACTATAAATTTGTTTACCATAGCCATGATTCGTCCGTCCCTTGCTTCTAAAATTTCATGATTCCGAAGACTGAACTTATTTTGAAAAATCCACCCGAGTTGTTACGAAAATGACCGGAAGGAGTTGATGGATTTATTTATTAATTCTGTTCCATTCTCAATTTAGTTCGTCAAAAATAATTACTGAGGTAAATGTGAAGCAGCTTATCTGCAATGATATTAAATTATATGCCGGGTTTGTAATGATCCCGAGTCTGAAAAACAGGGGCTGCACTTCGTAAAGACAGGATGTATCGCCGAGACTGTCACAGTATTGTTCTAAAAATATAACAACGCACAGAATACGTTTTATTTTAAAATACTGCCTCTATTTGGTAATTTTATTTAAAAACTGTTTCGAGAATGAAGGTGGACAAGATCATGTTCGATGGTGACAAACTTACCTTTAATTATACAGGGGGGGGGGGGGGGGGGGTGGGGGTATCCAAATGACATACCGGCAAAACATTTTATTTTAATATGGAAACAAGTTCAATATCTCGAAAAATACTGGGCGAATTGTTTAAAATCGCACATTATTCCGGGGTACAATGATCTGGAAAAGACAGTTAGGGTATTTTTATGTCATTATTTTATGAAATGCAGGTTTTAGAAATTCGCTGACCGAAGACTAATATTGCTAATCAGGTTCAGACACTGGAAGAAATTTCTCATCGAGCACTAATTGATTATGTAATGCTTCTCTCCTAACCGCACTTGGGTACCCCACTTTTCTACACAAAAAGTGGGGTACGCGAAATGCGGTTTTATATGCAGTGTACACGTAATGCCAATTAGACTAAGTTTGATCTATTTAGTGTCACTTTCAGCACTGTAACTGCAAATGCCAATACGGCTTGGGCTAGAGGCCGTATTTTTGAGCCGATCTTTACAAAACTTCTTGAGAACCTTTGTTATCACCGCGGGACGAGAACGAGTGGTTTTGGGTGCGATCCAAAATTCAAGATGGCCACCAGCAGCCATTTTGTACTTTAGTTAGTGCAATCAGTTTTTTGTACAGAACTTCTGTATGAAAGTTCTGATTTGAATAAATTTTTGTATGAATGTTTAGTAACATGGAATACATCACATATAATACAGGTTTTTTTCTCGTGCAGAAATTATGCAAATTAGATGAACTTTGATTTATTCAGTGCTACTTATACACTGTAAGTGCACATGTCAATACGGCTTGGGCTAGAGTCTGTATTTATGAACTGATCTTCACGAAACTTCTTGGGTACCGGCACCTTCGTTATCACCTTGGGACGAGAATGAGTGTTTTTGGGTGTGGTCCAAAATTCAAGATGGCTGCTGGCGGCATTTTGTACCCAAATTCCTGCAATCAGTTTTTTGTACAGAACTTCTGTATGAAAGTTCTGATTTGAATAAATTTTTGTATGAATGTTTAGTAACATGGAATACATCACATATAATACAGGTTTTTTTCTCTTGCAGACATTATGCAAATTAGATGAACTTTGATTTATTCAGTTCTACTTATACACCGTAAGTGCACATGTCAGTACGGCTCGGGCCAGAGTCTGTATTTATGAACCGATCTTCACGAAACTTGTTGGGTACCTTCGATATCACCTTGGGACGAGAATGAGTGTTTTGGGGTGCAGTCCAAAATTCAAGAAGGCTGCCAGTGGCCATTTTGTACCGCAAATTAGGTCCAATCAGTTTTTTGTACACAACTTCTATATGGCTCAGGTTAGGGGCTGTATTTATGAACCGATATTTATAAAACTTTTTGGGTACCTTTGTTATCACCGTGGGACGAGAACGAGTGTTTTTGGGTGCAGTCCAAAATTCAAGATGGCCACCATCAGCCATTTGGTACCAAAATTAGTGCAATTAGTTTTTTGTACAGAACTTCTGTATGAAAGTTCTGATTTGAATAAATTTTTGTATGAATGTTTAGCAACATGGAATACATCACATATAATATGGGTTTTTTTCTCGTGCAGAAATTATGCAAATTAGATTAACTTTGATTTATTCAGTGCAACTTATACACTGTAAGTGCACATGCCAATACGGCTAGGGCTGGAGGCTGTATTTTTGAACCGATCTTCACGAAACTTCTTGGGTACCTTCGTTATCACCTTGGGACGAGAATGAGTGTTTTTGGGTGTGGTCCGAAATTCAAGATGGCTGCTGGCGGCATTTTGTACCAAAATTCCTGCAATCAGTTTTTTGTACAGAACTTCTGTATGAAAGTTCTGATTTGAATAAATTTTTGTATGAATGTTTAGTAACATGGAATACATCACATATAATACAGGTTTTTCTCTTACAGACATTATGCAAATTAGATGAACTTTGATTTATTCAGTTCTACTTATACACCGTAAGTGCACATGTCAGTACGGCTCGGGCCAGAGTCTGTATTTATGAACCGATCTTCACGAAACTTGTTGGGTACCTTCGATATCACCTTGGTACGAGAATGAGTGATTTGGGGTGCAGTCCAAAATTCAAGAAGGCTAACCAGTGGCCATTTTGTACCGCAAATTAGGTCCAATCAGTTTTTTGTACACAACTTCTATATGGCTCAGGTTAGGGGCTGTATTTATGAACCGATATTTATAAAACTTTTTGGGTACCTTTGTTATCACCGTGGGACGAGAACGAGTGTTTTTGGGTGCAGTCCAAAATTCAAGATGGCCACCATCAGCCATTTGGTACCAAAATTAGTGCAATCAGTTTTTTGTACAGAACTTCTGTATGAAAGTTCTGATTTGAATAAATTTTTGTATGAATGTTTAGCAACATGGAATACATCACATATAATATGGGTTTTTTTCTCGTGCAGAAATTATGCAAATTAGATTAACTTTGATTTATTCAGTGCAACTTATACACTATAAGTGCACATGTCAATACGGCTAGGGCTGGAGGCTGTATTTTTGAACCGATCTTCACGAAACTTCTTGGGTACATTTGTTTTCACCTTGGGATGAGAGTGAATGTTTTTGGGTGCGGCCCGAAATTCAAGATGGCTGCCGGTGGCCATTTTGTACCAAAATTAGTGCAATCCATTTTTTTGTACAGAACTTCTGTGTGAAAGTTCTGATTTGAATAAATTTTTGTATGAATGTTTAGTAACATGGAATACATCACATATAATACGGGTTTTTTTCTCGAGCAGAAATTATGCAAATTAAATGAACTTTGATTTTTTCAGCGCTACTTATACACAGGAAGTGCCCATGTCAATACGGCCCAGGCTAGAGGCTGTATTTATGAACCGATCTTCACAAAACTTCTTGGGTGCCTTTGTTATCACCTTGTGACAAGAACAAGTGTTTCTGGGTGCTGTCCAAAATTCAAGATGGCTGCCAGTGGCCATTTTGTACCAAAATTAGGTCCAATCAGTTTTTTGTGCACAACTTCTATACGGCCTTTGTTATCACCTTGGGACGAGAACAAGTGTTTTTGGGTGCAGTCCAAAATTCAAGATGGCCACCAGCAGCCATTTTGTACCAAAATTAGTGCAATTAGTTTTTTGTACAGAACTTCTGTATGAAAGTTCTGATTTGAATAAATTTTTGTAGGAATGTTTAGTAACATGGAATACATCACATAATACAGAGTTTTTTCTCGTGCAGAAATTATGCAAATTAGATGAACTTTGATTTGTTCCGTGCTACTTATACACAGTAAGTGCAGATGTCAATACAGCTCGGGCTAGAGTCTGTATTTATGAACCGATCTTCACGAAACTGCTTGGGGTACCTTTGTTATCACCTTGAGACAGGAACGAGTGTTTTTGGGTGCCTTTGTTATCACTGTGCTATGAGAACAAATATTTTGGGGTTCAGTCAGACCCACTCTGGGACTCAAAGATTTCTTTTCTGGTTTACCATCTAACTGTCACCCCACCTTTACAATACTTTACCTATATGTTTGTTACAGGCTACGGTCAGCATTTATGTACAGACCATTACAATACTTTACATGTACCTTTGTTATCAGGTCATTACCAAGATGTTTGTCATTGCTGTGTCACATACTATACACGTACGTGTCTTGAACAAGTTGAGCTACAGTGTCATTGACACTTTCATTCAAACTTATTGGAAAATTACCCCTATATAGAAAGAAACAAGCTTTAGTAATACAATTTAAAAGTTGGCAACAGTGCTAAATTATCAAAGTTATTTCTGTCGTTTTTGACGTTGACAAATGAATGAGTTCTAAGGGAGGGCGTATGGGTTTTATGCTGATGTTATATATTGGAGAATTTTGTATAGAAGTGTTTCATGTAGGAGATATTTTCTGATCAATTTTCATGTTCAATAGGAGTTTGAAAAAATAGTATTGCACATTACAAAATGACTGATTTTGGAAAACATTTCCCAGATTGTTGAGAAATGCCTTAAAAAATTAAGAAATCGTATGAAATTTAGAAACTTATGGGTGATATTGCACTTCTTTCATTCATCACAATGTGATTTCTCATTTACATTTAACCAAGGTCACCTGTTTATAATTAAATTCACATTTTAAAGAACACATTGCCCATTTATTAAGAATAACCATTAAAGTCACTTTTTGAGAGTAGGCTTAGGTTTTCAGAAAAAAATCATATAAGGCATGAATCAGATCAATAACTAAGCATTGGTGTGGTGTGGAATTGAGCTAGCAATATTTTAAAACTAAAACTGTATGAATCTGATAAGCATTATGGAACTGTCTGATGTCAAATTGGGGAGGGGGGGGGGGATGGAATGAGAAGCAATTTTGGGCTAAAAATAGAACATTTTTCAAAAGATTTTGTCATTAACTCACTAATTTCCAATTAATGAAGGTTTTTCATCTAACTGCACTGAGAGCATTTAGTTTTAAATATGAATGTATCTTCCATTTAAAATGTCCAAACAATGATTTTAGCCGTTTTTTTTCCTTAAAACGTACTAAACTGGATGAAAAAAAAAATTGATCCACTTCCAAAGTCAACATCCACCCTGACATATTGCAATATGTGGCTACCCTTGACATGGTATCAATGGAAATTTTCTACCTGTCGGGTTTAACCTTAACCCTCACATCTGGTCTTGGCATCAGACTATATTGTTGTCGCATTAGTAGTCTTATGTGAATTAAGAGTGGTCTGCTTCTATAACATTAGCAACTAACGACATAGTGGCCTAATTTATTTTACAGCAGTCTTTTCTTATACATTGCGGCTAACGTCGTAAGTCTCCATTTAGTGAGCTTTCCAAGACCACAGGTGACACAGATATCTGTTTTCTTGGAGATGAAGACTACTAAGCTGCATTAGCTAATCTGAGACTGCTGTCTTTTGGAATTAGGGCTGTTAAAAGGAAAGAGTGAGCTTTCTAAAGTTGCAAAAATTACACCGAGATATCTGTCTTCTTGGTGTTGTTTTCTTAAGTGTCACAGACTTTAGTCTTATTGTTGACACCATAACAGCCTAGCTAGAATTATGAGCGGAGTTTTTTCCCGATCATTAGCGGCTAGCATCGTAAGTTTCCTTTAGTGAGCTTCTAGGGCCGCCGTTAACAGCCATATAATTGTCTTCATGAATAGGAAGACCTTTAGCTGCTTCAGCTAGGCTGAGACCACTGTCCTATCGGACAACGTACCGTTATAATAGAAGAGGTTGTTCTCTCCTTAACGGCATTGTTTTGTGTTAGTTGTCTGAAGTTTTTAGCCCTATTGATGATGCCATATTAACCGAGTGAGAATAATAGCGTTCTTTCGGATGCCTGTAGTTAACTCCTTTTTCAGAAATATATTTCCTTCTATAATCAGAACGAGGCGCAAGAAGTTCAACTAGGTTTTTATGATCGGGTGCCCGCTTCATTTTAAATCCTCTCTATTGTTGTGGATTATATTTCCACTTCGAGGATTTGGATATTATGTCTATATGGTGTATTGTTTGGGGCCATGGCGTACTGTCTTGATTTAAAGGGATATGTCAACGCTATATCAGCTGTTATATTCCTTGCAATAGTGCCATGTTCACATCCCTCTCTGTCCTTAGTAGCATTATGGAGTTGGTCAGATATGAGGGAACACTATGGTTTTATACTATTGCAGATGACTAACACTAAAGCATTACGAGTCGCGCCAGGTTAAATTAGTCATGCTTGTTTTACTAACGATAAGCTTTTATTAGTCTATATTGAGAATAGCAGCAGCAGTATAGCTTTGGGAATGTACTGTGAGGTTTCCTTTTCCTGTAGTGAAAAAGGAATTTGTCACAGTTCCAAGCTATAGTATTACTGCACCGGCCATACTTATCTAGCGATTCAAGTAATGCAGGTGGGGAGGTGGGTGAGGGGGGGGGGGGGGGGTCAATATGATTTATTTGTCAATTATACTGATCTTGTTGCATTATATGGCGTGTGTCTGTGGGCATTAGTCTCCAACTCTTGGACACACTTTTCCTAATTTTAAGTGTCTTAGTCTGGACTAGCCTTAAAATTGCGGGCTCGTTACACCCAATTAGCGTCATCATTTATGATAAGGAATCACTTGGATATTGATCCTTATTTAGGTGGTATGTTCTTCTCTATTGTTGTACAGAGAGGGATATATGTAATTCCTAAAATTTTAATCTATTCACCTTGGGAGTCCTAATGCAGGCTAAGGAGCCAAATTTTAGTCTGCTATTCCTTTCAGTCCTAGGCCCTCCTGCCTTTTTACTATTCAGCTAAGTCTGGTCCATTGGTTCTAGTATAAAAATATGATAAATTTAAAGTAATTTGTATATTTTTTATACTTACCAAGGGTCCAGATGGGGATGGTCCTCCCTTGAGTGGGCACTCATACCTCCCAGCTGAGTTATAACATCGGTAGGCATAACTAGGAAGAATGATTTTTGGCACCAATTCCGGTCTCTTCCTGGGTGCTGCGTATGCGCAGTCCTAAAAGTATGGAGGGCCAGATAGGACTTTTAATTTTTGGTATTTTATGCAAATTTGGGGGATTGGGGGGGTTCAAAATTTGTGTTTGGCCCTTGATATTATTGAGTTTGCACCAGCTAAGCCTGGGCCATTGGTAAGTATAAAAAATATACAAATTACTTTAAATTTATAATTTTTCTGCTTTGAACTGAGTTCTGGAGGCTTTCAAGTGATTATATGGGGAAAAAAATCACCACATGACCCTTATGACTCCTTGCTCCCCCCCCCCCCCCCTCCACCCATTTGGAGAGGGTCACTTTGGATGATGTTTTTCTGTTTAAAATGAGTTTTCAAGGATTTCAAATGATTTTATGCCAAAAAAATCCTAAAACAACTCACCATATGACTCTTATAACCCTCTTGACCACAGTAAGGGCAGCTATCAATTTGAGTGATGTTTTTTTCTGCTTTAAAATGAATTTTGAAGGATTTTGATTGATTGTATGCAAAAAAGAGAAAGGGACCCTATACCCCTAATAACTCGTTGACCCCAGTTAGGGATAGAGTCTGTTCGGAGGATTTTTCCCTGATTTAAAATGCGTTTTGAACAGTTTTGAGTGATTTTATGCAAAAAAAAAAAGAGGTAACTGACGTTACTCAGGACCCACTCACTCCAGTTGTATTTGTGTGAAGTTTTTTTTATTTCTGCTATAAAATGTGTTTTGAAGAATTATAAGTGATTTTATGAAGAAAAAAAAATTGTCATATACCCCTTGTGACCCCTAGACTCAAGTTTAGGGTGAGGGTCTGTTTCTGGATTGTTTTTCAGCTTTATAATGAGTTTTGATGGATTTTGAGTGATTTTACACAAAAAATGAAGAGAATCACAATATTACCGCTATGAGACTTTTACCCCAGTTAGGGTGAGGGTTCATTTGTGTGATATTTTTGTGCTTCAAAATGAGTTTTGAAGAGTTTTGAGTGATTTAATACAAAAAAAATAGAAAAAGACCATATAAATCTTTGACTCTTGACCCTGGGTTAGTGTGCCTCTTGGCCCTGGGTTAGGACAAGTATCTATTTGGATGATGTTTTCTACTTGAAAATGAGTTTTGAAGGATTTTGCATGATTTTATGACCCTTGTGACCCCTAGAGTCCAAATTGGCCGCCATTTTAAATTTGTGAATATTGTTCCTTTTAAAAATTGAATTTCTCCTAATGAACGATAGGTTAACACATTTTACATCACCAGTAACAACAGTTTGTTTTTCTCCAAGTTCAGAAAACTAGTATGTACTCAGTCACCCCAAGTACGGAATGTGTTTTAACTACATGTCATTTTCAGTTGAAAATACTACACTGTGTAACATTGCACTTGAAACTGACATGGTGTGTCGATTTCTGTCCTCAATGTTTAATTGAGGTTCTTCTCTGAATTAACTATCATTCATCTGCAAAAACATGAGTATCCTTTGATGCACCCCTGTAATACATGACCTGGCTTTCAGGGGCAGATTTTCGTTCTGGTTATACTTTAAGAATTACTTCCACTATTGATCACATTTGTCCTGCAGCCATTTTGTTCAGACTGTCCCTGTTTTTGAAGTATATTTGGTCTGTGTGAAACACACAGACTATTGTTTTTATACGGTTTCTTTTTCTTTTTTTTTCCTTTTCTTCTTCTTATTCTTGTGTCTTCTCCTTACTTCCTTGGCCGCTCGATAACTCAAAAATGAATTGTCCTATCTCACTGATTTTTGGCATACTGGCAGACAGTCATAAGTTCTCGGCCACTTATGTTTTTCAGATTCCTGGGGCATCAGGGGTGTCTGAAGGGTTGTTTTGAAAGTGGGTCACGCCCATATCTCAGGCATGGTATGACCTATGGACCTGGGACCAACACCAAATGAATCGACACTTGATAGAGGTTCAAAATATGGGTGAAGGTCACCTGGGGGTCATTGAGTGCATTTTTTAGAATTGCTGGAAATCACATTTTTTGACTCCAAAATGCATTCCCGAAGTTCATACATGCATTTTAACACGAAAAAAAGTGGGCGTGGCCAAATATTTTGGAAGTGGGTAATGCTCATATCTCAAGCATGGTGTGATGTATGGACCTGGGACCAGTACGAGTCGACACTCGATGGAGGTTCAAAATATGGGTCAAGGTCACCCAGGGGTCACTAAGTGCATTTTTCAGAATTGCTGGAAATCACATTTTTGGACCTCCAAGTGCATTCTCTTGATCGGACCCTTTGAATGCTGTACAGATATATGCCTTTTCTGGTTTCCTGGAAAAAATTATCTGATTCCTGAATGAATATCTTTAAATACTGTCAACGAAAACCTATTTCTAATTTCTTTAAAACTATTTTATCCCCCAAAATAAGCCTCCAAAGTATTCCTATTACATTCATAGAGGGGCGCAGTGGCTCAGTAGTCAGAGGTACAGGCTGCAAGCCGAGAGGTCCTCAGTTTGAATCCTACCTGCGGCAACCGCCTTGTGCCTCTGGGCAAAACACTTCACCACCATTGCTCACGTGAGGGCATGGTGACGTTGTGTACTAAGGCATACTGCACATCGATGAAGCACTTGCACTAACCCTGCTTGTGTGGAGTTAGTATGTTGGGGAGCCTGACAGATGCTCACTGCTGCTTGGTGGTTCTCTCTATGTTCTCAGGCTCCCTCCATCCATAAAACTGTCAAGACACGAGGCGACCCTGGCTGTGAAAAGTTTCGTAAAAACCCCAATAAATAATTAACATTCAGAGAAGGCATGCCTTGATGGTGTAGTTGGAATATTTCTGTCTTCTATGCACTGTTTGTCAACACGATAACCCAAATACAATCAATCCTATTTCAGTTTTTTTGGTACACTGATAGACTGCCTGCCATTAGTACTTGGTCATCAATGATTTGGAGGCATGTGGGGCCTTGGGGCTCTAGAGATTAAAATATGTTTACAACATTTACTGGGAAATGAGTTCGCTGAAGCAATAGCCATTATCGAAAACAGAATATAATCTCTCATAAACAAAGGGCCAGAGAGAAAGCTTAGATAGAATTTCTTTGTTACATTGAACAGCATTGTATATTTATTTAGTATCATGTTATTGAACAGCATTGGATATTTATTTTGTATCATGTTACAAACTTCATTCTCAAATCATTGAAGAGAGAACCCTTCACTTTTCAAAGCATTTTTAAAATTTATTTATTCTCATTCATAACTCAGGATTGACAAGTTTTGGGAGGGAGTGGTGTGTGGCTTTCTCAAAACACCTGTCACAATTATATTAAAGTAATGAAATGGAATATTTGAATGGTCAGATTTTAACCCTCTTAATACTTTGATTCGAGTACAAACACCTTCAATATAACTCATGGCTACAGAATGTTTTTCACTTTCTTTTCTGTAACATTTAATTCTATGTGGAATGGGACACCTTTTCAGTGTGCCTTCTAAAGTAAGCTCATTTTTTAAAGGATTATTTATTTATTGGTGTTTAAGGTCACATATTTCTGCACAATGGCTAATTATGACCACGACAGTTTTATAGGTGGAGGAAGCCGGAGTACCCAGGGAGAACCACCGGGCAACAGCGAGCAACTGTCAGCTCCCCTACATACTAACTCTACACAAGCAGGGTTAGCATTGGTTGAAGACAGGTGCACCATCGATGTGCAGTACGCTTTAGTACGCAGCGCCAGCATGCCCCCATGTGGGCAATGGGATGAAGTGTCTTGCCCAGAGACAGATGCAGATGCCACAGGTGGGATTCGAACCGAGGACCTCTCAGCTTGCAGCCTGCACCTCTGCCAACTGAGCCACTGTGCCCCCATTTAAAGGATTAAAATGGAGTATTTAAAGGTTGTATTTTAACCCTTTCAAGATCTTAATATGGGTCTCAAAAATTTTATTTTATGCAAAATTCTCACAATGTTGTTCTGAACACACATGGGCATAGATGGGACCTCGATATTTTGTCAATGCCTGTAAATCTCCAGATAGGCTCTTGGGGGTCTTTAAGGCCTTTCAACATCTATATTCCAACATTACTGAACTCTTTTACTCGGAATATATTTTCCAGAGGTACCATAAACTTTAACATTTTCTAGCTGATATGAATATTTGCCATCATCCACAAATATGGCAGATCCAGAGTTGGTGGAGCCAATATTTATAAAGTAGTTTATGCTCATACTTCAGCTTGTTATGACCTATAGACATGGAACCTACACCAATGAGTTGAAACTTGCTGGAGGTTCAGAATGTGGTCCACCTCAATGCGGTAAACAGAGGTCATTAAGAGCATATTTTTCCGACCTATTAGGAATTGCATTTTATAACAACTAATGCAGTTCTGAAGATTATTCATGTATCTCATCATTCAGTTAAATGGCAGAACCGGTAAAGTCAATTTCTGATTCCTTGATCGAATCCTATAAATGGTGTGCACATATATGACTTTTCTGGTTTCTTAGAAAAATTGTTCGGATTCCTGTATGAATATCTGTAAATACTGTTAAGGAAAACCCATTTCTGATTTGTTAAAAACTATTTTACTCCCGAAAATAAGCCTCCATAAATTCTTTTTCTATATAGTTTTTAGCTCAACTTTGGCGAAGCCAAATTTGAGCTTATGCCATGGCCCGTCGTCCGTCTGGCCGTCTGTCCATCTGGCTGTCTGTCCCTCTGTCCGTCAACAATTGGATACGGCTCGGGCTAGAGGCCGTATTTATGAACCGATCTTTACGAAACTTCTTGGGTGCCTTTGTTATGACCGTGGGACGAGAACGAGTGTTTTTGGGTGCAGTCCGAAATTTAAGATGTCTGCCAGCCGCCATTTTGTACCGACGATGCAGAAATCTGTTTTTTGTACAGAACTTCCATATGAAAGCTCTGATTTGAATAATTTTTTGTATGAATGTTTAGTACCATGGGATACATCACATATAATACGGGTTTTTTTCTCGTGCGTAAATTATGCAAATTAGACTAACTTTGATGTTTTTTGGTGTTACTTTCAGCACTGTAAGTGCAAATGCCAATACGGCTCGGGCTAGAGGCCGTATTTATGAACCGATCTTTCTGAAACTCCTTGGATACCTTTGTTATCACCGTGGGACGAGAACGAGTGTTTTGGGGTCCAGTCCGAAATTCAAGATGGCCAATGGCAGCCATTTTGTACAAAATTTGGTGCAATCAGATTTTTGCACAGAACTTCCAAATGAAAGCGCTGATTTGAATAATTTTTTGTGTGAATGTTTAGTACCATGGGATACATCACATATAATACGTGTTTTTTTCTCGTGCAGAAATTATGCAAATTAGATGAACTTTGATTTTTTCAGTGCTACTTACACACAGTAAGTACACATGTCAATACGGCTCGGGCTAGAGTCTGTATTTATGAACCGATCTTCACAAAACTTCTTGGGTACCTTTGTTATCACCTTGGGATGAGAACGAGTGTTTCTGGGTGCGGCCCAAAATTCAAGATGGCTGCCAGTGGCCATTTTGTACCGAAATTAGGTCCAATCAGTTTTTTGTCACAACTTCTACACAGCTCATATTTGTGAACTGATCTTCACGAAACTTCTTGGGTACCTTTGTTTTCACCTTGGGACAGGAATGAGTGTGTTTTGGGGTGCCTTTGTTATCACTGTGCTATGAGAACAAATATTTTGGGGTTCAGTCAGACCCACTCTGGGACTCAAAGATTTCTTTTCTAGTTTAGCATCTGACTGTCACCCACCTTTACAATACTTTACCTATACATTTGTTACAGGCAACAGTCAGTATTTATGTACAGACTGTTACAATACTTTATATGTACCTTTGTTATCAGGTCATTACCTAGATGTTTGTCATTGCTGTGTCACATACTCTACATGTACATGTCTTTGTCTTGACAAGTCGAGCTACAGTGTCATTGACACTTTCATTTTCCTGATACTTTAACCCTTTTCCAACTGACTTGAATTTACTGGATGCAGTAAATTCTGTTTCTCTAGTTATCATATAATCTTTTAACAATCCTAAACATCAATTCCAGGCAATTCAATGATACAAATGGGACAATTCATAATATAAATGAAAATACTGAATGGGGATTGTTCTGAAAATCTTTTTGCCAGCAATCTGGCCTATCCTTCCAAATTTTTCAAACCAAACTATTGTGACTTATTCTCCGTGCGAACCCCGGGAAGTGAAGCAGTGCCTGTTCACTGCGGTAAACGGGTTCTGTTTTACTGGTAAAATAGGACCCAGTCATCAATGCTTGGGAGGTGCAAACCCTCTCTAAAATGGGCAACATGGCTTATTAACGCTCACACCTGGTCTTGAGTTGATACTCATGTTGTGGTCATGATAAGCCATCGTGCAAATATATGTGACCTTAAACACCAATAAATAAATAAATAAATTGTGACTTGTACACACCAGTACTACAGAAATTAGAACATCAGTTTTAGTTGTGATAGAAGGAAGAGGCTGTGACAAAAAGCAGAGTGTTGTTTGATGACAGCCACAACAGCAAATTTCTATTGTAAGCCTATGATACATAATCTTTTTCTTACACATTCATTATAATTTGTTCAAAATCAGTGAAAATGTTAATCTCATTTCCATCTGTAGAGGGATGGATAGAGGGGAAAGTAATTTACTGACTTTGTGAGTTAATTTAATTCTGCTCTCAATAACCTTTCAACCCATTCTTGGGGGTCATTTGACTAGGAAAGTGGCATGACATGGACCCTGATTGTGCTCAACGTTGCATTAACCCTTACCCAATGCAATACCATGCACAGTTCGACTCTTCTGTGCCTTATTGTGTGTTAACCATTAAATGCATGCAACTATCTCTCCACAATTATTTGTTGCTCCACTGTGTCTCGACCTGTCAAGATAATGTGGCACCTAAGGGTCTTTTGACTAGGAAAATGGCATGTGATGGGCCCCAAATCGTGCTTGACATTGCATTAATCCTTCAACCAGTGCAACACCATGCTCAGTTTGACTGTGCTCTGCCTCAGCCAATCAACCAACTTTTCACCTGGGGGTAATTTGACAAGGAAAGGGACATGGGGTGGGTCTCATATGCGATCAATGTTGTGGTAACCCTTCAACCCTTGCAATGCTCTTCATTGTTCGATTCTGCCAGGCAGCAGCTGATGTAGGTACAACTTTCCCTCCCACATAGAGGTAATTTGACCATGAAAGGTAATTTGACCAAGAAAGAAGGCATTAAGGACATCAGATTGATCCAGATCGCGAATGACTATGGGTTAACCCTTTAACCACAGAAGTCCTACATTTTCACATACCACCTGAGGCAAAATTTAGCACATGTTGGTAATTTAACCAAGAAAGGGACATTAGATGGGACTTGGTTGTGTCTGATGTAGCTTTAATTAAAGTTCTCCTACATTTTCACATACATTGAGTTGAAAATTTGTCAACTAGGGTACTGTTTTATCAGGAGTTACATGGGCAGGGTAAGGTTTCTGTGTGACATACACCCTTCAACCACTAAATCTTCAAGCAGAGCAATACCATATTTCACACCTACAGATAACAAGATATTGAGCTGAAATTTGTGTGTGGGGTTTAATTTTTCATCAGGAGTTACATGGGTAGGATGAATTTTACATTCAATGTTATGTTAACATGTCAACTAGAACAACACTGGTATGCACACCTACATGTTCAGAGATATGGACCTGAAGTTTGGTACCTAGAGTTTATATTTCAGGACTATTATGGCAGGAGAAATTTAGGTACATAGTTGTTTTAACCCTTCATTCATTGCCAGGCTGCACTCCTACATTTACAGATATCAAGCTGAAATTCGTCCCCTGAGGTAATTTTACCAGAAAAAGGACACAGGATCTACCCCGATTGCATTTGATGCTGCTTTAACGGGAAAACCTTCAATCACAACAACTATGGGAGCTGGTGGAATAATCGTGCATAGCACAGGGCCTCTGCTAGTTGTAAATAACTGTGATTTTATCATAAATTTGTTGATATTTGAATCTGGTGTGTTTTGTGTTGGTCACATTGCATGGGAATCTTAGTAGACCACTTTCTCTGGAGAACTTACTTTCATTTGAATACAGTTGTAATTGGATCATAGGTATTTGGTCGATAAACTGCATATTGTGAGTTTGTTTCATTAACCCTTTGCTGCTGTGTGGCTATTTCCAAAGAAACCTCCATCAAAGGTACAAGAGTGCACACACCAGCTTGTAGTGATTCTTCCAAACAAACATTCTCCTGGCATTACCCCTCATAGTAATCTCCAGTAGTTGGAGCACAGATATGCAAGTACATTTCATATTCCTGACTAACAGTACATCTTCCTGAGCATTGTCACAAATGCCTCTCTGACAAAGGAAGAAAAGAATAAAAGGACCTCACCACTCTGTAATGCACAAACTAAGCAAATTTCAGAAGGAAGAGTTTCACATGTAGTAAACAATTGATTCCCATAATTCTTTCAAGGTGTTAAAATATTTTGTTTGGCTAGAGAAAGCCTTTGATTCTACAGAATCACTCTGTCTAGTTATGTATACTATTTCACTTATATCCTTATATTTTCTATTTTATTAATCACAATCTGAGCTTCATGGTCAAATTTATGAGCGTGGGAGCGAAAATAGGTATCACAAGTTTTACACATTGAGACACCACATGCTTCCAGGAGATGCTGAGATTTTAAAACTGAAAATCTATACATAATGGGTGTATTTTTGAATAGTCACTCACACAGCTTTTTAGCTCACCTACTATGAAATAGAGGAGAAGTAATATTGTGACTCTGGTAATGGTGGTGGCTCTGGCTTCAGCATCCAGTTTTTGTAAGAGTTTGTGTTTAAGTAAATTTCTTTGAACACAGTGGCCCCAGGGCTTTAAAATTGCAGTTGTGGGTTATTTAGGACCATAATAACAGTTCATTGTCTTTTTTCCAGATGAAAACTTGGATAATTTTCTGTTGTAAGAAGTTATATTAAAGTAAATTTTATTGCACATTATAGTGATCAAAATTGCTTATAGATATGTTTTACTGCGATTTTAGTTTCTCTTAACCCTTCTACTAATGTAAATGTGCTGTTATTTTGCCCGTTTTTCTTTTTTTTTTTAGCAAAAAGTCTGTGAACTTGCACTTGTAAGAATTAAAGTCAGCTCCAATATTTGAATTGTAACAGTTTCTGTTTGAGTTTGTTTCTTCAAAGCCAGTGGCCCCAGGAGTATCAGCTTGCTGCTGGGAGTTATTTAGGACCATGGCTACAGTACTTAACCCATTGTTTTTTTTATTTTTGTAGCTCACACACTTCAAAAGAAGTGGGGAGCTTACGTGGTGACTCTGGCAGCAGTGGTGGAGTTAGACATGCATGCCCAATTTTGTTAGTTTTTGTGTTTAGGTTATTTTCATTGCTGCCATGGTTTGTATATTGAATATGTAGGTTGTAGGGGACCATCACAACGATATCCAACCCTGAGACTGTGATATTTTTTCCAATTTCACCAAAAATTGTGTGTCCAAACTTAGTCAATTTCTGCTGATGCGGTGTTAAGCACCAATAAATAAATAATTTCTGTTTGTAAGAATTAGTGTTTAGGTCTGCTTCTGCATAGATTGTGGGGCCTAAATTTCTCATTTAATATTGTGTTTTGTTTTTTTTTATTTCAATAGCTTTATTACATAGTAATCCTACTGTATGTGAAGATTTAACCAATTTTTTTACCTTACCTCTCTTAAAATCAGTGGGTGCTGTGGCCATCTCTTGGCGTGCGTTGAGCATTGTCCATAAACTTTTGAAACTGGGTCATATATATATGGCACAGACCATCTTTGGGGTATACCCTACTTTTTTGTTCAAATGATGATGCTGCTATCTTTGGGCTAGGGATAATGCCCAAAAAGCCTAAAAATCTTTAAAAATCTTCTTCTCCTGAACCCTCAGAGAGAATGCCTTGATATCTGGTATGGAACTTCCTTTGGTGGTGAAGATTAAAGTTTGTTGAAGGAAAGTTTGTGTTTGTTGAAGGGATGTTTGTAGTTTGTTGGTAGTTTGTAGATCAATATTTGGGCTCTCTGTGGGAGCATTCCCGTTTTGGGCTCCACACCAAAATTTGTACTTGAATAACTTGTTTTAATTATATTTACATAATAGTATATGTGCATTATTCGCCTTACCTGATCCCTGTAATTCTTTGCAAGCATATTATATACTACTCAAAGTTTGCTAAGCACCAAGAATATCCCACTACCTGTTTTACGTTTTAGTTCAAATATTGTTATGAAAAGAATATATATTTTTTATTTAATTATATCTTTAATGATTTAAGTACAGAAATTGAGATTTTGTTTGTGTTTGACATTATTTTTTAGCTTTTGAATACGATAACCATGGAAAATGGATATTATTGGTAAAAGAGGAAATTTTTCGAATTTGCCAAAAAGTTGACAATATCGAGTATGAGACCCATTACTGTTAATTACAGCTTGACAATGCCTTATCATGCTCACAATAAGTTTCCTGATGGTCCTTTATGGGATGTTGTTCCATTCTTGGACCAGCATGGCATTAAGCTCCTGGACACTTCTTGGCTGGACTGGACGGGCTGGAATTGCAAGCAGCAACTCATTCCAGACATGTTCGATTGGATTGAGGTCAGGGGATCTTGCTGGCCAGTCCATACGCTAAATCCTCTCCCTCTGTCGGTACTCACGGACAGCATGGGCAACATGAGGACGGGCATTACCGTCCATCAGAATGAATCTATCACCCACTGCCCTTGCATACAATCTGACGTGGGCATCCAAGATCTCATCAATGGCTGTGCAGTCAATGTATCACGGTCAAGGACACAGAGCTCAGAACATCCCTCCCAGCTGATGCCATCCCAGACCATTACTGACCCTCCACCATAGCAGTCATGTTCAGCAATGTTGGCTGCAAGGAATCACTCTCCTACCCTAGAATGCCCATCTGTGCAGTCTAGGCAGCATCTTGACTCATCTGTAAAAAGGGCAGTTTGCCAATCTTCTCTGCTCCATCCAACATGGTCCATGGCCCATTCATATCGTGCCTGGCGGTGGTTCTGGGACAGCGGAAAGTGAATACATGGTCTTCTTGA
Source organism: Pictodentalium vernedei (assembly GCA_031216915.1). NCBI lineage: Eukaryota > Metazoa > Mollusca > Scaphopoda > Dentaliida > Dentaliidae > Pictodentalium > Pictodentalium vernedei. Next base: position 542,287,249 of record CM062296.1, read on the forward strand.
TCGGACATTTACTCCGGATACTTTCTGAAGGTCACTGCAAAGCTGGGTTGCTGTAGCAAAGCGATTCCTACGGACCTGATTGATCAAAAAACGGTCTTCAGCTGCAGATGTTGCCCTGTCTCTGCCACCACCGTGCCATCTTACTGGTGTGCTGTACTGCTGAAATCTTGCCCAGGCTCTGGTGATCATCGTATGGTGCACACCAAGGGCTTCACCAACCTGACGATGGGTAGCCCCTTGCTCCACCATCCCTACGGCCTGCCACTTTTCTGCTTCAGACAAATGTCTTCTTACATTTGCATTCACCATATTCAATCATAAAACCACAAGGGATTGTGTTGAAATGAAAATTGAATACCCTACACATGTCATGGACATGTAGACAGAACTCGAAAACATCATGAGAATCAAGGGGCACATGCTTTCCATGACTGTCACGAAAAGTCTGCCTGTCAAGAGAGCTAATGTAAATGCTGGGGACCATCTCAATACATTCCTCAATCATATCCACCAAAAATATCATAAATGTGTCACAAGCAAATTTCACAATGATGTGTCAGATATTTGGTGCTTAGCAAGCTTTGAGTAGTGTATACATAATTGAAGGGTTTGAACTTTGAAGTAAATGTAAGAACTAACAAATAAGAAATCATATCTTGTTTTAATGATAGACAAGTACTGAAGTACTGTTATTCCATGTCATGCGGGATCTTGACCAATAAAGTCTTGAAAGTCTTTCAATATTTAAAATTGTCTTTTGGCCGCAGTTGACATTAAGTCCAAACAGTACATTCTGTGTGACATGTGTCATTCAGTGTCATTGTGAACTATTAATAGCACAGTCACGGACACAGAGTCTGTCTCAGACTGTCTGACTCCTAAAGTTGACATGTTTCTGAGTATATATCAGGGTTCGTATGGAAGTCTGGAAAGAGTATGGAATTTTTAAAAACATTTTTCAGGTCTGAAAAAGTTAAGGAAAATTAGTTTAAACAATATTTATTTCCAAATGTACAAGCAAACATAGTGTGAACAGAGGACAAGCTGGTGGATTCGGCTGTAAGCTGATAGCTTATAACTCGTCGTCTCCACAAAACAAGCAAAACTACATATAACCTGTTAGAATGGCAAGAATATCAGTATTAATATTAACACAAAAGTTTGATTATTCCTTAGCCTCATGCATTCAATGTTGCATAAGGAAATAAATAGGATGAGAGAGAGAGAGAGAGAGTGAGAGATTTATGATTTGTGAATTAACACAACATCTGATTATCCAATGACTCCCCCCACCCCACGGGAAAACCCTGGATCAAGATTGTCGAATTGGTTTTGAACAGTACCGTCCATCACAAGACAGATTGCTGTCACTCCTCCCATCCCTCAGACACTACCATAATGATCCATCGCGAGCGTTTCAAAAAGTATATAAAATATTAAAGGAAAATTACGTTTTCATATAAATGGTAACGAGAAAGTATGGAAATTTAATTAAATATATTCAGAATCACTTTCGCTGTTCATGAAATTAAAATTTCTTAACTAAATTTCTTTTTATTTTAATTATTCATTTTGAATCAAATTTAAAAATTCATAAAATTTAGGCTTTTGTAACCCAAAACGGAAATAACCAATCTGACATGAACATTAACGACCATTCATTGATCTGTATATTTTCATGATCAAAATGGCTGCGCCCAGTAATAACCTGTTTATGTTGTTAACGTCGACAAAAACAACAAACAAACTAGAAAGTTTGTTCTGCTAAGTTTGAGGCATTGTGTAATACCATCAACTAAGAGAAAGGAAATGGGGAAATGTTTGTTTTCAGAAATATGGTTGGAAAATCCAAATACACACACTGGATTAGCAGGAACGCGAAATTCAAAACAAAGTCAGAGGCAAAATGTGTCATCTGTGACAAGTCTATTGACGTCTCACATACATGAGAAGTGGCATTAACAGGTCATATGGCCTCCAGCAAACATACTATTTTGGATCAAAAACGCTAAAAAAAACCCCACTGCAGCGCAGTCAACAGTTGTTGACTTGTTACTAAAAAATTTTAATAGTTTTTGTGTATTTGTTGTGATCATTGGTGGTAAAACTCAGAGAACTGGCAGTGAGGTTAAACTCCATCAGATTACATGTACATCTAAGTGTTTTGTACAATATATTTTTGATGTATCTGGCCACCCTAGAGGTTAAAAAAAAGCACTGCGGTGGCTGCAAAGGGTATGGAAAAAATAGAAGAGGGTCTGGAAAAAGTCAGGAATTTTTTTTCTTGGTAGTTGTGGGAACCCTGATATATATGGGTGCAGGCGAAAATGGCACTGTGCGAAAACGGCACCAACTATCGTTGGCGGATCTGCACCAACTGGCAAAAATGGCACCAAGTGTGACTGACGAAAATGGCACCAAATTGGCGAATATGGCACCAAGTGCGGCTGGTGAAAACATAACCAAACCTAAAGAAGAACAACACTATGATACACTATCAAATATTTAATTTTCCTCAGATCGTCATTTTGATTTTTTTAGCTTTTCCCACATGTATACAATAGTATTGAGTATGAACACAATTTATTACACATTTGGCCACGAGTTATTCTCGTCAATACAATATACAACTACAACATTTACACATATATACAGAGATGGCGCAAGCCTGATGAAAATACATGTGGAGGGGCAACTGAGCAGGCATGTAACCAGGGTTTGCTTTTCTTTAGGGGGGGGGGGGGGGGGCACCAAAAACAAAAATAATCCTTCACATTTTAATATATTTTTTATTAACAGTCAATCATGGTATACACCAATACTGGTGACACTGGTCTATGTAAAGATATTCTGTAGTATTACCATTTCGTTTTGCAAATATATCAACCACATCATATGGATTTTCGAGTAATAAATTACTCCTTTCAGATGACAAATATATGACCCCTAAGTTTGACAATCTTTGGTTGGATATTTTGTTTCTCAGATAATTTTTTGCTTAACTTGACAAAGTCAAGATAAGCTGTTGCCATCACGCATGCGGAAGTCTGTTAGTCTGTTCACATTTTCCTTTAGCACAGGCTACACCCTGTAGTTTTTGTCTGATCATCACGAAATTTCATATGGAGGTTTGGGGTCATGTGTAGATGAGAATTCCCCTTTTGATCGTGATCGGTCGACCAGTATGGCTGCCCGAGCCCAAAACCCGAAAACTATTAGCGCAGTCTACAAGTCGTATTTATGAAGGGATTTCATTGTAATTTGGTAGGATGCCTCTGTATAATGTCTAGATGAGAACGTCCCCTTTTGGTCATGATCTGTCAACCGTGATGGCTGCCCAAGGCCGAAACCCAAAAACTTTTAGCACAGTCTGCAGGTCATATTTAATATGGAGGGATTTCATTGTAACTTGGTAGGATGACTCCGTATGATGTCTAGATGAGAACTTCCCCATTTGGCCGCGATCTGTCAACCGTGACGACTGCCTGAGCCCAAAACCTGAAAACCTTTAGCACAGTCTGCAGGTCATATTTATGGAGGGATTTCATTGTAACTTGGTAGGTTAACTTCATATAATATCTAGATGAGAACGTCCCCTTTTGGACGTGATTGGTCAACTGTGACGGCTACAGGGGCCCGAAGCCCAAAAACCTTTAGCACAGTCTACAGGTCATATTTATAAAGAGATTTTATTGTAACTTGGTAGGTTGACTTCAAATAATGTCTAGATGAGAACGTCCCCTTTTGGTCGCGATCATTCAGCTGTAATGGCTGCCCAAGACAAAAACCAGAAAAACTTTAGCATAGTCTATAGGTCGTATTTATGGAAGGATTTCATTGTAACTTGTTAGGTTGACTCTATATAATGCCTAGATGATGACATCCCCTTTTGGTTGTGATTGGTCAACTGAGACGGCTACAGGGGCCTGAAGCCCAAACACCTTTAGCACAGTCTATAGGTCATATTTATGAAGGGATTTCATTGTAACTTAGTAGGATCACTCCAGATAATGCCCAGATGAGAACGTCCCCTTTTGGTCGTGATCATTCAACCATGATGGCTGCCCGAGTCCAAAACCTGAAAGTACAGACTGCAGGTCGTATTTGTGAAGGGATTTCATTGCAACTTGGTAGAATGACTCGGTATAATGTCGAGATGATGACGTCCCCTTTTAGTTGCAATCGGTCAACCATGATGGCTACACAGGCCTGAAGCCCGAAAACCTTTAGCACAGTCTACAGGCCATATTTATGAAGGGATTTCATTGTAACTTGATAGGATGACTCATTTTGGAATAATTTCACTGTAACTTGGTAACTTTTGTTGACATACGTTAACTGTGAGGGCCACATACATTAACTGTGAAGGCCACATTAACCCACCCCTCAGTTCTTTAGTACTGTCTACACCTCATATTCTTTTTATTAAAAACATAGCATACAGGGAACAGAAATTAACTGATTCCCAATTATCACAATTCTTGTCTTATTTCATAATCCTTTCATAAACATTGAACATTATCCTTTTCATCAAACACAACTCACACTCAAGTTAAGCTACAGTGTCATTGACACTTTCAGTATTTTTAGTGTTGAAGACAAGTTTATTCAGTACTCCTTCAAGTATGCAATTACGTGTATGGAATTTTTTATTGGGTGGAGGTTGGTAACATATGATTTTTAATTGCATTGTAAAGGGAATGTAATGCAGGTATCAGCTTGTTTATCAATGGGTATTGTTTACCAAGCTTCATTATTCATTTAAATAGCATACACTAGTTAGTAATTGATTGTGTTATTTCATCCCTGAGATCATACTACAGTATTCTATAAACAAGTCTCTTAGGTTACTTTTAGTTATACCACCAAGTTACCTTTCCTTTAATATTAATTGGGAAACATATTGCTTATTCGTTCTTGGAGTAAACTTACATTTATGTTTGAATAATGTATTTATAAATATGTTTTGGTCTGTTTTGACTTGTCTGTTCTCTAAGGGATTTTTAGGGATATTGCGTAGAGCGAGAGTGAGTACATGCAGAAAAAAATGAACTCCCATGAGCTCTCCTCCCCCTCCCCCACCCCCCATGTCAATTAGGCCATTTTATTCTTTGCTTCAAAATGCATTTTGAAGGATTTTGAGTGACTATGCGCTGAAAAATTTTTTTTTACTTCTCTTGCCCCCTTTTCCCCACCCCCCCCCCCCCTCCAATGGTGTCAATTAAGCAATTTTTTATACGCCCGTTTTGAAAAAACGGGTCGTATTATGATATACCGCTGTCCGTCTGTCCGTCCGGTCACACGTCGTACAATAACTCAAGAACGCTTTGAGAGATTTTCGTGATTTTTGGATAGGTGATGTATATCGATGGAGGGAAGCTCCCTTTCATTTAGTGTCGGCGTTCGATTAGTCATTCCAGAGTTATGGGACTTTATTACTTAGAAAATTGTTGATTTTTTACACGTCGTATGATAACTTGAGAACGCTTTGAGAGATTTTCGTGATTTTTGGGTAGGTGGTGTATATCGATGGAGGGAAGCTCCCTTTCGTTTAGTGTCGCCATTCGATTAGTCATTCCAGAGTTATGGGACTTTATTACTTAGAAAATTGTTGATTTTTTACACGTCGTACAAAAGATTTTCACGATTTTTTGGTAGGTGGTTTATGTTGATGGAAGGAAGCTCCGTTTCGGTCGGTGTCGCCATTCATTTAGTCGTTCCAGAGTTATGGGACTTTATTACTTAGAAAATTGTTGATTTTTTACACGTTGTACGATAACTCGAGAACGCTTCGAGAGATTTTCACGATTTTTTGGTAGGTGGTTTATGTTGATGGAAGGAAGCTCCCTTTCGGTTGGTGTCGCCGTTCGATTAGTCATTCCAGAGTTATGGGACTTTATTACTTAGAAAATCGTTGATTTTTTACACGTCGTACGATAACTCGAGAACTGTCTGAGAGATTTTCGCGATTTTTTGGTAGGTGGTGTATGTTGATGGAAGGAAGCTCCCTTTTGGTTAGTGTCACCGTTCGATTAGTCATTCCAGAGTTATGGGACTTTATTACTTAGAAAATCGTTGATTTTTTACACGTCGTACGATAACTCGAGAACGCTTTGAGATATTTTTGTGATTTTTTGCTAGGTGGTGTGTGTTGATGGAAGGAAGCTCCCTTTCGGTTAATTTCACCATTCGATCCAGAGTTATGGGACTTTATTACTTAGAAGATCGTTGATTATACGCCCGTTTTGAAAAAACGGTCATATTATGGTATACCACTGTCCGTCTGCCATCCACACATCGTACAATGATTTTTTGGTGGAAAGTATATGTTGATGGAAGGAAGCTCCCTTTCGATTTGTGTCACTGTCCGATTTGTCATTCCAGGGTTATGGGACTTTATTCGTCAAAATATAAGCAATTTTCCACATGTCAGACAATAAATTGAAAATGCTTTGAGCAATTTTCATGATTCTTTGGTGGCAAGTATATGTTGATGGCAGAAATCTCCCTTTCTATTTGTGTCGCCGTCCGATATGTCATTCCAGAGTTATGGGACTTTATTTGTCAAAATATAAGCAATTTTCCACATGTCGAACAATAACTTGAAAATACTTAGAGCGATTTTCTTGATTTTTGGGTTGCAGTTATATGTTGATAGATGGAATCTCCCTTTCAATTTGTGTCGCTGTCCAATTTGTCATTCCAGAGTTATGGGACTTTATTTGTCAAAATATAGGCAATTTTCCACATGTCAGACTTTAAGCAATTTTCATGATTTTTTGGTGGCAAGTATATGTTGATGGAAGGATTATTGTACAAGAATATAAAAAAAAACCTGACAAGTACACATGTATACTCTCATATTGTGTGCTTCCCTCTTGTAATTAATAACTGGCGTATCATGCGCTCATGGCGCAGCTGTTTATTTTCTTTGCTTCAAAATGCATTTTGAAGAATTTAGAGTGGCTACATGCAGGGGAAAAAAATTGACTCATATGACACCCCCCCCCCCCCCCCCCCCCCACCACAAGTAAATTAGGCAATGTTTTTTTTTCCTTGCTCCAAAATGTATTTTGAAGCATTTAGAATAATTAATGCATAAAAATATCAACTCCTATAGTGTGTCCCAAGTGCTTGTTTAGAAAGGAGGATGGCTCCTTGTTCTCTTGTTAGTTGCGATCTGAAGGTCACGAATCATGGGATCTTGGGTGGTTGAGGACAACAGTGGCACCAGTTGGGCATGCTCATTTATTGAGGATATTGCCCAATACATTACCTTAGGCCTTTACATCATTGTAGACAGATGGTTTATAGGTTTGGTATAAGCGATTGGGATCCCCTAAAATAAATGTCTCATCAGAGCATTTAATGGTTGTTAAACTGGTCAGTCTGTTATGATTTTATTCTCTGTTTCATCATTGTATTCTGTAAATTTGTTCTTTCAGATTTCCATTGTGTTTGCTGCACTGTCTGTCTGATACCTTGTCTCTTTGCACAATGATATTTATAGTCTGTTGCAGCCAGTTTATCAACTACTTGATGATGGTGTGGCTGAAATTGGTCAGTCGGCTAATGGGTTGCTTCGGTACAAACACTGACTAAGTATGCTCTTCATATACTCCCGGTGCTATATACTGGATTTGGGATTTTTGTGACATAACCCCTAGGTTCAACTCAAGAGATAGGGTGGGAGACCGATTTGAAAATATATCAACATCAGTTACACTATGGCATAACTCCAAACAAAATAAAATGATTGTAGGAATTAGCAAACATTGACAGTAATCCTGATTCTAACTCTGAAAATATGATGTGTCTTTAACAATGCATCTTCCCTAAAATTTATCAATATTTATTCAACAAATGAAAATACACCAGTCAGCAAATCAAATCCCTTCAATTCATAATGCAAAAATCTAGTCAGGGTTTTGCTTGTATGGTTAAAGATGTCAGAAAATTAAGAATGGGTGGTCTAAATTCAGTCAGTGAAATTATTAAAAATTATGAAACTACATGATATAGACGTGCATGCTAATACCCACAAGACCTTCAATAACAGCAGTGGTGTCTTAAGAACTCCTGAACTGGCTGACATTGAAAACACGATTTTGAAGAAGAAATTTGACTTGTCTGGTTTCTGGAATCAAACAATCAACTTGCAAATGTTCAGTTTGGATTTAGATGCCAGGGTAGGACTGAGGATTATTTGGTTAGACTTGAAACAATCATTAGAAATGCCTTTGCCAGAAAAGAACACATGTTCGCCATCTTCTTTGATCTGGAAAAGGCATATGATAACAGCGTGGGAGTATGGGGTTTCCAAAAACCTTTTTAATATGAAATTGAGAGGGCATATGTCACTTGTTATCAAGGATCATCAATTTTATGTTCGTGCCATGTCTTTATCTGATACTAACATGCAAGAAAGGAGGGTAGTATTGTATTTGAATAACCTTTTCTCAGTAAAAATCAATGGCATATTTGATGCAGTTGAGAATATGTTTGATTCCTCATTGTTTATTGCTGACTTTTGATCTGCTATAGCAGCAGAAATATGAATGTCATGAAGTGCAAACTCAAGCTATGTTTGAATAGAATTCAGAAATGGCTGCAAAAAATGGCCATAAATTCTCAAAGACTAAAACAAATTGTGTTCATTTCTGTAAACTACAGAAGCATCACCTTCACCTGGAACTAGAAATAAAAGGATTACTAGCACTGATTTAGATGCTGACCAAACAAATCCTCACTCCATCTGTGTAGATCATTTATGAGATCAAAATTAGATTATGACTGTGTGGCTTACTATTCTGCTACAAAAACCTATCTCATACCACTTGATGCACTCCAGAATGATGGTATTAGAATTAGAACATTGCCAATAGATTCATTGCTTGTTGAAGCAGGAGAAAAGTGCCGGATTAAACTCAATCCAAATGTTTCTAAACTGTTTAATCCATCAGACTCTGTTTATAATTGTGTCTCTGATCCCCAAAATGTAGAATTTTTTAACAGAAGCCAGAAACATATTCCTCCTTTGGGAAGTAGAATTAAACCCCATTTGGAGTCCACCACACTTCAGTTAGATTCGAGAAAAGATAACTGTGAACCACATGTTACTCCATGGCATCTTAGAAAACCTATTGTTCTTTGGGATCTTGCGTCTTCCAAAAAGCCTGAGACAAATTCTTTGCAATTCAAGCAGATAGATGGTGAAATAAATTCCACATATAGAGCATATAAAAGGATCTGTACAGATGGATCTAAAGATGGTGACAAAGTATCATTGCTGTTAATGGTGATCTGATCAGCTCTATCAGAATACTAAATAAAATAATAGTTCTATTTTCACAGCTGAAGTTAAAGCTTTACAACTTCCACTCAAGTACTTTGAGAATATACAGGAAAGGAAGTTGATTATATTTTTCAACTCTCTTTACTCTTCTAGCTTTACTCAATCCTAAGTTGACGAACCCTTTGATCTTGTAACTTTGTGAGATGTTGAATAACATCATGTCTGACTAAAATGATAGCATGTTTTCTTGGTTACCTAGCCATCTTGGTATTGCCAGTAATAGCAGAAAATATTGTGCAGCAAAACAGGCCTTAAACAATCCTATCACTGATTTCAAGATTCCTTTCAATGATTTTAAACCACATATCAATACATCAAATCTACATACAGGCTGAATGAGATGGGGGGGGGGGGGGGGGGGGGGGTGGAGGAGGGAAGATTTCTTGGAACAAACTCTCATCAGTTCTGGCAAACATTACTACTAATTACACTTCTAATAATCTTTGTTGAAAAGACCTTTTGATTCTAACTCGATGTCATATTTCTAATGTCTTTGTCATTCTATTGTATTTTTGTAGTTCCTATTCTTAATTATTTTACGTTTTGACAAATAATTACCTTTTTACCATTTCCAATATAGCCTCAGATGTAGATGTGGCATTAAACACTGATAGATATTAAAATAAAAAAAAAATCAGTGACATTTTTTGTTTCTTGAATTGAACTTTGTATACTACTCAAAGTTTGCTAAGCACCACATATTTGACACATCATTGTGAAATTTGCTTGTGACATATATGCGATATTTTTGATGGATATGATTGAGGGATGTATTGAGATGGTCCCCAGTGTTTACATTAGCTCTCTTGACAGACAGACTTGTTGTGACAGTCATGGAAGGCATGTACCCCTTGATTTTCATGATGCTTTTGGGTACTGTCTACATGTACATGACATGTGTAGGGTATTCAATCTTTATTTCAACACAAACCCTTGTGATTTAATGATTGAATGTGGAAAAATGCAAATGTAAGAAGACATTTGTCTGAAGCAGAAATGTGGCTGGCTGTAGGGATGGTGGAGCAAGGGGCTACCCGTTGTCAGATTGATGAAGCCCTTGGTGTGCACAATATGGTGATCACCAGAGCCTGAGCAAGATTCCAGCAGTATGGCACATCAGTAATATGGCATGATGGTGGAAGAGACAGGGCAATATCTGAAGTTGAAGACTGGTATTTGATCATTCAAGCACCATAGGAATGCCTTTGCCACAGCAACCCAGCTTCGCAGTGACCTTCAGAATGCATCCGGGGTAAATGTTGTGATGCAGACTATCCGGGCAAGGTTTCATGAAGGTGGTCTCCGACCGAGAACACCATGTATTCGCATTCCGCTGTCCCATAACCACCGCTAGGCATGATATGAATGGGCCATGGACCATGTTGGATGGACCAGAGAAGATTGGCGACCTGTCCTTTTCACAGATGAGTCAAGGTACTGCCTAGACTTCACAAATGGGTGTTCTAGGGTATGTAGAAGATGAGGAGAGTGATTCCATGCAGCCAACATTGCTGAGCATCACCACAATGGTGGAGGGTCAATAATGGTCTGGTGCAGCATCACCTGGGATGGACGTACAGGGCTCTATGTCCTTGACCATGGTACATTGACTGCACAGCGGTATATTGATGAGATCCTGGATGCCCACATCAGATTGTATGCAGGTGCAGTGGGTGATAGATTTATTCTGATGGACGATAATGCCCATCCTCATGTTGCCCATGCTGTCTGGGAGTACCGACAGAGGGAGGGGATTGAGCATATGGACTGGCCAGCAAGATCCCATGACCTCAGTCCAATCGAACATGTCTGGAATGAGTTGCAGCTTGCAATTTCAGCCTGTCCAGTCCAGCCAAGAAGTGTCCAGGAGCTTGGTGCCATGCTGGTCCAAGAATGGAACAACATCCCACATAGAACCATCCGGAACCTGATTGGGAGCATGAGAAGGCGTTATCAAGCTGTATTTATCCATAATGGGTCTCATACTCGATACTGAACCCATACCAGTTCGCTCTGTTATCTTTTTGGCAAATTTGAAGAATTTCCTCTTTTACCAATAATATCCATTTTCCATGGTTATCGTATTCAAAGCTAAAAAATAATGACAAACACAAACAAAATCTTAATTTCTGTACTTAAATCATTAAAGATATAATTAAATAACAAATATAAACACTTTTCATAACAATATTTCAACTAAAACGTAAAACAGGTAGTTGGATTCACTTGGTGCTTAGCAAACTTTGAGTAGTATATATACTGAAAAGATGGCATCCTATATGGCTTCAGTGAGGTATAGTACCAGTACATGTAGTACTTATGTATGGAATATAGCGTAGGTAATTGCAAGAAGATCTATTGCGTTGGAATACATGTGCAATAAATGTAAACTGGAATGTATACAAACATCAAATATTGTATGCATAATCTTATGGTCCTGGAAAGTACATGAAAAAATGTACTGGAAAGCTTTTTAAGGCCATTGATTCTTATTTAGCTCTCTGTTGTGTACAAACCCTGAAAGAGGCGAGTAAGTTGTTTGTTTAGTATTTTATCCTGATGCATACAAAAGTAATATAACTAATAAAAAAAATGTTCAAAACCTTAGTTATAATGTATAGTCATGTAACTAACTCACCTTGTTCACTTCTGTAAAAAGGTGTGAATAGGTTGTCATGTCTCATGGATGGATTTTGGAATTCCATCTGATTGCACAGTTTGTCTTTGGCTTTTATATGCCCTGTGCATCACAACTAAATCTAGATTTTTTAATTTGTTTGAATCTAGATATATTTTGAGTCATATAGTATTCTGCAGCTTATTAAATGTTTTAATACTTTGTTTTCTAGAACTTTTGGTTGGAGGAACAGAATAGACTTGTGAGACTTCTTGAAACTAATCCACTGAGTCCTGTACTGCCTTTAATCATTTTTACTCCATTCTATCCTGAATGTGCTGCAATACTGGAAGAAGTACAGGATTATTTACATCTAGAGTTTCTCATTGATAGAGGATTACTCAAAGATATTGAAATTGTTCCAGTTGAATTGCACAGAAATGTTCCTAGTGAAATCAGCGTGTCATCTCCCACATTAAACACAAAGGTATGTTCACAGGCTGTAATTGCTCACCAGAAGGTGTTTTCACAAAGTCAAGAAAGTCAGGTCATCATTCTGCCTGCAGAGGTTGATTGGTTTACATATTCAAAATGTGTATTCAATTTTACAACACTAATAAGCTTTGTTAATGCACATATTGCTGTTCCGATAATATCTGCAATTTGATGTAATCCTAAATAGGTCACCCAGCACTTTTGTGTTGGTCTTGTGGCAGTTTTTATGTTATAAAGTAATTTTGGATGGTCATAATATTCATATCATATCAGAGACTCATGGAAAGTCTATTATTTAAGGTTTTCAGTTGCATGTAACAAAATTTTTATCTTGAACTGGACACACTTCACTATCAGTAAAACAAATTGATGTAGATATTTAGCTTAACAAAATGACTAGAAAGGTGCAATATAACAACATATTTAGACTTTTCCCTCTGGAAAAGACTAGTGTTTTTCTACGGATTATTAGGCTTTTCCCTCTGGAAAAGACTATTCTTTTTCTATGGATTCTTATTTTTTTTTTTTAGGCTTTTCTCTCTGGAAAAGACTATTCTTTTTCTACGCATTATTTTTTTTTTTCCACACATTTTGTTCGTACGATTCAGAAGCCATTTTCGAATCGATTTTCACGAAATTTTGCACACGCATAGAGGGGCACAAAATCTAAAAATGTACCGAAGCAGAATGTTCGATTTAACCCTTATTTCGTCAGAATTGGCAAAAAAACTGTCAAAATTGGGGTTTATCGGCACTTTCTCGAAACGCATCTTGTAGATTTTTTTTATACATTCGTCATTGGTAGACCTGTCAGTGACACACCCTTTGATATACACGACATATCAGGCGATGCATATGGTAACCCTCCACAGGCTGCCAAACATCAAAATTTTGATGAAATAGGCCGGTTCCAGGCCCCCACTGCACCCAAACAATGCACGAGATAAACATAACTTCCTTTATTGGGAGTGGAATTCACCGAGGATCATTTTTGTAAGTAATAAGGGTGTTCAGAAAACCAAGCGTTAACCCATTTTGAGCTGGTTAAACAGCAATACCCCCATAAAGCTAAAAAAATCGTGTTTTCCGTGGAGTTCTCTAAACGAGTCTTGTAGATTTTCAAAGAAAAATTTGTCACTCCCAGGCCTTGGTGTGACAATAGAAGTTGCATGGACAAAATACTGCGGTGAGCATTTGTTAACCCTCCACGAATTGCTAAAAGTCAAAATTGTGATAAAATGGGCTGTTTTTGTATGCCAACAGCACCCTATGGGTATGCCCCAAAGAAAAGTGCCTTCTTTTATCGAGCGCACAATCTATATGGAAATATTTTTGTAAGTAGTAAGGGTATTCAAAAGTCGAAGTCTTAACCCATTTTGGGAAGCCCAAAGAGAGAGACCCCTTGAAATCTTAAAATTTCCATTTTCTGTGGATTTCTCTGAATACAACCTGTAGGTTCTTAAGAAAAATTGACTACTCGCAGGTCTTTGTGTGACATTATAAGTTGCATGGACAAAATATTCCGGTGAGCGTTTATTAACCCTCTACAGACTGCCAAGCATCATAATTTTGTTGAAATGGGCTGTTTTCAGACACAGCACCCAACGTGTACCTGAGAAATACACATAATCTCATTTGTTGGAAGTGGAATTCACCGAGGGCCATTTTTGTAAGTAATAAGGGTATTCAAAAAACCAAGTGTTAACCCCTTTTGTGGTTGTTAATAGTGATACCCATCAAAGGCTTAAAAATTTATGTTTTCCCTGGATTTCTTTACAAACATCTGGTAGCGTTTTCAAGAGAAAATGGCCATTGATAGGTCATGGTGTCACATTACCAGTTGATTGGATAAATTATTCCGGTAAGCATTTGTTAACCCTCCATGGGCTGCTAAATGTCAAAATTTTGAAAAAAATAATCTGTTTTTGAACAACAACAACATCAAAAGGGAATGCAACAGAGAAACGTAACTTCTTTTACCGGATGCAAAACTGACAGAGAAACATTTTTGTAAGTAGTAAATGTATTCAAAAATCAAGGTCTTAACCCATTTTTGACTGGTTAAGGAGATATACCCCTTAAAAGCTTAAAATTCCAGTTTTCTTTGGATTTCTCAAAAAAAAATTTCAAGAACAATTGACCATTCGCAGGTCTTCGAGTGACATTACAAGCATGAACAAAATGTTTCGGTAAGTATTTGTTAACCTTCCAGAGGCTGCCAAGCACAGACATTTGGAGAAAATGGGCTGTTCTTGGACAACCATAACACCAAATGTGTACCTACGAGATAAACATAACCTCCTTCATTGGAAGTGGAATTCACCGTCGATCATTTTTGTAAGTAATGGTGGTATTCACAAAACCAAGCATTAACCCTTTAGAGCTGTTTACAGAGAGATACTCCTCAAAAGGTTAAAAATTTGTGTTATCTGAGGATTTCTTTAAAAACATCCCGTAGATTTTCAAGAAAAAGTGGCCATTCTCAGATCTTAGTCTGACATTAAAAGTTGCATGTACAAAATATTCCTGTAAGCATTTGTTAACCCTATGCAGGTTCTCAAACATCAAAATGTTGATAAAATGGGCTGTGTTTGCGTACCCACAGCACCCAAAGTTGGGAGGAGAGATCAAAATAAGTGGAAGTAGAATTCAATGAGAATTATTTTTGGAAGTAATAAGAGTATTCAAAAAACAACACTTAACCCGTTTTGGGCTGGATAAACAATGATACCCATCAAAAGCTTAAAATTCATGTTCTCCCTGGACTTCTCTGAATACATCTTGTAGATTTTAAAGAGAAAAATGGCCATTCACAGTTCTTGGTGTGACATTACAAGTTGCATGAATAAATATTCCTGTTAGCACTTGTTAACCCTCTTGAAGCTGCCAGACATCAATATTTGGGATACATTTGAGATAAAATGAACCATTTTTGAATTCACACAGCACCCAGTGGGTATGTGTCAAACAAACATAACTCCTTTTGTCGGTCATTGACTTGTTGGATGACGATATTGACATTAAACCACTCCACCATTAATGATGGTTTTTCCCTAAACAATTTTTTATCAAACTCTGTCATTTGAGATTAGTATCTTCACCTTTCTCATAACATCAGTGAAGGGACTTCAGTGAGACAGTTAAAAACAATTCATCAGACACTGTGGGGGTCATGAAAAATCATGGAATCTCATCGGAAAAAGCCATGATTCTCCAGAATCATAAAGTCTAGTTAGGCTTTTCCCTCTGGAAAAGACTATTGTTTTTCTACGGATTATTATTTTTTTTTTTTTTTTTTTTGGGGGGGGGGGGGGTTTTTTGGGTTTTTTTTTTTTTTTTTTTTCCACACATTTTGTCCGCACGATTCCAAAGCCATTTTCGGACCGATTTTCACAAAATTTTGCACACGCATAGAGGGGCACAAAATCTAAAAATGTACCGAAGCGGAATTTTCGATTTAACCCTTATTTTGTCAGAATTGACAAAAAACGGTCAAAATTGGGGTTTATCGGCACTTTCTCGAAACACGTCTTGTAGATTTTTTTTAAACCTTCATCATTGATAGACCTGTCTGTGCCACGACCTTTGATACACATGACATATCAGGCGATGCATATGGTAACCCTCCACAGGCTGCCAAACATCGAAATTTTGATGAAATGGGCCGGCTTCAGGCCCCCAGAGCACCCAAACGATACATGAGAGATAAACATAACTTCCTTTATTTGAAATGGAATTCACCGGACATCATTTTTGTAAGTAATAATGGTGTTCAAAAAAGCATTAACTCGTTTTGGGCTGGTTAAACAGCAATACCCCCAAAAAGCTCAAAAATTCAGATTTTCCGTGGATTTCTCTAAACGCGTCTTGTAGATTTTCATGAAAAAATTGTCACTCCCAGGCCTTGATGTGTCAATAGAAGTTGCATGGACAAAATACTTCGGTGAGCATTTGTTAACCCTCCATGGGCTGCTAAAAGTCAAAATTGTGATAAAATGGGCTGTTTTTGGACGCCAACGGCACCCAAAAGGTACGCCACAAAGAAAAGTGATTTCTTTTATCGAGGGCACAATCTGTAGGGAAACATTTTTGTAAGTAGTAAGGGTATTCAAAAAACGAAGTCTTAACCCATTTTGGGCAGGCTAAAGCGAGAGACCCCTTAAAATCTAAAAATTCCCATTTTCTGTGGATTTCTCTAAATACATTCCATAGGTTTTCAAGAAAAATTGACTACTTGCAGGTCTTTGTGTGACATTACAAGTGGCATGGACAAAATATTCCGCTGAGCGTTTATTAACCCTCTACAGAATGCCAAGCATCATAATTTTGTAGAAATGGGCTGTTTTCGGACACACACAGCACGCAATGTATGTCCGAGAGTTATACATAATCTCCTTTGTTGGAAGTGGAATTCACTGAGGACCATTTTTGTAAGTAATAAGGGTATTCAAAAACCCAAGCGTTAACCCCTTTTGGGGTGGTTATTAGCGATACCCATCAAAAGCTAAAAAAAAATTATGTTTTCCGTGGATTTCGTTACAAACATCTTGTAAGTTTTCAACAGAAAATGGCCATTGATAGGTCTTGGAGTCACATTACCGGTTGCATGGATAAAATATTCCAGTAAGCATTTGTTAACCCTCCATGGGCTGCTAAGTGTCAACATTTTGAAAAAATAGTCTGCTTTTGGACACCAACAACAACAAATGGGAATGCCACAGAGATACATAACTTCTTTTACCGGATGCAAAACTGACAGAGAAAAATTTAGTAAGTAGTAAGGGTATTCAAAAAATCGAGGTCTTAACCCATTTTCGCCTGGTTAAGATGTACCCCTTAAAAGCTTAAAATTCCAGTTTTCTGTGGATTTCTCCAAAAAATCTAGTAAATATTCAAGAAAAATTGACCATTTGCAGGTCTTGGAGTGACATTACAAGTTACATAGACAAAATATTCCGGTAAGCATTAGTTAACTCTCCAGAGGCTGCAAAGCATAGAAATTTTGAGAAAATGGACTGTTCTTGGGCAACCATTGCACGCAATGTGTACCTGCGGGATAAACATAACCTCCTTCTTTGGCAGTGGAATTAATCAGACCAAGCATTAACCCATTTAGGGCTGGTCTTAACCCGTTTTGGGCTGGTTAAACAGCGTTACCCATCAAAGACTTAAAATTTCATGTTTTCCCTGGATTTCTTTAAAAACATCTTGTAGATTTCAAGAAAAAATGGCCATTCACGGGTCTTCATGTGACATTACAAGTTACATGGACAAAATATTCCGTTGAGCATTCGTTAACTCTCCACGAGCTGCTAAACATCAAAATGTTGATAAAATGGATTGTTTTCAGACACCAAGAGCATCCAATGGATATGTAACAGAGAAATATAACTTCTTTTACTGCGCGTAGAATTCACAGAGGATCAGTTTTGTAAGTAGTAAGGGTATTTAAAAGAATGAAACTTAACCTATTTTAGACTGGATAAGGAGAGATACCCCTTAAAAGCTTAAAATTTACATTTTCTGTGGATTTCGCTAACTGCTTGTTGGCGATTTTCAAGAACAATTGGACATTGGCAGGTCTTACAAATTGCATAGATAGAATATTCCACTAGTCGTTTGTTTATCCTGCTACAGGCTGCTAAACGTCAAAATTTTGATAAAATCGGCTGTTTTCGGGCAGCAAATGGGTATGTAATAGGTAAACATAACCTCTTTTATCAGACTCAGAATTCATGAGGGATAATGTATGATAGTGTTAAGGGTATTCAAGGGAGCGTGGTGGCTCAGTGGTAGACTGTTGTACTTCTATGCTAGAGGTCCTGAGTTCGATCCCCGTCCGGGACGACTCACATTGTGTCCTTGGGCAAGGCACTTTAGCCCGGTTGCTGACATGGGGGCACGATGACGCCTTGTACTAAGGCATACTGCACGTCGATGGTACATATGTCTTCACCCTCTGTAACCCTGCTTGAGCGGAGCTTGAACAGAGTTAGAATGTTGAGGAGCTGACAGTTGCTCGTCGATGCTTGGTGGTTCTCTCCGTGTACTCCGGCTTCCTCCACCTATAAAACTGTCACGGTCACAATTTGCCATTGTGCATAAGTATGTGACCTTAAACACCAATAAACAAATAAATAAATAAATAAATAAATAAATAAATAAATATTCAAAAACCAAGCCTTAACCCTGTTTATAGGATTAAAGACAGACAGCCCATGCCGTGTACGCTGCCTACATTACTTGTAAAATTGACACCCCCACTAAATCTACTTCGAGGTGCGGTGTCGGGCCCGACCACCTGACGGTTCTGACCTCATTAGATAACACTCCTTCGTTGTATTATCAGCATGGATTTCCCCAAGAAGCAAAGACAAAAATACGTCTGCGGAAAATAATGGCAAATATTTTATTTAGTCTGTATTTTGTCCGGTTAGAAAATGTCTCGCCCACATATACCTAAACATGATTCAATGATACAATTGGACATATTTCTCTCGTAAAACCTGAAAAAGACTTGATTTATTTCATTTTAGGATTGTGCGTGTATATTCTTAGAAGATTCTCTGTGTGTTATTAATATACAGCGTCAGTCTTTGATCTCGTTTGGGACGATCAGTGATTAACACCTTTTCGACAAGAGCCATCGAAATTGAAAATAAAAAAAAATAATCAAATTTCACTAAAACCTTTTGCAGAATCGTGTTTTTCAGAAAACTCTTTCGCGATTGCATGTGTCGTTTTCAAAATTCCGATCAGTAATCACGAAATTATAAATATGTTGTTGTCAATAACAAAATTGAAAGCATGTCGGTCAAACTTGCATGACGTCAGAACTCGACTTGGGTGAAATACTGCAGTGATGCAGTGAAAGGACGAGAGTAATAAACGCTGATATCGCAGTAGGCTTTAAACTGTCCATGGAATCGTCCTAAAATCATGTTTATATTTGCAGCTTTACTGCAAATAGGTTTCCCGTTGTTTCTTGTTGAAGTGTTGTTTCCGTCAAGGCCAAGTACCATAGAAAATTTGGAACACCGAGCAGTGGGCCTGCCGCATGAACACCTGCCCGTTATTAAAATTAATTAGCAGGGATATCTGCCCCCCCCCCCCCCCTTCCTGCTGTTTTTTTTTACTTAGGACACCTGCCCCCTATTGTTTCTTTTACCTAGGACACGTGCCCCCCCCCCCCTGCTGTTTTTCACCAACTACACCTGCCCCCGTTTGTTTGCTAACGGGCCCCTCCACATTGACCTTTCTATCTTTAGAAGCACCCGGGCCGACGGGGAGAGGGCGTGGTTGTGAGCATGGCTAGATTTCGCTGAAGGAAGGTACCCTCAAATCTGGGTCGAAAGCGGCGAAAATGACAAGGCTACTTCAGCGTATGGTAACGGTATAAACTTCAGACGATCTGGGCGATGTACAGACGAAAGATCATACCTTGGAGCCGGTTAGGTAATTTGGCACAAAAAAACTCCGATTTTATGCTCAATCGCTGCTCTACAGTAGTCTACAATAGTGCCCAATTCCATTCCAAACTGATAGAGTCGGGACGAATAGTACTCTCACTTTCCACGCGATACGTGGTGTTCTCCACACGGTCTCGACACTTGCAACAGATGCCAAAATGTCGGCCAGGGTGCGTAGAACAAGTTCTGAAAATTAGAAGTCGCTGCCTTCGGCGGTCTGGACGCAGTTCGTGTTTGTGAGAAGTGCAATTTTAATGTCAAATTGGCAAATTTTCGTTAATCGTTTCCCGCCAAAACACCTACTCACCGCCAATTTCTTCTTTTCACTGCTTCTTCTTCCGATTATCTAAGGTTTAAAGATAGTGTCAGGATACCCCCCCCCCCCCCTCCGCCGCTACACCACCCCCCCCCCCCCCCCCCTGCATTTCCTCACTTTGGCGGCGTTCTGGGTTGAAAGTCTCGAAAATGGCAAGAGGCTACATTAACGTACGGCAACGGTATAAACTACAAGTAGTAAGGACGATATTGAGACAAACAATCATACAGTGGAGCCGCTTATGCAATGAGGCACCGAAACCTGGGACTTTATGCTCAATCGCAGCTCCACAGTCGTCTACAACACTGCCCATGTCCATTCTGAACTGATAGAGTCGGGACGAATAGTACTCTCTCATTCCAAGCGATGCGTGGTGTTTTCCAGGCGGCTCAGACGCTCCAAAGAGATCCCAAAATGTCGGCCAGGGTTCGTAGAACAAGTTCTGAAAATTTCAAGTCGCAGCCTCCAGCGGTCTGGACACGGTTCGTGTATGTCAGAAGTGTTATTTTAATGTCCAATATGCAAATCTTCGTCAATCTTTTCCTGCCTGCCAGAACCCCAATCACCGCCAATTTCTTTTCACTTTAAACTTCTGATGATTCTCTTAGGTTTAAAGGTTGTGTTGGGATCCCTGGGTGGCGGTCTTAAAGAAGCAACTTCCATTTACAGAGAGAGAGGGGGGGGGGGGGGCTCTAAAGGAGTCTGCGCCCATTCACGACGTCTTTTTTCGAACTGGCTTGAAAAGGAAGGACCAAATTCAAACAGTTACCTCCTCTCTTCAAAACGCTATATTCCAACCGATTCTAGGCAGATTTCCATGAAATTTTCACTCGTTGTTCATGGATAGTTGCGGCATCACTTTCCATGAAGAGCGATACGAATTTCGCATTTCGTCACGTCGAATTCGAAAAAAGCGCATGCGCATGGATTTCTCTGAAAACATCTTATAGATTTTAAGTAAAAATGGCCATTCGCACTTTTTGGTTTGAAATTGCAAGTTGCATGAATACATATGCCTGTTAGCACATGTTAACCCTCTACAGTCTGCCAGACATCAATATTTTGGATACATGTGAGATAAAATGGACCATTTTCAAATAGACAGAGCACTCAAAGGGTATGTGTCAAACAAACATAACTCCTTTTGTCGGTCATTAACTTGTGGGACAACGATATTGATATTAACCCACTCTACCATTAATGATGGTTTTTACCTAAACAATTTTTTTATAAAACTGAGTCATTTGAGACTACTATAACCACCTTTCTCATAACATCAATGAAAGAACTTCAGTGAGACAGGTAAAAACAATTCATCAGACACTGTGGGGGTATGAAAAATCAAGGAATCTCATCGGGAAAAGCCATGATTCTCCAGAATCATAAAGTCTAGTTTTTTTTTTTATTTTATTTTATTTTTTCCACACATTTTGTCCGTACGATTCAGAAGCTATTTTCGAACCGATTTTCACACAATTTTGCACACACATAGATGGGCACAAAATCTAAAAATTTACCGAAGCGGAATTTTCGATTTAACCCTTGTTTCGTCAGAAATGGCAAAAAACTGCCAAAATTGGGGTTTATCGGCACTTTCTCGAAACCCGTCTTGTAGATTTTTTTTAAACATTCATCCTTGCTAGGCCTGCCGGTGACACGACCATTGGTACACAAGAGATATTAGACGATGCATATGGTAACCCTCCACATGCTGCCAAACAATGAAATATTGATGAAATGGGCAGTTTTTGGGCCCACACAGCACACAAACGATACACTAGAGATAAACATAACTTCCTTTATTGGAAGTGGAATTCACCGAGTATCATTTTTGTAAGTAATAAGCTTGTTCAGAAAACCAAACGTTAACCCGTTTTGGGCTGGTTAAACATCAGTACCCCCCAAAAGCTCAAAAGATCATGTTTCTCTAAACGAGTCTTGTAGATTTGCAAGAAAAATTGGTCACTCCCAGATCTTGGTGTGACATTACAAGTTGCATGGCTAAAATATTCCGGTCAGCATTAGTTAACCCCCCGCGGGTTGCTAAACATAAAATTTGTGATAAAATGGGCTGTATTTGGACACCAACAACACCCACTGGGTGTACCACCGAGAAAGGTATCTTCTTTTATCGGACGCAAAATTGATGGGGAAACATTTTTGTAAGTGGTAAGGGTATTCAGAAGTCGAAGTCTTAACCCATTTTGGGTTGGATAAAGAGATATACCCCTTAAAAGCTTAAATTCCCATTTCCTGTGGATTTCTCTAAAAGCAACTTGTAGGTTTTCAAGAAAAATTGACTATTCGCAGGTCTTTGTGAGACATTACAAGTTGCATGGACAAAACATTCCGGTGAGCATTTATTAACCCTCTATAGGCTTCTAAGCATCGTAATTTTGTTGAAATACCCTGTTTTCGGACACGCACAACACCCAATGCATACCCGAGAGATAAACATAATCTCTGATGAGGCATTTATTTTGGGGATTCCAATCGCTTATACCAAACCTATAAACCGTCTGTCTACAATGATGTAAAGGCCTAAGGTAATGTATTGGGCAATATCCTCAATAAATGAGCATGCCCAACTGGTGCCACTGTTGTCCTCAACCACCCAAGATCCCATGATTTGTGACCTTCAGATCGCAACTAACAATAGAACAAGGAGCCATCCTCCTTTCTAAACAAGCAATCGAGGTCTTAACCCATTTTTGACTGGAAGAGGAGATATACCCCTTTAAAGCTTAAAATTCCAGTTTCTGTGGATTTATCCCCAAACAATTTCAAGAAAAATTGACCATTCGCAGGTCTTGGAGTGACCTTACAAGTTGCATGGACAAAATATTCTGATAAGAATTTATTAACCCTCCAGAGAATGCCAAGCATAGAAATTTTGAGAAAATGGGTTGTTCTTGGGCACCCATAACACCCAATGTGTGCCTGCGAGATAAACATACCCTCCCTCATTGGAAGTGGAATTCAGCGAGGATAATTTTTGTAAGTAATGAAGATATTCACAAAACCAAGCAGTAACACGTTTAGGGCTGGTTACAGAGCTATACCCCTCAAAAGGTTAACAATTCATGTTATCCAAGGATTTCTCTAAAAACATCTCATAGATTTTCAAGAAAAAATGGCCATTCTCAGATCTTGGTGTGACATTACAAGTTGCATGTACAAAATATTCCAGCAAGCATTTGTTAACCCTCTGCAGGTTCTCAAACATCAAAATTTTGATAAAATGGAATGTGTCTGCATACCCACAGCACCCAAAGTTAAGAGGAGAGATCAACATAAGTGGAAGTAGAATTCACTGAGAATTATTTTTGGAAGTAATAACAGTATTCAAAAAACAACACTTAACCCATTTTGGGCTGGATAAACAATGATACCCATCAAAAGCTTCAAATTCATGTCCTCCCTGGATTTCTCTGAAAATATCTTGTAGATTTTGAAGAAAAAAATGGCCAATCGTAGTTCTTGGTGTGACATTACAAATTGCATGGAAATATATTCCTGTTAGCTCTTGTTAACCCTCTACAAGCTGCCAGACATCAATATTTTGGATACATTTGAGATAAAATGGTCCATTTTCAAATAGACACAGCACTACATGGGTATGTGTCAAACAAACATAACTCATTTTGTCGATCATTAACTTGTTGGATGACGATATTGATATTAACCGTCTCCTCCATTTATGATGGTTTTTACCTAAACATTTTTTTATCAAACTGAGTCATTTGAGACTACTATACGTACTTTTCTCATAACATCAATAAAGGAACTTCAGTGAGACAGTTAAAAACAATTCATCAGACACTATGGGGTCACGAAAATCATGGAATCTCATCTGGAAAAGCCATGATTCTCCAGAATCATAAAGTCTAGTTATTTTTGTTTTTTTTATGTGTACCCATACTATATGTATGGTACACATAATGCCGGCATCCGGGGTGGCCCTCTGTCGTTTGTCCATCCTTTGTCTGTCCATCCATCCATTCATCCATCTGTCTGTCCATCTGTCTGGCGTCCGTATCCATTTCTTTGGCATTCGATAACTTGAAAAATATTGCTTGGATTGTCAAGTTACTTTATATTTATGTTCAGGTTACTGATGTGCCGAGGTGTATAGTTTTTGGTGTAAATCTGATAATTTGATCCTGAGATATTAACCTTTATCCTTCAAATTGAGAATTTTTCCAACCCTTTGGCATGAGATAACTCAAAAAATATCAATCCAATTGTCATGTTACTTTATATATATCTTCAGGTTACTGATGTTCCGAGCTGTATAGTGTTTGGTGTAAATCTGTTATTTTGATCCTGAGATATTAACCCTTTATCCTTCAAATTGAAAACTCCTCCAATCCCTTTGGCATTCGATAACTTGAAAAATATTGCTTGGATTGTCAAGTTACTTTATTTTTGTGTTCAGGTTACTGATGTGCCGAACTGTAAAGTTTTTGGAGCAAATCTGATAATTTGATCCTGAGATATTAACCCTTCATCCTTCAAATTGAAAATTCCTCCAATCCCTTTGGCATGAGATAACTCAAAAAATATCAATCCAATTGTCATGTTACTTTATATATATCTGCAGGTTACTGATGTTCCGAGCTGTATAGTTTTTGGTGTAAATCTGTTATTTTGATCCTGAGATATTAACCCTTTATCCTTCAAATTGAAAATTCCTCCAATCCCTTTGGCATTCGATACCTTGAAAAATATTGCTTGGATTGTCATGTCACTTCATATATGTGTTCAGGTTACCGATGTGCTGAGCTGTATAGTTTTTGGTGTAAATCTGATAATTTGATCCTGTGATATTAACCCTTTATCCTTCAAATTGAGAACTCCTCCAATCCATTTCTTCGGCATGCGATAACTCAAAAAATATTAATCCGATTATCAGATTTATTTATATATGCATTCAGGTTACTGATGTGCTGTGCTGTATAGTTTTTTATGTAAATCTAATAATTTGATGAGGAGATATTAACCCTTTATCCATCAAATTAGGCACTCCTCCAATCCATTTCTATATGTACCCATACCATGTATGGTGTACATAATGTCGGCATCTGGGGTGGCCCTCCGTCATACCTGCTTTCTACTAGTTGTGCGTATGGGTACACATCTGACGATTTAATCGGCCTTATTTTTTTTTTTTTTTTCCCCAAACATTTTGTCCGTACGATTCAGAAGCCATTTTCGAACCGATTTTCACAAAATTTTGCACTCTCATAGAGGGGCACAAAATCTAAAAATGTACTGAAGTGAAATTTTTGATTTAACCCAGAATTGGAAAAAAACTGTCAAAATTGGGATTTATCGGTACTTTCTCGAAACACGTCTTGTAGATTTTTAGAAAATATTATTCATTGTTAGACCTGCCTGTGACATGACCATTGAAATACAAGACATATTAGGCAGTGCATATGGTAACCCTCCACAGGCTGCCAAACATTGAAATTTTGATGAAAAGGGCTGTTTTCGGGCCCCCACAGCACCCAAACGATATACGAGAGATAAACATAACTTCCTTTATTGGAAGTGGAATTCACAGAGGATCATTTTTAGCTTAACTTGACAAAGTCAAGATAAGCTATTGCCATCATGCGTGCGGAAGTTTGTTAGTCTGTGAGTCTGTAAGTCTGTTCACATTTTCCTTTAGCACAGTCTACACCCAGTAGTTCTTGTCTGATCGTCACAAAATTTTATATGCAGGTTTGGGGTCATGTCTAGATGAGAACATCCCCTATTGGCCGCAATCAGTCAACCATGATGGCTGCCCGAGCCCAAAACCCAAAAACCTTTAGCACAGTCTTCAGGTTGTATTTATGAAGGGATTTCATTGTAACTTGGTAGGATGCCTCAGTATAATATCTCTAGATGAGAACGTCCCCTTTTGGTCATGATCTGTCAACCATGATTACTGCCCGAGCCCAAAACCCAAAAACCTTCAGCACAGTCTGCAGGTCATATTTATAGAGGGAATTCATTGTAACTTGATAGGTTGACTACATATAATGTCTAGATGAGAACTTTCCCTTTTGGTCGCTATTGGTCAGTTGTGACGGCTACAGGGGCCCGAAGCCCGAAAACCTTTAGCACAGTCTATAGGTTATATTTATGAAGGGATTTCATGGTAACTTAGTAGGATGACTCAAGATAATGTCTAGATGAGAACGCCTTTATGGTCACGATTGGTCAACTGTGACGGCTACAGGGGCCCGAAGCCCGAAAACCTTTAGCACAGTCTATAGGTCATATTTATGAAGGGATTTCATTGTAACTTGGTAGGATGACTCCAGATAATGTCTAGATGAGAACGTCCCCTTATGGTCACATTGTAACTTGGTAGGTTGATTCCATATAATGTCTAGATGATAACGTCCCCTTTTGGTCACGATTGGTCAACTGTCATGACTACAGGGGCCCGAAGCCCGAAAACCTTTAGAACAGTCTACAGGTCATATTTATGAAGGGATTTCATAGTAACGTGGTAAAATGACCCCAGATAATGCCTAAATGAGAACATCCCCTTTTGGTCACAATCATTCAACCATGACGGCTGCCCGAGCCCAAAACCCGAAAAGCTTTAGCACAGACTACAGATCATATTTATGAAGGGATTTCATTGTAACTTGGTAGGATGACTCGGTATAATGTCTAGAGGAGGACGTCCCCTTTTGGTTGCGATCGGTCACCCATGATGGCTACACAGGCCCGAAGCCCCAAAACCTTTAGCACAGTCTGCAGGCCGTATTTATGAAGGGATTTTATTGTAACTTGATTGATGGCTCATTTTGGACTAATTTCTCTCTAATTTGGTAACTTTCGTTAATATACATTAACTGTGAGGGCCACATACATTAACTGTGAGGGCCACATACATTAACTGTGAGGGCCACATACATTAACTGTGAGGGCCACATTAACCCACCCCTCACTTCTTGAGTACAGTCTACACCTCATATTTTTTTTATTCAAAATATAGCATACAGGGAACAGAAATTAACATATTCCCAATTATCACAATTCTTGTCTTATTAGCTCACCTGACTGAAAGTCAGTGTGAGCTATTGCCATCACTTGGCATCTGTCGTCCGTCGTTAGCTGTTACAAAACAATCTTCTCCTCACAAACCAATGGCCCAAATGGAAACATATATGGGCCACATCATCTTGGGGGTATTCTGTTTTAGTTTTGTTCAAATGGGGTCTGTGCCCTTTTTGGGCGTGGTTTTATGCCCAAATATGATGAAATTCTTTAAAAATCTTCTTCTCATGAACTACAAGTGGGAATGCTTTGATATTTGGTATGAAACTTTCTCTGGTGTTCAAGATTAAAAGATGTTTAAAGAAAGTTGATAGGTCCATATTTGGGCTCTTCAGGGGATGGACTCACTTTTGAGCTCCCCTGAAAATTTCTATTTCAAGAACCAATGGAGCGATTTGAATTTTTTATGTGGTATTAGTTGGCCCTAAGTACTTCATTCATCAAAATTTTTCTGGTTCCTCATGGGAACCCCTGGAGCTAAAAGTAGAACAAAAATGAAAAGTCCAATATTTCCCAAAACTGCACGGACTAGAGATTTTGTTTTTGGTATGAAGCTTTCTTCTGAGCAGTTGAAACAATTGGACAAAAAAAATTTCTGGCAATTCTGTCATATGGTCTGTTTTTGGTGTTATGAAAATATGATGACTCAGCATTTTTTAACACTGAAGTCAATGGGAAAAAGATTACATGTTTACCTTTTTAGCTCACCTGAGCAAAGCTCAAGGGGAGCTTTACTAATCGCTTTCCATCCGTCGTCCGTCCGTCGTCGTCCAGCGTAAACTTTACAAAACCAACTTCTCCGCAGAAACCACTGGCCCAATATTTTTCAAATGTTGGGTAAATGTTTATTACCTAATGTTAATTCAGATTTGTTCAAATGAAGTTGCCCCTCCTCCAGGGTGGGGCCACGCCCCCAAGGAGCACCAAAATCTTTGAAAATCTTCTTCACATGAACCAGCAGTAGCAGAGACTTGATATTTGGTAAGCAGCTTCCTTTTGAGGTGTAGACTCAAGTTTGTTCAAGAAAAGTTTGAGGGGCAATATTTGGCGACTTTATGGGAGGGGCAAGAATTTTGGCCCCACCCCAAATTTAAGTTTTCCGAACCGAGAGGCCGATTTGAACAAAATTGTATGTGAGGGCTTATTGGGTCATAAGTACCTAATTTATGCAGGAGCTAAAAATAGAAAAAAATTCATACGTCTATATCTCCAAAAACTGCACGGCACTGAGAATTTTTATTTGGTGTGAAGCTTCCTTAGGACCAACAGAAAAGATTGGTAAAAAAAAATTGCCATCGGTTTTATCATAGGGTACAGGTTTGGGACTTTGAAAAAATACTGAGTCAGCACTTTTTAACACTGTAGGCAATGGGAAAAAGATTAAAAAATCTTCTTCTCCAGATCCAGCAGGCAGAATCTTTTGATATTTGTTATACAACATTGTAGGGTGGATCTGATTCAAGTTTGTTCAAATCGGCCCCCTGGGTTCATATTTGGGCTCAGTATAGGAGCCCGATTTCGAACTTAGTGCATTTCAGGCAAATTTCTTCAAAAATCTTCTTCTCCAGATCCAGCAGGCAGAATCTTTTGATATTTGGTATGCAACATTGTGGGGTGGATCTGATTCAAGTTTGTTCAAATCGGCCCACTGGATTCATATTTGGGCTCACTATAGAAGCTCGAATTTGAACTTAGTGCATTTCAGGCAGATTTCTTCTAAAATCTTCTCCAGATCCAGCAGGCAGAATCTTTTGATATTTGGTATGCAACATTGCGGGGTGGATCTGATTCAAGTTTGTTCAAATCGGCCCCCTGGATTCATATTTGGGCTCACTATAGAAGCCCGAATTTGAACTTGGTGCATTTCAGGCAAATTTCTTAAAAAATCTTCTTGTCCAGATCCAGCAGGCAGAATCTTTTGATATTTGGTATGCAACATTGTGGGGTGGATCTGATTCAAGTTTGTTCAAATCGGCCCCCTGAGTTTATATTTGGGCTCAGTATAGAAGCTTGAATTCGAACTTAGTGCATTTCAGGCAAATTTCTTCAAAAATCTTCTTCTCCAGATCCAGCAGGCAGAATCTTTTGATATTTGGTATGCAACATTGTGGGGTGGATCTGATTCAAGTTTGTTCAAATCGGCTCCCTAGATTCATATTTGGGCTCACTATAGAAGCTCGAATTTGAACTTAGTGCATTTCAGGCAAATTTCTTCTAAAATCTTCTTCTCCAGATCCAGCAGGCAGAATCTTTTGATATTGGGTATGCACCATGCTTAGGGGGGTGAGATTCAAGTTTGTTCAAGCCAAGTCCCTGGGTTCATATTTGGGCTCACTGTGGGAGCCCGAATTATAACTTAGTTCAAAATGAGGAATTTTCTTTAAAAATCTTCTTCAGATCCAGCAGTCTGAATGTTTTGATATTTGGTATGCAGCATCCTTGGGGGGGGGGGGGGGGGGGGGGGGGGGGGGGGGGGAATTCAAGTTTGTTCAAGCCATGTCCCTAGGTCCATATTTGGGCTCACTGTGGGAGCCCGAATTATTTATTTATTTATTTATTGGTGTTTAGGGTCACATATTTCTGCACAATGGCTAACCATGACCGTGACAGTTTTACGGGTGGAGGAAGCCGGAGTACCCGGAGAGAACCACCGAGCAACGGCGAGCAACTGTCAGCTCCCCAACATACCAACACCACACAAGCAGGGTTAGCATTGGTTGAAGACAGGTGCACCATCGACATGCAGTACGCCTTAGTACACAGCGTCACCGGGCCCCCACGTGGGCAATGGGGGTGAAGTGTCTTGCCCAAGAACACAACGCAGTTGCCGCAGGTGGGATTCGAACCGAAGACCTCTCGGCTTGCAGCCTGCACCTGTACCAACTGAGCCACCACGCCCCCAGGGAGCCCGAATGATAACTTAGTTTAAAATGAGGAATTTTCTTTAAAAATCTTCTTCTTCAGATCCAGCAGTCGGAATGTTTTGATATTTGGTATGCAGCATCCTTGGGGGGATTCAAGTTTGTTAAAGCCAAGTCCCTTGGTTCATATTTGGGCTCACTATGGGAGCCTGAATGACAACTTAGTTCAAAATGAGGAATTTTCTTTAAAAATCTTCAGATCCAGCAGATGAATGCTTTTGATATTTTTTATGCAGCATCCTTAGGGGGGTGAGATTCAAGTTTGTTCAAGCCATGTCCCTAGGTCCATATTTGGGCTCATTGTGGGAGCTCGAATTGTAATTTAGTTCAAAAGGAGGAATTTTCTTAAAATCTTCTTCAGATCCAGCAGTCCATATTCCAAAATTCATGTTTGTTCAAGCCATGTCCCTAGGTCCATATTATTGCTCCGAATTATAACTTAGTCAATACGATGAATTATGTCTCCCCATCCCAGAAGGGAGACATATTGTTTTAGTGCATATTCTTCTTCTTCTTCTTCTTCTTCTTCTTCTTCTTCTCATACAAACTTTGTCAGGGCCATAACTTTTTTGTCTTTTGACCTACACCTTAGATACTTGGCATGTGGATGTATCACCATGAGCCGGTGTAGTGTACAATAGTGACCTTCATGTGATCTTGACCTTTGACCTTTTGAGCCAGGCCTTAGATATTTGGCACGTCGATGTATCACCATGAGCCGGTGTGTCGCATACCATTGGGTCAAAAATCAAGGTCAAATTTATGTACTTCAAATAAGGAGTAATAGTCCAGACCAGAATTTTTTTGTTTTTTTTACCTAGGACTTGGTTATTTAACATGTGGATGTGTCACCATGAGACCGCATGTCGTCTACCTCGATGACCTTCATGTGATCTTGACCTCTGACCTTAGGTCAAATTTATTTACTTCAAATAGGGAATAATTATCCAGACCAGAAGTTTTTTGTTTTTTTGACCTAGGACTTAGATATTTGACATGTGGATGTATCGCAATTAGACCGCATGTCACATGTAATCATGACCTTCATGTGACCTTGACCTCAAGGTCAAATTTATTTACTTTAAATAGGGAGTAATTGTCCAGACCAGATTTTTTTTTTTTGTGGACATGTGAATGTTTCACCATGAAACCGCATGTCCACTACCTTGATGAACTGCATGTGACCTTGACCTCTGACCTCAAGGTCAAATTTATGTACTTCAAACTATTGGATTCAATGTTATAGAAACAATTACCAACCAACAGTTGGGCCCTTCTTGTAGTTATATTGCAGCACACGATGCTTGGGAACTTCATAGTAGCAGTGATTGGAAAACAAAACCTTTATCTTCAGCTTTAGATCCTTCAATCATTGGAAAATACAATACCATACTTAATCAACCATTAGACCATCCAACATACCTCACTGATGATCAAATTTTAGACATAATATCACACCTACAACATGTGCATTTGAGAACTAGAAATATCAATTGGATTCATGGACCATTGCCATTAAACTATCTCATAAAGTATTACAGAGAACAGTTTTCTGGTGTACGAAGAAGAACTTGATTACAAACTGTAAAAGTCTTCATTGTCAATACAACTCCTGTCTGCAATGTGCTTGCTAATCTTTCTGAAATGGCAGTGTCTGGTGATCACGGGATTGTTTTAGCTGTTGGTTCTCAATAAGATCAGGTATTAACCTTTTCTATTTTGTCTGTGGATGTATCAACATGTGGCACTGTGGCCACGTAAACCATGGTGACCTTCACATGATTTTGACCTTTGGACCCCAAGGTCAAGTTCAGATATTTTATAGAGTATTATTTGCCAGAGTCATCACAACTTATTTCTCTTTAGAGCTAGACCTTACATATCTGGTATGATTGTCAATATTTTTATGTATATATCATTTGTAGTGCATAAAATAGAAAGGAAGGGGAGAGATATGTTTTAGTGTGCTAAAACACTTTCTAGTTTTCTTTAAAAATCTTCTTCTTCAGATTCAGCAGTCAGAATGTTTTGATATTTGGCATTCAGCAACCTTAGGGGGCTGAGATCCAAGTTTGTTCAAGCCAAGTCCCTTGGTTCATATTTGGGCTCACTATGGGAGCCCGAATGTCAACTTAGTTCAAAATGAGGAATTTTCTTTAAAAATCTTCTTCAGATCCAGCAGATGAATGCTTTGATATTTTTTTTGCTGCATCTTTAGGGGGGTAAGATTCAAGTTTGTTCAAGCCATGTCCCTAATTCCATATTTGGGCTCATTGTGGGAGCTCGAATTGTAACTTAGTTCAGAATGAGGAATTTTCTTAAAATCTTCTTCTTCAGATCCAGCAGTCGGAATGTTTTGATATTTGGTGTGCAGCATCCTTAGGGGGGTGAGATTCAAGTTTGTTAAAGCCAAGTCTCTGGGTTCATATATGGGCTCCCTGTGGGAGCCCGAATTATAACTTAGTTCGGTATGAGGAATATTCTTTAAAAGTCTTTTTTTTTTAGATCCACTGGTCAGAATCTTTGGATATTTGGTATAAGCTTTTCTTAGGAGGAGCAGATGCAACTTGTTGAAATCAATTCTCTGGGTTGATATTCAGGCTACCATATCAGATGAGCGCCCTCAGGTCCCCTGGGGCCTCTTGTTTTATTCTTCCTCCAAGTTTATAATCCTCTCCCAACCCCTTCTCCATGTATAATTTTTCAGAGGGGGTTAATTAAGCAGGGTATGAATTTGCAGAAGAGGATACAAATTGTCCAGATGGGGTACGAACTGTCGGATACTGTTCAGAGGAGGGGAACGAATCGTCCAGATGGAATGTACAAATTGTCCTGGGAGAAGGTACAAATTGTCCTGGGAAAAGGTACAAATTGTCCTGGGAAAAGGTACGAATTGTCCAGACAACAGGGTACGAATCGTCCAACAAAAGGTACCAAATGCCCGATGTACGAATCGTCCAGGGTATGAGTTGTCCAACTCCCTGATGAACAGACAGACAGAAATGCAGTCACACAATTTGTAGCAAATTCAATTTCGGTTTTCTTTTGAATGCTAAAACAAACTAGAATTAGTAGAAATGAAATATTTTCTCTGGAATCAGTGTGCAAATGTTAATTAGATGTCGGTTCTGGGGAGGTTGGTATTTAGGAGTTTTTTTGCCATTTTTTGAGAAAATACTAAATATCAGAATTCCCACCACCAGATGTTGGTCAAACACGGGTGACATTGACTAGTTTGAAGATGAATTCAGTTCTATTCTGGTTGCAAAGCCTAAAGCATCCAGTAAATAAAACATTTTTTACCAAAACACAGAGGAAGTGTAATTTAAATGGGAGTTCTGCGTGGTTCTGGTATTTAGGAGAACACGTCAGATCACAAAATTGGCTGGCCGCTACACTGTAATTCTGACAGTCTTAAACTGACATTGTAAGGTATCACTGGTAAAAATAGTTCATAGACTGTTCGCGTGCATGTCTGTTTCTGTAAAATTTTACTACAAGACTCCATGCCTGTGTTTTGAGAACAAAGATAACTTGAATTCATCCGAACTCCAGCTGTTGCTAAGGAAATCGTGCTAAGTTCCCCACATATGAATAAGGCCCACAAAAAGTATCAATAAATCACTTGTTTTATTTTTTTATTCGTTGTCAACAATTTGTAGAGTGTACATTCTCAATTAAAATTGAAACTGGGCTTTGAATCTGACGAAACCGGCAACGGACGGCATTGGCACTTTGAAGTTTCAAACAATACCTAACTCGCCAACAACTACCTAACTTCGAAAGGCACTTCATTATTTAATTATTTCTCATAGTTTCCAGCATTCTGTGACAATATATTTTACATAATTTCTTTTGATAAGCCACAAACAATTAAATATCCTTTACAATGATTCCAGATTATTTATCAGTAGGAGAACCACGCCGCCAGATGGCACTCCAAACTCTATTGCATGGTATATAGAAAAATTATAAAATCATGGATATGTACCTGTATTACCTATGTGCGCCCACGCCACTGCATGGGTGTGCGCTATTATTATTAGGGCTTTACCATCCTCGTACAACCATAGACCAATGTTGTGTCCAGTGAGAGCGATGTACATTTATAAATGACGATCTAGCTTTATTAGAAAGGGAAGAAAGATTTTTTCTTTCTCTTATGCCTAACAGAAAGGATATTTCTGTTCATTCAGTGGCGGATTCAGTTAGCAATATGAATTGCTTTTGAGAATCTATCTTCAGATCAACATTCTGTCAATAAGATTTCTGCGCATGAGGTTAGAGCACTGTCTTCTTCTTGGGATTATTCAAATAGTATTGCCATTATTGATTTAATGAAGGCAGCCTACTGGACGCAACCGTCTTCATTTACTAAGTTTTAACCTTAGAAATTTAGAGTCTATCTCCAGTGACCTTAGATCATTGGGACCTCTTTCTGTCCCACAGAATGTCGTCCCTTAATATTACATCTCCTAGATGTCTTAGGCAGTCTGCTCGAGCACTGATGCCGTTCCCCTGCCCTCTTCAGTCTGAGGATTCTTCCCTCAGAACAAAGGGAATGTGGGGGGGACGGTTTTTCCCTTAAATATCATCTGGCTTTATAGTGAAAAGCAAGGGAATACCTCCTCCAGTGACTGTAGTCCAGCGTCGGTGCTGGGTAGTTTTAATGTGTAGCTCGGTTTGCTCATTTATGCATTGTTTTTAAAGTGTAGCTCATTGTAAAGCATATGTACATATCACTTATCATAGGAGCGTATATATACAATCCTCGGGCACTTTTAAATGAGTATAAAGCGTCTCATTCTCTGGACTAGATTTATAATTGATTTCCTTCACCGAATTAGCATAACGGGTTATGCTGGCATTAAATGGAGTATTTAATTGGTATTCAACATCTCTAGGGGGTCAAATTCAAATTTGTTCAAAGCGGGTCCCAGGGTTCATATTTGGGCTCCGGGAGCCTGTATTTTAACTTCGTGCAATATGAGAGAATTTCTTTAAAAATCTTCTTATCCAGAACCATCTATTAGAATCATTTGATATTTGGTATACAACATCTCGGGGGGAGGGGGAGGGGGGGGGGGGTCAGATTCCAGTTTGTTCAAATCGAGTCTCTGGGTTAATAATTTGGGCTACTTGTGGGAGCCTGAATTTTAACTTAGTGCAAAATGAGAAAATTTCTTTAAAAATCTTCTTCAGATCTACCAGTCAGAATGCTTTCATTTTTGGTATACAATATCTCTAGTGGGGTAAGATTCAACTTTGTTCTAATCGGGTTCCTGGGTTAGTATTTGGGCTCTCTACTGGAGTGCAAAATTTAACATAGTGCAATATGCGGAAATTTCTTTAAAAATCTTCTTCAAATCCACCAGTTAGAATCCTTTCATATTTCATATACAACATCTCTAGGGGAGGGGGTCAGATTCAAGTTTGTTCATATCGAGTCCCTGGGTTAATATTTGGGATCCCTATGGGAGCCCGAATTTTAGCCTAGTGCAATATGATGAAATCTTCCTCTTCAGATCCTCCAGTCAGAATCCTTTCATATTTGGTATACAGCATATCTAGGTGTGTCAGATTCACGTTTGTTCAAATTGAGTCCTGGGTTAATATGGGAATCCAAATTTTAATTTAGTGCAATATGAGGGAATTTCTTTAAAAATCTTCTCCAGAACCATGTATTAGAATCTTTTGATATTTGGTATACAACATCTCAAGGGTGGTGTAGATTCAAGTTTGTTCAAACCATTTCCCTGGGTTAATATTTGCCCTCTCTGTTGGTGGGGGAGGGGGGGGGGGGGAGGGGGCAGGGGTTATGGTGACTGCAATGACATAATAACCTTTGGAAGTTTGGCAGTGCTTGTCCACGGCTAATAGAATTAGAAGCAGTCAGGAAGATCTATTATAATCGTCTGACATGGACACCAAAGTTATGAATAATTTAATGACTTCATTCCTTTGTAGTGTTGATGAACTGCGACTAACTGCATGTGACCCAAAATACTTCTTTGAACCATTTTGTCAGGTGAGCGATTAAGGCCCCTTGGGCCTTTTGTTTTTCTCGTATTAATAGGACACTGTAACTTTAGCCTTGTGTGAGGGCCGTCTAAAATGAGAAGCACCACTATAAAAGATTGGCTTGACTTCATACTTGTGTTACCACTACGCAGTTATTCATACATTGGTGGATCAAAAAGTTAGTGGCCTCACATAAATATTCATGCAGGATAAAAATGTTTTCAACATTACTTTATAATATAATCTCCCTGAAGTTCAGTACAATTATTCCAGGGATACTGCAGCATTGTAGTTTTCTCTTTGTAGAAGTGTTCTTTGTAAGACCTCTGCAAGATGATTCCCTAGAATGTTGATGCATGACTAGAAGCTGATCACTTGAAACTTTGGACACAGTTTCAAGGAAATCCTTGGGACTTCATTTGGAAAATTGTAACTCAGGACGATAAACTAGTCCTTTACTTTTATCCATTCTATTTATTTCAGTTGCATGACAGTGTCCGATGGCTTGCACAACACTATCCACAGCAAACATCTCTTCAAGTTAAGTATATTCAAGATTTTGTGAATGATTTCCTGCAAGAAAACTTCTTCTCTACAGTGTTGCAAAATTTGAAAGAACGCAAGATCAAAGGACTTCTTCACCAGGTATCTATGAGCATTTAAACTCTACATTTGGCAATTCACCGCATGATAAAAAAAACAGATGATGCTGTTGCTAACTGAAATTAAATCTTCACAGATGTCAAGTATGAGCTATTAGGATGGGTTACGATCTGTCGTCCATCCATACGTTCCTCTGTTCATCCACAATTTCTTTAGCACACCCTACTGGCCGCTTTTCTCACCCGATCAGTTCCAGATTTCATATGGGGCTTTGGGGCAATGTCTAGATGGGAGCTATCAAATTTTGTTGAAAAACATGGCCATCAGTAGTCTTCTTGGATTTGGCATATAAATTTTCAACAATTCCATTATCACACCCTACAGGCTGCATCTCTCACCTGATCAGTTTCAAATATCATATGTGGCTTTGGTGTGATGTCTAGATGGGAGCTATCAAATTTTCTGAATTTCATTGAAAAACATGGCTGCCAGTGGCCATCTTGGATTCGGCACATGAAGTGTCGACAATTCTAATTAGCACACCCTACAGGCTGCATCTCTCACCCAATCTTTTTCAAATTTCATATGTAGCTTTGGTGTGATGGCTTGTTAGGAGCTGTTGAATTTTTCTGAATTTTGTTGGAAAAATATGTCTGCCAGCAGCCATCTTAGATTTGCCATAAAAATTGTCAACAGTTCCATTAGCACACCTTACAGCCCTCATCTCTTATCCAATCTTTTTTCGAATTTCATATGTAGCTTTGGTGTGATGTCTAATTGGGAGCTATTAAATTTTCTGAGTTTCATTGAAAAACATGACTGCCAGCGGCTATCATGGATTTGGCAAAAAAGTTGTCAGGTATTCCATTAGCACACCCTGCAGACCGCAACTCTCACCCCAATCTTTTTGAGATTTCATATGTAGCTTTGGTGTGATGCCTAGATGGGAGCTATAGACTTTTTCCAAATTTTGTAGAAAAATATGTCCAGGAGTGGCCATCTTTGATTTGGCATATAAATTGTCAGCAATACCATTAGCACAAACTACAGGTTGCATCTTTCAATCGATCTTTTTCAAAATTTTATATGTAGCTTTGGTGTGATGTGTAGATGGGAGTTATCAAAATTTTCTCAATTTAATTAAAAAGGATGGCCACCAGTGGTCATCTTGGATTTGGCATCTAAATTGTCAGTAATTCCATTGGCACGCTACAGGAAACCCTCAACCAATCTATTTCTGATTTCATATGTAGCTTTGGTGTGATGACTTTTTTGTAGAAACTTGAGCGAATGACTTGGCATTACTGGAACTTGCTTTTTAGCTCACCTGACTTTCAGTCAGGAGAGCTATAGTGATCGCTCACTGTCCATAGTCCGTCGTCCTTGAATATGGTGTTTGCGTATTCTCCTCCCAAACCGCTGAACCAATTTAATAGATATTTGAAATAATAGTTTGTTATGACATCGCAATTTGATTTTGTTCAAATCAAGTTGCCCCGCCCATTGGTAGGGCCACACCCAAAAAGTGTGCTGAAATCTTAATAAAAATCTTCTTCTCATGAACCAGCAGTTGCAGAGACTTGATATTTGGTGTGCAGCTTCCTTTTGAGGTGTAGACTCAGATTTGTTCAAGAGAAGATTGTGGGGCTAAATTTGGCGTCATATTTTCCAAACCGAGAGGCAAATTTGAACCAAATTTGATATGAGGGCTTATTGGCTCATAAGTACTTAATTTATGCAAAAAAAAATTTTCCCGTCACCCCATGGGAACCGCAGGAGCTAAAAATAGAAAAAAATTAAAATGCCCATATCTCCAAAACTACACAGCACTGAGAATTCCTATTTGTTGTGAAGCTTTCTTAGGACCAACAGAATGGAATGGTAAAAAAAATTGCTATCGGTTTTATCATGGGGTACTTTTGGGGGACTTTGAAAAAGTGCTGAGTCAGCATTTTTTAACACTGTGGGTAATGGGAAAAACATATAAGACTACTTTTCTCCCAAATCACTGCTCCAAAAGCTTTCAAATTTCACATATAACATCTTTGGAAGATTGTTTCACAAGTTCATTGAAATCAATTCCCTGGGTCCATATTTGGGCTCTCTATGGGCGCCCAAATGTTTAAATTAGTGCAGTATGAGGAGTATTTTTTAAAAATCTTCTTCTTCAGATCTACCAATAAGAATCTTTTGATATTTGGTATGCCGCATCCTTAGGGGGGTGAGATTCAAGTTTGTTCAAGCCAAGTCCCTGGGTTCATATTTAGGCTGAAAATTTTGGGTCCCGTTGTGGACTTAGAAATTTTGGACCAAAATCCAGAAATTTTTTTTTGTTTTTTTATGCGTTTCAGTCAATTTTAAGACAAAAAAAAAATTTTTTTTTTACACTGAAAATTTTGGGTCCGGGTGGGACTTTTGGACCAATGTTGAACCAAGAAAATTTTGGACCAAAATCCGGAAAATTAGTTTTTTGTTTTTTTATGCGTTTTAAGAAGAAAAAAAAAATTTAGGCTGAAAATATTTTGGACCAAAATCCGGAAAATTAGTTTTTTGTTTTTTTATGTGTTTTAAAAAGAAAAAAAAAATTTAGGCTGAAAATATTTTGTTTGGGAAAAAAATCTGTTTTTTATGCGTTTGTCTCAATTTTGGGACGTAAAAGTGCAGGAACTGAAAATAGAAGGAAAATCCTGTGTATTGTGTGGGCACAATCGCTTCATCTAGTTGGTATATGCTTTTCTTAGGAGGGGCGTATGCAGCTTATTCAAGTTCCTGGTTTGATATTCAGACTACCATGTCAGGTGAGCGCCCACAGGCCCCCTGGGGCCTCTTGTTTAGTTAAGTCCTCTCTTGGTCAAGTTGAGCTGCAGCGTCAATGACACTTTCATTTTGTCCCTCATGGGTTACCCTGAGGGGACTTATGGATTGCATTGTCTGTCTGTCGGTCGATTGGTTGCTCGGTTGTATTTTTTTCATATTTTCAGCTCACCAACGAAGTTGTGTGAGCTTATGTCATGACCTGAGGCGCGTCAGTGTCAAAACTTGTATTAAAGTTATTGTACCAGTCCACTTTGACTTTAAGCCCTGTTGTTAGGCCCCTCATACTGTGTTTCTATGGCTTACAATTACCCACAGACCCTTAACCAGTGATATTTTATTGATTTTTAGTGTTTTTGCAATGTTAGACTTTTTTGTCAGTGTGGACTTAGAAATTTCTGACCTGTTTTGCTATGCATGAGTGGAGGGTACCACCAATATGCTGTGGCTTTCATATTTCATATATGTGTTAAATGCATCAATATAAGATGACATTAACCCTTGGTCAGACATTTTTCGGAGATTTTGGACTTTTTTAATGCAATGTTAGACTTTTTTGTCATTGTGGATGAAATTTCTGACCTGTTTTGCTATGCATGTACATGACCAGACATTTTTGCAGATTTGTAATAAGCCTACATTTATTGCATGCCATGTGTTGGTGAGCTAAAGGGGATGGACACACCCCTCTTGTTGTACGTTACCACCTGTATCTCCGAGATGGTTGAATATTGGCTTTCAAATTTTTAACAGCAGCAAT
Source organism: Pictodentalium vernedei (assembly GCA_031216915.1). Lineage (NCBI taxonomy): Eukaryota > Metazoa > Mollusca > Scaphopoda > Dentaliida > Dentaliidae > Pictodentalium > Pictodentalium vernedei. The sequence continues at coordinate 542,327,685 of CM062296.1, forward strand.
TAGGAAAATGTGATGCATGTCAAATGTTGTAGAAAATAAATGAAAGATGGCGGCCATTTTTTTCATTAGCTCAACTTTGACGTATTCAAATTTGAGGTTATGCCATGGCCCATCATCCGTCTGGACGTCTGTCCGTCCCTCAACAATACAATACAGCTCGGGCTAGGGGCCGTATTTATGAACCGATCTTTACGAAACTTCTTGGGTACCTTTGTCATCACCGTGGGATGAGACTGAGTGTTTTGGGGTGTGGTCCGAAATTCAAGATGGCCACCAGCAGCTATTTTGTACTGAAATTAGTGCAGTCAGTTTTTTGTATGGAGGTTTAGTAACATGGAATACATCACATATGATACAGGTTTTTTTCTCGTGCAGAAATTATGCAAATTAGATGAACTTTGATTCATTCAGTGCTACTTATACAGAGTAAATACAAAGCTCGGACTAGGGGCCGTATTTATGAACCGATCTTCACGAAACTTCTTGTGTACCTTTGTTGTCACCATGGGATGAGAACGAGTGTTTTTGGGTGTGGTCCGATATTCAAGATGGCTGTCTGTGGCCTTTTTGTACCGAAATTAGGTATGATCAGTTTTTTGTTCAGAACTTCTATACGGCTCGGACTAGAGGCCGTATTTATGAACCGATCTTTACAAAACTTCTTGGGTATCTTTGTTATCACTGTGGGACGAGAACGAGTGTGTTTGGGTGCGGTCCAAAATTCAAGATGGCCACCGGCAGCCATTTTGTACCGAAATTAGTGCAATCAGTTTTTTGTACAGAACTTCTGTATGAAAGTTCTGATTTGAATAAATTTTTGTATAAATGCTTAGTAACATGGAATACATCACATATAATATGGGTTTTTTTTCTCGTGCAGAAATTATGCAAATGAGATGAATTTTGATTTATTTAAAGCTACTTATGCAATGTAAGTGCATACGTCAATACGGCTCGGCCTAGAGGCTGTATTTATCAACCGATCTTCACGAAACTTCTTGGGTACCTTTGTTATCATCTTGAGACAAGAACGAGTGTTTCTGAGTGCGGTCCAAAATTCAAGATGGCTGCCAGTGGCCATTTTGTACCGAAATTAGGTCTAATCAGTTTTTTGTCACAACTTCTATACAGCTCGTATTTATGAACTGATCTTCACGAAACTTCTTGGGTACCTTTGTTTTCACCTTGGGACAGGAATGAGTGTGTTTTGGGGTGCCTTTGTTATCACTGTGCTATGAGAACAAATATTTTGGGGTTCAGTCAGACCCACTCTGGGACTCAAAGATTTCTTTTCTAGTTTAGCATCTGACTGTCACCCACCTTTACAATACTTTACCTATACATTTGTTACAGGCTACGGTCAGTATTTATGTACACACTGTTACAATACTTTGTATGTACCTTTGTTATCAGGTCTTTACCTAGATGTTTATCATTGCTGTGTCACATACTATACATGTACATGTCTTGACAAGTTGAGCTACAGTGTCATTGACACTTTCATTTAACAATGTACTGAACGAGGTTTGAAAGCGGTGCAGTTTGATCATAGTGAGCAGAGTTATGGCCCTTAATTAGTTAATTTTTACACATTTTCAGCTCATTAGCACGATAACTTGAACAAATATTAACGGATTTAGGATACAAGACTTTTCTTAACAATGTCTTGAATGAGTTCGAAAACCGGTGCTGTTTGATCATACTGAACAGAGTTATGGGCCCTTAATTAGTTAATTTTTGCCCACTTTCACCTCGTTAGCATGATAACTTGAACAAGTATTAATTAATCTGGTCCAAATTTGGTATAAGATACTTTCTTAATGTCTTGAATGAGATTTCCTTTGGTGTGGTTCGATCATACTGAGCAGAGTTATGGTCCTTAATAAGTTAATTTTTGCACATTTTCAGCATGTTAGCATGATAACTTCAACAAATATTAACGGATTCGGTATGTGAGACATTCCTAACAATGTCTTGGACAAGTTTAAGAACTGTTGCAGTTCAATCATACTGAGCAGCGTTATAGCCCTTAATTAGTCAATGTTTACATATTTTCAGTATGATAACTTTGGTGACACACCCCTCCGCAGGGAACTATTGTCTGATCGCAGCCGGTCAGTATTTCACTTGTTTTTTCCTCACTGCTCATTGCAACAAGGTGATTCCCTTGGTGATAAATTGGCTGTTTAATCTATTGTAACTTGATTGATTAACAGAGATCAGTTAAATATAAGCTGTGCAAAGTAGATCTTCCATTTCTCAAGCCATTTTGTTGTAAAAATACACATTTTGTCCGCACGACTCCGAAGCCATTTTCGGACCGATTTTCACAAAATTTTGCACACGCATAGAGGGGCACAAAATCTAAAAATGTACTGAAGCGGAATTTTCGATTTAACCCTTTTTTCGTCAGAATTGGCAAAAAAATGTCAAAATTGGGGTTTATCGGCACTTTCTCGAAACACGTCTTGTAGATTTTTTTTAAACCTTCATCATTGATAGACCTGTCTGTGCGACGACCTTTGATACACATGACATATCTGGCGATGCATATGGTAACCCTCCACAGGCTGCCGAACATCGAAATTTTGATGAAATGGGCCGGTTTCAGGCTCCCAGAGCACCCAAACGATACATGAGAGATAAACATAACTTCCTTTATTTGAAGTGGAATTCACCGGAGATCATTTTTGTAAGCAATAATGGTGTTCAAAAAACCAAGCATTAACCCGTTTTGGGCTGGTTAAACAGCAATACCCCCAAAAAGCTAAAAAATTCAGGTTTTCCGTGGATTTCTCTAAACGCGTCTTGTAGATTTTCATGAAAAAATTGTCACTCTCAGGCCTTGATGTGACAATAGAAGTTGCATGGACAAAATACTCCGGTGAGCATTTGTTAACCCTCCACGGGCTGCTAAAAGTCAAAATTGTGATAAAATGGTCTGTTTTTGGACGCCAACGGCACCCAACGGTTATGCCACAAAGAAAAATGGTTTCTTTTATCGAGCGCACAATCTATAGGGAAACATTTTTGTAAGTAGTAAGGGTATTCAAAAAACGAAGTCTTAACCCATTTTGGGCAGGCTAAAGAGAGAGACCCCCTTAAAATCTAAAAATTCCCATTTTCTGTGGATTTCTCTAAATACATTCCATAGGTTTTCAAGAAAAATTGACTACTTGCAGGTCTTTGTGTGACATTACAAGTGGCATGGACAAAATATTCCGCTGAGCGTTTATTAACCCTCTACAGAATGCCAAGCGTCATAATTTTGTTGAAATGGGCTGTTTTCGGACACACACAGCACGCAATGTATGTCCGAGAGTTACACATAATATCCTTTGTTGGAAGTGGAATTCACTGAGGACCATTTTTGTAAGTAATAAGGGTATTCAAAAACCCAAGCGTTAACCCCTTTTGGGGTGGTTATTAGCGATACCCATCAAAAGCTAAAAAAAAATCATGTTTTCCGTGGATTTCGTTACAAACATCTTGTAAGTTTTCAACAGAAAATGGCCATTGATAGGTCTTGGAGTCACATTACCGGTTGCATGGATAAAATATTCCAGTAAGCATTTGTTAACCCTCCATGGGCTGCTAAATGTCAACATTTTGAAAAAATAGTCTGTTTTTGGACACCAACAACAACAAATGGGAATGCCACAGAGATACATAACTTCTTTTACCGGATGCAAAACTGACAGAGAAAAATTTAGTAAGTAGTAAGGGTATTCAAAAAATCGAGGTCTTAACCCATTTTCGCCTGGTTAAGATGTACCCCTTAAAAGCTTAAAATTCCAGTTTTCTGTGGATTTCTCCAAAAAATCTAGTAAGTATTCAAGAAAAATTGACCATTTGCAGGTCTTGGAGTGACATTACCAGTTACATAGACAAAATATTCCGATAAGCGTTAGTTAACTCTCCAGAGGCTGCAAAGCATAGAAATTTTGAGAAAATGGACTGTCCTTGGGCACCCATTGCACGCAATGTGTACCTGCGAGATAAACATAACCTCCTTCTTTGGAAGTGGAATTCATCAGACCAAGCATTAACCCATTTAGGGCTGGTCTTAACCCGTTTTGGGCTGGTTAAAACAGCGGTACCCATCAAAGACTTAAAATTTCATGCTTTCCCTGGATTTCTTTAAAAACATCTTGTAGTTTTCAAGAAAAATGGCCATTTACGGGTCTTCATGTGACATTACAAGTTACATGGACAAAATATTCCGTTGAGCATTCGTTAACTCTCCACGAGCTGCTAAACATCAAAATGTTGATAAAATGGATTGTTTTCAGACACCAAGAGCACCCAATGGATATGTAACAGAGAAATATAACTTCTTTTACTGCGCGTAGAATTCACAGAGGATCAGTTTTGTAAGTAGTAAGGGTATTTAAAAGAGTGAAACTTAACCTATTTTAGACTGGATAAGGAGAGATACCCCTTAAAAGCTTAAAATTTACATTTTCTGTGGATTTCGCTAACTGCTTGTTGGCAATTTTCAAGAACAATTGGACATTGGCAGGTCTTACAAATTGCATAGATAGAATATTCCGCTAGTCGTTTGTTAATCCCGCTACAGGCTGCTAAACGTCAAAATTTTGATAAAATCGGCTGTTTTCGGACAGCAAATGGGTATGTAATAGGTAAACATAACCTCTTTTATCAGACTCAGAATTCATGAGGGATAATGTATGATAGTGTTAAGGGTATTCAAGGGAGCGTGGTGGCTCAGTGGTAGACTGTTGTACTTCTATGCTAGAGGTCCCGAGTCCGATCCCCGTCCGGGACGACTCACGTTGTGTCCTTGGGCAAGGCACTTTAGCCCGGTTGCCGACATGGGGGCACGATGACGCCGTGCACTAAGGCATACTGCACGTCGATGGTACATATGTCTTCACCCTCTGTAACCCTGCTTGAGCGGAGCTTGAACAGAGTTAAAATGTTGAGGAGCTGACAGTTGCTCGTCGATGCTTGGTGGTTCTCTCCGTGTACTTCCTTCACCTATAAAACTGTCACGACCACGATTAGCCATTGTGCATAAGTATGTGACCTTAAACACCAATAAATAAATAAATAAATAAATAAGGGTATTCAAAAACCAAGCCTTAACCCTGTTTATAGGATTAAAGACAGACAGCCCATGCCGTGTACGCTGCCTACATTACTTGTAAAATCGACACCCCCACTAAATCTACTTCGAGATGCAGTGTCGGACCCGACCACCTGATGGTTCTGACCTCATTAGATAACACTCCTTCGTTGTATTATCAGCATGGATTTCCCCAAGAAGCAAAGACAAAAATACGTCTGCGGAAAATTATGGCAAATATTTTATTTAGTCTGTATTTTGTCCGTGTAGAAAATGTCTTGCCCACATATACCTAAACATGATTCAATGATACAATTGGACATATTTCTCTCGTAAAACCTGAAACAAGACTTTATTTATTTCAGTTTAGGATTGCGCGTGTATATTCTTAGAAGATTCTCTGTGTGTTATTAATATACAGCGTCAGTCTTTGATCTTGTTTGGGACGATCAGTGATTAACACCTTTTCGACAAGAGCCATCGAAATTGAAAATAAAAAAAAATAATCAAATTTCACTAAAACCTTTTGCAGAATCGTGTTTTTCAGAAAACTCTTTCGCGATTGCATGTGTCGTTTTCAAAATTCCGATCAGTAATCTCGAAATTATAAATATGTTGTTGTCAATAACAAAATTGAAAGCGTGTCCGTCAAACTTGCATGACGTCAGAACTGGACTCGGGTGAAATACTGCAGTGATGCAGTGAAATGACGAGAGTAATAAACGCTGATATCGCAGTAGGCTTTAAAATGCCCATGGAATGGTCCTAAAATCATGTTTATATTTGCAGCTTTACTGCAAATAGGTTTCCCGTTGTTTCTTGTTGAAGTGTTGTTTCCGTCAAGGCCAAGTACCATAGAAAATTTGGAACACCGAGCACTGGGCCTGCCCCATGAACACCTGCCTGTTATTAAAATTAATTAGCGGGGACATCTGCCCCTCCCCCACCCCTTCCTGCTGTTTTTTTTTACCTAGGACACCTGCCCCTATTGTTTCTTTTACCTAGGGCACGTGCCCCCCCCCCCCCCTGCTGTTTTTCACCAACTACACCTGCCCCCGTTTGTTTGCTAACGGGCCCCTCCCCATTGACCTTTCTATCTTTAGAAGCACCCGGGCCGACGGGGAGAGGGCGTGGTTGTGAGCATGGCTAGATTTCGCTGAAGGAAGGTACCCTCAAATCTGGGTCGAAAGTGGCGAAAATGACAAAAGGCTACTTCAACATATGGTAACGGTATAAACTTCAGACGATCTGGGCGATGTACAGACGAAAGATCATACCTTGGAGCCGGTTAGGTAATTTGGCACAAAAAACTCTGATTTTGTGCTCAATCGCTGCTCTACAATAGTCTACAATAGTGCCCAATTCCATTCCAAACTGATAGAGTCGGGACGAATAGTACTCTCACTTTCCACGCGATGCGTGGTGTTCTCCACGCGGTCTCGACACTTGCAACAGCTGCCAAAATGTCGGCCAGGGTGTGTAGAACAAGTTCTGAAAATTAGAAGTCGCTGCCTTCGGCGGTCTGGACACGGTTCGTGTTTGTGAGAAGTGCAATTTTAATGTCAAATTGGCAAATTTTTGTTAATCGTTTCCCGCCAAAACACCTACTCACCGCCGATTTCTTTTCACTGCAACTTATTCCGATTATCTAAGGTTTAAAGATAGTGTCAGGATACCCCCCCCCCCCCCCTCGTCGCTACCCCCCCCCCCCCCCCCCCCCCCCCCCACCCACCCACCCCCCGCACTTCCTCACTTTGGTGGCGTTCTGGGTTGAAAGTCTCGAAAATGGCAAGAGGCTACATTAACGTACGGCAACTGTATAAACTACAAGTAGTAAGGACGATATTGAGACAAAAAATCATACAATGGAGCCACTTAGGCAATGAGGCACCGAAACCTGGGACTTTATGCTCAATCGCAGCTCCACAGTCGTCTACAACACTGCCCATGTCCATTCTGAACTGATTGAGTCGGGACGAATAGTACTCTCTCATTCCAAGCGATGCGTGGGTGTTTTCAAGGCGGCTCGGACGCTCCAAAGAGATCCCAAAATGTCGGCCAGGGTTCGTAGAACAAGTTCTGAAAATTTCAAGTCGCTGCCTCCAGCAGTCTGGACACGGTTCGTGTATGTCAGAAGTGCTATTTTAATGTCCAATAAGCAAATCTTCGTCAATCTTTTCCTGCCTGCCAGAAACCCAATCACCGCCAATTTCTTTTCACTTTAAACTTCTGACGATTCTCTTAGGTTTAAAGGTTGTGTTGGGATCCCTGGGTGGCGGTCTTAAAGAAGCAACTTCCATTTACAGAGAGGGGGGGGGGGGTCTAAAGGAGTCTGCGCCCATTCCCGACGTCTTTTTTCGATCTGGCTTGAAAAGGAAGGACCAAATTCAAACAGTTACCTCCTCTCTTCAAAACGCTATATCCCAACCAATTCTAGGCAGATTTCCATGAAATTTTCACTCGTTGTTCATGGATAGTTGCGGCATCACTTTCCATGAAGAGCGATACGAATTTCGCATTTCGTCACGTCGAATTCGAAAAGAGCGCATGCGCATGGATTTCTCTGAAAACATCTTATAGATTTTAAGTAAAAATGGCCATTCGCACTTTTGGGTTTGAAATTGCAAGTTGCATGAATACATATGCCAGTTAGCACATGTTAACCTTCTACAATCTGCCAGACATCAATATTTTGGATACATTTGAGATAAAATGGACCATTTTCAAATTGACAGAGCACTCAAATGGTATGTGTCAAACAAACATAACTCCTTTTGTCGGTCATTAACTTGTGGGACGACGATATTGATATTAACCCACTCTACCATTAATGATGATTTTTACCTAAACAATTTTTTTATAAAACTGAGTCATTTGAGACTACTATAACCACCTTTCTCATAACATCAATGAAAGAACTTCAGTGAGACAGTTGAAAACAATTCATCAGACACTGTGGGGGCATGAAAAATCAAGGAATCTCATCGGGAAAAGCCATGATTCTCCAGAATCATAAAGTCTAGTTTTACTTGTTATTTTTGTAATTATTATTTATTTGCCATCAGAAGCTCATATATTTATTTGTTTAATGCTTAGGCCCTCATAATCTACAGAGTAACTGACTTGAAATTTGACTCCAATCATACACATAACATACTGCGTATTTGTCATCTGAACACTTGTAGCCTGAACCCTAAATTAGACATTATTCGCTGTGAATCAGAATCCGTGACATTTTAGCATTTAGTGAGACATGGCTACATAGCCACATTTGATATTTTGATCCCTGGGTTCCAGGAGCCGTTATGGCTTGACCGTACATCAAGGGGTGGTGGGATAGCATTATATTTTAGAGATGACATTCATTTCCAACACAGACCAGACCTTGAAATACTTAATATCGAGTGCTTATGGGCTGAAATATTTACTAAATGTGGAAAATCGTTGTTAATAGGGGTGTTTTATCACCCACCTGATAGCCCTGCTGATGCATGGGATACCATATCAGCCTCTATCGAAAAAGCTAAAGACTCCTCTATTGAGGACATCATAGTAATGGGAGATTTCAATGATGACCAGAATCTTACCACAAGAAATAAGTTTTCCAATATACTAAATTGCTTCAATTTGAGACATCTTGTGGGTAAGCCCACGTGCTTTACTGAGTCGTCAGCCTCACTGCTAGACCTGTTTTCTGATAGCGATATGGTGAAAGTGTGATCATGCGATGTCTTAGACTCTTTTTTCCCAAACCTAATCCGCTATCACAAACCCATTTCTATTGAGATTGAATTCACCAAACTCCCGACAGCAACTTTTAAAAGACACATATGGCTATACTCACAGGGTTATTATGATAATTTGAACAACGCTATTCAAAACGAACAGTGGGACGTAATCTGCAGAATTTTCCACTAAGTTATTACAACTTGCATTCTCACATATCCCTAACAAAATCATCACATCTAGGATACACCAGCCAAAAACTGATACAATTCTTCAAGATGTATTACGGCATAGCACCAACATCTCTTACTACAAAGGTTCCTCCCATGGCAGCATTGTCTAACCACGATCGCATACTTAGGTCACAGAGAAACCAACCAGTACCTTTTGCCCGTACAAACCTATACCAGAATTCTTTCATACCGAATGTAACGAATCTTTGGAATTCAATTCCATCAGCTGTGGGCGACAACACATCACTTAGTAGTTTCAAAAGATATTTAAGTGAAGGTATCAGGCGGCCACCTTTCTTCTATAGTAGTGCTAAAAGCCGACTAGCGCAAATATATCACTTCAGACTGCGTTTGCGATTATTTCCAATAAACAAGACACTTTTGTTACTGTAATTTTGCTTTTCCGGATCCAAAGGTATTAATAAAACACTACAACTCATGTATGAATCATCTTATAGAGGTTGCTACGTCTTCCAGCTTGAGATTCCATTCATGGCCTGTGACAGAATTTGCAGTATCCAGAAGTAAACATGGTTTGTAGATTTTTAGGATGGGCTATTGTAATCATTCGCCATCCATTGTCTAGCATCCGGCGTCCGTGAAATGATGGTTGAACCTTCACTGACAAAACTGCTAAACCAATTTCATTTAAATTTGAGGGGATTGCTTGTTCTGGCATCACATTTGTTTTTGTTCAGAACAACTAGTCCAGCCCCATAGAGAGGGGGGGGTGGGGGGGGGGGGGGGGGTTAGGAAAAATGAAAAACTTTTGAAAAAAAAATCTTCTTCCTTCTTCTCATGAACAATGACTTGATATTTGGTATGGAGATTCTGAATCAAGTGTAGAATCAAGTTTGTTCAAATGAAGTTTGTGGAGTAATATTTGCCTTTGTAATGGGAGGGCCCCACACAAAATGTCTATTTTCTGAACCGATGAACTGATTTGAACCAAATTTGATATGTGTAATTATTGAGTACTTGATTCATGCGAAAAAAAAAATTCTCATGGGAACCCCAGGAGCTGAAAATATAAATATTTTCAAATGCCCATATTTCCCAAAGCGCATGGAACAGAGAACTGCTACTTGGTATGAAGCATCATCTTGGTCAGTAGAAATGAATGGTAAAAACAATTGTCATCGGTTGTGTCAGGGTGTTAAATGCTAAATCAGCATGTTTGCAAATATTTTCTCCCCTAGAACCACTGATCAGAATCTTTTTATATTTGGTATACAACATCCAGGGAGTCAGATAAACGTTTCTTAACATTAGCCCTGCAGTTCATATTTGGGCCCAGTACAGGAGCTGAATTATAATAATCTTTAAAAGTCTTCTTCAGAACCAGCAGTTAAAATCTTCTAATATTTGATGTACATCATTGTTATGAGTGTCAGATTTCAAATCTGTTCAAAGCAAGTTCCTATGTTAACATTTAGGCTCCTTATGGGGACCCAAATTTTAACTTGGTGCAATATGAAGAAAAAATCTTTAAAAAAAATCTTCTTCTTCAGATCCACTGGTAAGAATCTTTTGATATTAGGTATACAGCATCCTTATGGAGGTCTGATCTAACTTTGTTCAAATCAAGTCTCTGGGTTAATATTTTGGGCTCCCTACTGGAGCCTGAGTTTTAACTTAGCCCTGTATGTGGAATAATCTTTAAAACTCTTCTTCTCCAGAACCAGTTGTCAGAATCTTTTGATATATGGTATACAGAATCCTTACAAAGGGCAAATTCAAGTTTCTTCAAATCAAGTCCATCGGTTAATAATTAGGCTCTATATGTAAGAGCAAATTTTAACTTCATGCAATATGGGAAATAATCTTTAAAAATCTTCTGACTCACCAGTCAGAATCTTTTGATATATGGAAAACCACATCCTTACAGGGGGACAGATTCATGTTTATTCAAATCAAGTCCTTTTAATAATATTTGGGCTTCCTTTTGGAGCTGAAATTTTTACTTTCTGCAATTTATTTTTATTTATATATTTATTATGGTTTACACATTAACAGCCAGGGTCATATCGTGTCGGTGACAGTTTTATGGGTGGAGTAAGCCGGAGTACCTGGAGAGAACAACCGAGCAACGATGAGCAGCTACTAGCTCCCCAGAATCATAACTGCAGCACAGGCAGGGTTAGATTGGTTGAAGACATGCGCACCATCGACGTGCATGCGCCTTAGTACACGGCGTCATCGTGCCCCCATATGGACAATAGGGGTGAAGAAGTGCCTTGCCCAAGGACACCCATCCAAGAACTAACCGGGCTCAATGTTGCTTAACTTTGGTGATCTGACAAGAACCGGTTACCCCACCCCCATCAGAATCCTTTGATATATGGTATACACCATTCTTAGGTTAATCAGATTCAAGTTTTTTTTTTAAATCAAGTTCTTTGTTTAATCTTTGGGCTCCCTATGTGAGCCCAAATGTTAACTTAATTCAATTTGAGGAATAATTTTTAAAAATCTTCTCCAGAACTACTATTCAGAATCTTTTGATATATGGTATACACCTATACAGCGGTCAGATTCAAATTTTGTTGAAATCATGTCCTTTGATTAATATTTGGGCTCCCAATTCTTTAAAATCTTCTCACGAACCCCCAATCTGAAGCTTTTGATTCATGGCATACACCCAACCTTAGATGGATATGCAGCATCCTTAGTCAGCTTAAAGTTTTTTCAAATTTAAATGAGTGTAATATGAGGAATACTCTTTGAAAATCTTCTTCAGACTCATTAGACAGAATCTTTTGATATTTGGATTTGATATGCAGCATCCTTAGAGGGGGCAGATTCAATTTGTTGAAATAAAGTCCCTCGGTTGATATTTGTGTTTCCTATGTTGGGGGGGGGGGGGGGGGGGATTTTAACTATATTGGGAATATTCTCAGAATCTTCTTCTTCAGAATTACCAGCTCAGAATCTTTTGATATTTGGTATAAAACATCGTTAGGTGGGGGAAGCAATTTTGAGTTTGCTCCAGTAAAGTCCCTGGGTTAATATATGTGTTTCCCTATATGGGAGGAAAATTTTAACTTGGTACAAAAGAGGAATATTCTTTGAAATCTTTTTGAGAACCAGCATTTAGAATGTTTTAATATTTGAAATACAACACCTTAGCCAGGCTGAGATTCAAGTTTGTTCAAATCAAGTCCCTGGATTCATATTTGGGCTCCCCATGGAGGCCCAAATTTTAACTTGGTGTAATATGATGAATAATCTTTAAAAATCTCCTTATTCAGATCCACCATTCAGAAACTATTGATATTAGGTTTGGGGCATCTGCCCATCCATCTGTCCAACCATCTCTCCCACCATCTGTCTGCACAAACTTTTTGCATTGTAATTTCAAAGCCATTAGTCGGATTTGGATCTCCTTTGGTATGCTGATAGATCCGCATGGATATGTGCAAGGAGCGGGTTTTGTCCAATAATTTTTCTCAGAGTTATGGCCCTTTTTCACTCTTTCGACTTAGAACTTTTTTTCTGTACCCCAATACCTTTAAGGCTACTTCGAACATGCCTACAGGTCAAGGGCAGTGGCCCATGCTCTGCATTGCCTTGTTATTTGGTAAGGAGCATTCTTTGTTGCAGCAGAATTGAATGGCCAGAAAAATTTTTTAAAAACTTCTCCAGAACCACCCACCAGAATCTTTTGATAGTTGGAATCCAAATTTTCATGTTTGGGCTTCATACAGGAGCCACCCATTTTAACACTGTTGGGTTGGTAATGGGAAACAATGAATCAGCATGTTTTCAGTAATTAAAAAATCTTCCTCTCCAGAACTATAAGTCAGAATCATTTAATATTTGGTGCAAAAATATAGAAAAACAATCCTATGGGGAATCAGATTCAAGTTTGTTCACTTCAAGTCCCTTGGTTTGTATTTGAGCTCCATACGGGACATGCTCACTTTAACACTGTTTGTAAGGGGAAGACACTGAGTAAGCATATTTTCAAAAATTAAAAAACTCTTCTTCTCCAGAACCACCACTGAGAATAGTTGGATTTTTGTTATGCAGCATCGTTGGGAGGATCAGATTCAACATTGTTCAAATCAAGCCCCTTAGTTCATAGTTGGGACCTACACAGGATCCCCAATTTTGGAAAAGGCTTAAAAAATCTTCTCCAGATCCACCAGTCATGAGCTTTTGACATTTGTTACACTGCATTCTTACAAGGTGGGTGGAGGAAGGGCAGATTCAAGTTTGTTCAATCAAGTCCATTGTTTGATATTGAGCTTTCTGTGGGAAATTTCAAAATCCAAATTCAACTTAGTGCTGTGTTCTTCAGAACGATGAGTCATAAAATCTTTTGATAGTTGGTATGCAACAGCCTTGGGGAGATCAGATTCAAATTTGTTCAATTCAAGTTCCTTGGTTCATAATTGGGCTCCCTGTTGAAGTCTCAGATTCAGCTTAGAGCAATATGCAAAGTATTTTTAAACAAGCTTCTTTTTCTGATCAGCCTGCTAGAATTCTTTTGATATATGTTATACAACATACTTTTGGGGGCAGATTCAACTTTTCTGATCAAGTTCCTGGGTTTGGAGGAAAAAAATTTTTAGTTAGTGCAATTTGAGAAAAAAACTATTTTTGCAGATCTACCAGTCAAAAGCTATGATATTTTTCAAATACCATCCTTGTGAGGCGGAGATTCAAGTTTGTTCAAATTAAGTTCCCGTGTTCATTTTTGGGCCTTCTGTGGAAGCCCAAATTTGAGCTTGGTGCAACATGAGGAATTTGTTTTAAAAATCTTTTTTATCAGATTCACCAGTAAACTGTTACATGAGAAACTTATATTCATTATGTTTCTTGGTAGCTGTTTGGAACATTATTGCACCTGGTCAGATCGACACCTCCATGCCCTGCCTTTTGTTTGTGTTATTTTGCCCTGTTTTGTCCACAGTTGGTATTAACATGGAATGTACAGTTAAGACCACTCACATATTATCCCAGCACATTTTGATATCAGTTTCTTTTCAACCTACCTCACATTTGTTTACAACAGGCTTGCACTACAGTGGAAGTCCCTAACTCGGAAGTATACTCTCTATTTTGTTCTTTCCCAAGCAATTTGGGAACGAAAAAGTGGTGCAAAAGCACCAAGAAAAAATAAGCCAAAACTGGGTCGAGAGCGGCCGGTGCACACCCTGTAAGGGACTCTCTTCTTTGTACTTAATCCACAGCTTTCCGGTACCAGTGCGCAGACGTATGACCAATGTGTCATTCTTTTTTCTTCCGCCATCTTACCAAGATACGTTTTGAATTTTGCTCTGAATCAGTGATACTTAGACTCGGTCTTCACAACGTTCCTGTGCTGAATTATGGATTTTACCTGTTGCTTTACCATTGAATAATACAGGGCTGTGTTTTTTATTGTATATTCTCTCATTATTCACCACATTTTTGTTGTATTTATATTCTTCTTAGTGCCGTTTTTCGTGCACGATTTTTGTGTACTGTGCGGTTCGGTCTTTGTTTTCTATATATTCTATCCTTTTTGGATATTGCTTATATTGGAGTTAGATGTCAGTGGGAGGGGGGGGGGGTGTGTTGTGGCAGCATTTCTCCCCTCCGTTGAGGGTCAAATTTCTGCCTGTTTGGTCCTTTTTGCCTGTTTGTGTTCTTTTGTGTTCCCGCCGGGCCTCTGTTTCCTGGGGGTGTTCTGATTTTTATTATGTCTCCCCTTCCCGGAAGGGAGACATATTGTTTTAGTGCATATTCTTCTTCTTCTTCTTCTTCTTCTTCTTTTTCTCATACAAACTTTGTCCGGGCCATAACTTTTTTGTCTTTTGACCTACACCTTAGATACTTGGCATGTGGATGTATCACGATGAGCCGGTGTGCATTGTACCATAGTGACCTTCATGTGACCTTGACCTGAAGGTCAGATTTATGTGTTTTTTAAGGGAAACATCACACAAACTTTGTCCGGGCCATAACTTTTTTGTCTTTTGACCTACACCTTAGATACTTGGCATGTGGATGTATCACCATGAACCGGTGTGCAGTGTACCATAGTGATCTTCATGTGACCTTGACCTTTGACCTGAAGGTCAGATTTATGTGCTTTTTAAGGGAAACTTTGTCCGGGGCATAACTTTTTACCTGCGTCGCCAGCAGCAGAGCAGGTCTAGTAACCGCTTGACTCTGTCCGTCAGTCTGTCAGTTCATCAGTCTGTCAGTCCATCAGTCCGTCCGAAACACTTTTTCTGTCAAGGATTTCTTGGCTTCTATGAAAGGGAATGGTTTTATATTTGGTCTGCTGCTTCATAATGATGAGTTGTATCGTGTAAGCAATTTTCAGATCTGCCGTGCAGCCACTTCCTGTTTGCTGATACTTTGAAATTTTACTGTTCCCACTGAACATTGAAATTTTTCGTCCAACTTTTCTCGACTTCTATGCAAGGGATTGATTTTATATTTCATCTGGAGCCTGATAATGATCAGTTGTATCACGTATGCAATTTTCAGATCTGCCGTGCAGCCACTTCCTGATTGCCGATTCAATTGCATGCAGCGACGCAGGTCCAGACCCGGTATTGGTCATGGCTTGTTTGTCTTTTTACCTAGATTTTAGATATTTGGCATGTGGATGTATCACCATGAGCTGGTGTGTCGCGTACCATAGTGACCTTCATGTGACCTTGACCTTTGACCTGGAGGCCAGATTTATGTGCTTTTTTAAGGGATATTTTGTCCGGGGCAGAACTTTTTTGTCTTTTGACCTAGACCTTAGATATTTGGCATGTGGATGTATCACCATGAGCCGGTGTGTCGCGTACCATAGTGACCTTCATGTGACCTTGACCTTTGACCTGAAGGTCAGATTTATATGCTTTTTAAGGGAAACTTTGTCCGGGGCATAACATTTTTGTCTTTTGACCCAGACCTTAGATATTTGGCATGTGGATGTATCACCATGAGCCGGTGTGCCGCCTACCATAGTGAACTTCATGTGACCTAGACCTTTGATCTGAAAATCAGATTTATGTGCTTTTTTAAGGGAAACTTCGTCCGAACCAGAACTTTTTTGTCTTTTGACCTAGACCTTAGATATTTGGCATGATTGTCAATATTATTCATGTATATATAATTTGCAGTGCATTAAATAGAAAGGAAGGGGAGACATATGTTTTAGTGTGCTAAAACAGTTTCTAGTTTTCTTTGTGTTCACCATCCCATCTACTGCTCTCTCATCAGATATGCACAGGACGGTTCCTTGTTGGCAATACTTTCTTCCGAAACATGTTGTAATGGGTGTTCATCTGATCGACCCTGTGGGCTCTGTGGGTCCTGGTCATCCACCTTTTGGGCTTCCGTGAACCATGTTGCGTATTCTCGAGGTCGTTCCTCTCATGCCTGTGGGAAAGGGGAATGCGGACGTTCGGGGCCTCCTGACACAACTCTGTCTGGTGAGAGTTGTTCCCCTTCCATGGGGGATTTGCAATTTATTCTTGCAGTGGATACTATGGGGGCTGTTGACATTTCCTGTGAAGAGATGCCTGGTTCTGGGACTGTTGTCCCTCTAGTCGACATCTGAGGCTGTCACTAGTGTTGTGACTCCTCGTTTGGAGCTGAGCTCGGTTGCACTCTCCTCTTTCCCACCGGTGTCAACAGCTACCGACGTATTTGCTGCTGCTCCATCAGTGATGTCTTCAGTCTCCATTTCAGCTGGCCTCGACTTATCCCTGCAGGGGTCTGCAGGAATGTTTGCTCATTTGGACGTGGGATATCGGATATCGGCCTCATCCTTCCCTGCCTTCAACTCGGCGAAGTCGGAAGGGGTTGCCAGCCGATTCCTCTGCTGTGGTCTCTCAGCTATCGAGCCACGCTGGTTTTGCTTTGGATTCAGTTGCCCATGGTGGGGCTGGCACATTTTGTGCAGCCTGGACCTTCTGTCCCTCAGAGGTACGCGGCGACTCTCCTGAGTTCCCGCATTCCAAATCCTCTGGTCAGATGCTTCGGTTACCACCCGTCATTCCGCGACCGGTGTTCTTGAGGATCGTGACTCTTTGCGAAACCACTTTGCCTGGTCCTTCCCACGTCGGACCAGCAGATTTGGGGAGGCCGTCTCCTTGCTCACACAGGTTCTTTCCAAGAGCCGGTTCTCATCAGATCACCGAAGTTAAGCAATGTCGAGCCTGGTTAGTCCTTGGATGGGCGACCGTCTGAGAGATCGATTCGGACTCCTGCATTGTGTCCTTGGGCAAGGCACTTCACACCAATTGGCCTACAGCCTGTGGAGCAACCTGCTTCTTTGACCGTACCAGTCAGTACAGGTGGTCGAAGCTTTTGCAGCATTGGACTCTAAGTTGAGTTCCAAGGCTATGAAGTCTTCGTTCTTCACTAGGGCTGATATCTTTTGCCCCCCTGTGCTTTAACGTTCTTACGATTCTGCCAATCCGTCGGTCTGCCAGACATTGACAATCTTGGATCAGGACTCCTCCTCCCTCAGACTTTCCAAGCCCAAGTGTCGGCCATTATTCCTATGGCGTCTGGAGTCCCTGTTGGGCTAATCCAGAAAGGTGCTGGGCATGCTTTCTCTCTCGAATCATGCCATCTCTGCCTTGGCTGCTTATCTGCCTTTGCATGTGCTTTCTGTGGGGCTTACTCACACGCATGCCTGTAACACGGCTAATTTGGAAATAGTTTGCCAGGACGCAGTGCTGGACACTAGCCTTTCCCTTCCTGAAGTGCAGCGCACTGCTCTTCGATCTGCTTCTTTGGTGGGTCCACGTCTATTCCAGGATTCAGTGGTGACTGTCCGGGATGATGTCCTGCATCATTCCAAAGATCAGCTGTTGCTTCGCCAGCTTGACTCGCCTTCTGTTGGAGGCCGGGTCCATTCCAAGCCTAACAAGTGTCCTTCTGCTTCGTCCGCCGCAAAGTCACAGGCTGATCCTTCTGCCTCTGCTTCTTTCTCTTATTCAACGTGCCAATGCCAAGGGTAAGCACTGGCAGAACAGAGGGAGGTCTCAGGAACCTTCTATTAGTAGAAGAGATGGTTTCTCCTTCGCGGGCCTTGCTGAGGCTCAAAATGAAGGTCCTCACCTCGATTCGTCCCAAGGTGGAGGAAGGATTTCAGAGTTTGCAGACCGTTGGGCCACGATCACATCCGATCCTTGAGTGTTAGATGTTGTTCGGTCCGGTCTGCGGATATCCTTCCAGAGGCACCCCACCCTGTCACAGGTGCTGCTTCCAACTCACGTTCCTTCAGACAGTTCACGTCGGGAACTTTTGATCATGGAGATAGACAATCTCCTGTCAAAGGGGGCAGTCGAGGTCATCAAGAACATTCATTCAGTGGGATTTTATTCCTGCCTGTTCTTGGTGCCGAAGAAGGACAGCCGACTCCGACCGGTTGTCGATCTGAGTATCCTCACTGCTCCCAAGTTCAGCATTGGAGACTTTCAGCTCAGTTCGCCTCTCCATTCACCAGGGAGATTTCGCTTCGAGCATCGCCCTGCGAGACACTTACTTTCACGTTCTGATTCATCAGAATCCAGGGTGACTACTTTGGCATATCTGGACGATATCCTCCAGAGGCACTCCAATGCTGCTCTTCTGGAGTCCGATGTCGACACACTGTTGAACCTGCTTTCATCGCTAGAGTTCAGAGTCAATGAGGAGAAGTTGGACCTGGTCCCTTCTCAGTTGTTTTGTCATCTGGGGATGGACTTCCGTACTCAGCTGAATATAGTGGCAGTTCCCCGGGTGAGGGCAGTGATGCTCTTGGCTTCCGTCCTGACTCTGACCCAGTCCACATCCGTGACAGCTCAGTGTATTTTCCAGTTACTCGGTGTCTGTGGTTCAGTAACGGATCTCTCCTCTGAGTTTCTGGCAGTGGATTCCCCACCCTTCTGTTGTCAGACAATTCAACAGTGGTAGCTGATTTTTGGAACCAGGGCGGCACGCACTCGGTTCCCATGTACAAATTGGCGTGGGATCTTCTACTGCTAGCTCAGGACGTCGACTCCGGTGTGGTGGTTCATCACATTCCCGGTCATCTGAACGTCCTATACAACTCCCTGTCCCGACGGAGCAGGGTCATTTCCACCAAGTGGATGCTTCACAGAGCTGTGTTCCAGTCGCTTTGCGATCTCTGGGGTCGTCCCCACATCGATCTGTTTGCGACCCATTGGAACCAACAGGTGGACACTTTCGTGTCCCCATGTCCAGATCCACTGGCCTTCGCTGTGGACGCTCTTGTCATTCGATTGGAATGGACTAGTCGGCTACGCCTTCCCGATTCTGCCTCAGGTTCTAGCCAAGATACGAACCTGCAGTTGTCGAATCATTCCGATCGCCTCAGCGGGTGTGGCTCAATCAGCACCACCCTCTGTTGGTGGTGGTTCCAGTACGTCTCCCTCTGCATCACAACCTTCTCTGTTAAGGTCACCCGAGAAGGTTGCATGTCAACCCGACATTATTGTGCCTTCAGGCATATCTTTTGTCTAGTCCCGTCTCCTCTGTAGAGGTTTTTCGAGACGAGCAGTAGAGTGGATTTTTTTTTCAAGTCGGTACTCTGGTTTAGCGTATGCGGCTAAGTGGAAGGTCTTCTGTCGATGGTGTGCTCATCACTCTGTTGATTATGCCAACCCATCAATTACACTGATTGCAGAGTTTCTGGTATATCTGCTTGATTCTCCAGGTCTCCAACCTGTTACCATCAAGGGGTCTGTGCTTTCGGAGACCTTTTCATATGTGGGAAAGTGTTGTATCGGCACTAATCAGTACCTCTCCAAGCTTATTCTGCACTTTTCTTTGAAAAGGCCTAGGGTTTTGCAGCTGACCCCAAGATGGAATCTTTCTTGGGTGCTGCTTTGCTTTGGGGGGGGGGGGGGGGGGTGCATGTGTTTTGTCACATACAAGACAGCTTTTCTGATGGCTTTTGCCTCAGCCAGGAGAGTTAGTGATCTTCATGCCCTCTTGATTGATCTGGCCTTTTTCAGGAGCTCCGCCAACAGTGTTACTTTTGCCACTGATTGCTCCTTTCTGGCCAAGAATCAGATACCAGAAACTACTCTGCCTCCTATCTGTATACGGCCTCTTTCTTTAGTTGATGGTAATCACCCTTTGCTCTGTCCGGTTCGTGCAATTCACATTTACCTCAACTGATCGCAGTTTATTAGGAAGGCAGCAAGCGATTCTTTCTGTCTCTTATCCCTGGTCAACAAGATCTCTTCTCAATCTATTTCTAGGTGGATTTGTGTTGCTATTCGTGCTTCATACACTCATTTGGCGAGTGACGATTGTATTACCAATCGCATTTCTGTCCATGAGGTGCGTGCATTGTGTACCTCCTGGGCTTATGCTAACTCCGTCAAGTTATCGGACATTATGCAGGCAGCCTACTGGAGAAATGCATTTATTTTCTCCACCTTCTACCTGTGTCAGCTGTTTTCAACCCTAGCCATTAGGCTATTCTTTCAGGGTCAGTTCCAGCCCGTGCTTGGTTACTGTCTTTTCTGTCTGTGTGTCACACATGCCCATATGCCTCATCTCTCATTGTCTATTTCAGTCTTTGTGAAGCAATGGTTTTTATAGGCCTTGGGTACTCTTCTTCTGTCCACGGTTCCAGTGTAGTCGGTTATGTGGGGGTTGGTTATGTGATTCCCTCCTCCTTTTGTCTATTCAGCCTGCTGTAAACAATTGTGAGGTAGGTTTATAAGAAATTTAAATTTTATAGTAAATTTCCTTTCTTATTATGCCTACCACAGTTGTTTACCTGGAGGCCCTCCCGTCTTCTTATTCTGGTAAGAATCCTTCCTCCCTGCTGATCACATAACTCCAATGTTGACAGATTCAAACAGAATGATACGTTTGGTATTATGTCTGCACACTGGTACTGGAAAGCCATGGATTATGTACAGAGAAGAGTGTCCCCTACTGGGTGTGCGCCAGCTTCACTTGACCCAGTTTTGTCTTATTTTTTTCTTGGTGCTTTTGCACTGCTTTTTCTTTCTCAAATCGCTTGTGAAAGAACAAAATACAGAGTATACTTCCAAGTTAGGGACTTCCACTGTAGTGCAAGCCTGTTGTAAACAATTGTGGTAGGTATAATAAGTAAGGAAATTTACTATAAAATTGAAATATCTTTGAAAACCTAAATACTTTGCAGTTATGGTTTCTTTGTATACCCCATATAACTAATTCAAGAAGTTTGATATATGAATGTTCCATCGCTACTATGTAGCAGGGTGCAGTCCCTAGGGTTATGATAGACACTATGGGTACCCTTCATGAGTTATCCTAATGGTGTACACAGGCCTCAAATTAGCCCCGGCAATCGTCAGTTCCATGGGGACTGAATTTGTCTACAGCAATCAGATGTGGTGTTTTTTCTTTAAAATTTGAAGTACCGACCTGTGAGTTGGCCTACTTCCGTGGATAAGCCCACCCCCATCCCTCAACTTTCAGAAAAACGTATTTAATTGGAAGACACGCCAAAATAAGCCTACCACAGATTTTCCAACATTATTTTTCAGGTACATGTAACTCATAATTACACCAACGACGGGGATTTCCCAAGTTTCCAATCAAAATAAAATGTTACTTGTTTTGTTGATGTTTTAATTTTTAGCTTAACTTGACAACGTCAAGATAAGCTATTGCCATCACACGTGCGTAAGTCTGTGAATCGGTTCACATTTTCCTTTAGCACAGGCTACACCCCGTAGTTCATGTCTGATCATCACGAAATTTCATATGCAGGATTGAGGTCATGTCTAGATGTGAACGTCCCCTTTTGGTCGCGATTGGTCAACAGTGATGGCTGCTCAAGCCCAAAACCCGAAAACCTTTAGCACAGTCTACAGGTCGTATTTATGAAGGGATTTCATTGTAACTTGGTAGGATGCCTCTATAATATCTAGATGAGAACGTCCCCTTTTGGTCATGATCTGTCAACCGTGATGGCTGTCCAAGCTCGAAACCCAAAAACTTATAGCACAGTCTGCAGGTCATATTTAATGTCGAGGGATTTCATTGTAACTTGGTAGGATGACTCCGTATGATGTCTAGATGAGAACTTCCCCATTTGTTCGTGATCTGTCAACCGCGATGACTGCCCAAGCCCAAAACCCAAAAACCTTTAGCACAGTCTACAGGTCATATTTATGGAGGGATTTCATTGTAACTTGGTAGATTCACTGTATATAATGTCTAGATGAGAACATCCCCTTTTGGACGTGATTGGGCAACTATGATGGCTACAGGGGCCCGAAGCCCGAAAACCTTTAGCACAGTCTACATGTCATATTTATTAAGGGATTTCATTGTAACTTGGTAGGATGGCTCCAAATAATGTCTAGATAAGAACGTCCCCTTTTGGTCATGATCATTCAGCCTTGATGGCAGCCCAAGCCCAAAAACCTTTAGCATAGTCTATAGGTAGTATTTATGTAAGGATTTCATTGTAACTTGTTGGGTTGACTCCATATAATGCCTAGATGATGACATCCCCTTTTGGTCGTGATTGGTCAACTATGACAGCTACAGGTGCCCGAAGCCCGAAAACCTTGAGCACAGTCTGCAGGTCATATTTATGAAGGGATTTCATTGTAACTTCATTGGATCACTCCAGATGATGCCCAGATTAGAATTCCCCTTTTGGTTGCGATCATTCATCCATGATGGCTGCCCGAGCCCAAAACCTGTAAAACCTTTAGCACAGTCTACAGATCATATTTATGACAGGATTTCATTGTAACTTGGTAGGTTGACTTCATATAATGTCTAGATGAGAACGTCCCCTTTTGGACACGATTGGGCAACTATGATGGCTACAGAGGCCCAAAGCCCAAAAACCTTTAGCACAATCTACAGGTCATATTTATGAAGGGATTTCATTGCAACTTGGTACGATGACTCCAAATAATGTCTAGGTGAGAACGTCCCCTTTTGGTTGCAGTCATTCAGCCTTGATGGCTGAGCCCAAAAACCTTTAGCATAATCTATAGGTCGTATTTATGGAAGGATTTCATTGTAACTTGTCAGGTTGACTCCATATAATGCCTAGATGATGACATCCCCTTTTGGTCGTGATTGGACAACTGTGACGGCTACAGGGGCGCGAAGCCCAAAAACCTTGAGCACAGTCTACAGGTCATATTTATGAAGGGATTTCATTGTAACTTCATAGGATCACTCCAGATGATGCTCAGATGAGAATTTCCCTTTTGGTTGCGATCATTCAACCATGATAGCTGTCTGAGCCCAAAGCCTGAAAAACTTTAGCACAGTCTACAGATCATATTTATGAAGGGATTTCATTGTAACTTGGTAGGTTGACTTCATATAATGTCTAGATGGGAACGTCCTCTTTTGGACATGATTGGGCAACTGTGATGACTACAGGGGCCTGTAGCCTGAAAACCTTTAGCACAGTCTACAGGTCATATTTATGAAGGGATTTCACTGTAGCTTGTTAGGATGACTCCAAATAATGCCTAGATGAGAACATCTCCTTTTGGTCTCAATCATTCAGCCTTGATGGCTGCCCGAGCCCAAAACCCAAAAACCTTTAGCATAGTCTATAGGTCGTATTTATGTAAGGATTTCATTGTAACTTATTAGGTTGACTCCAAAAATACCCAGATGATGATATCCCCTTCTGGTCATGATTGGTCATCTGTGACGGCTTCAGGGGCCCAACGCCCGAAAACCTTGAGCACAGTCTACAGGTCATATTTATGAAGGGATTTCATTGTTACTTCATAGGATCACTCCAGATGATGCCCAGATTAGAATTCCCCTTTTGGTTACAATCATTCAACCATGATGGATGCCCGAGCCCAAAGCCCAAAAAGCTTTAGCACTGTCTACAGGTCATATTTATGACAGGATTTCATTGTAACTTGGTAGGTTGACTTCATGTAATGTCTAGATGAGAACGTCCCCTTTTGGATACGATTGGGCAACTGTGACGGCTACATGGGCCCGAAGCCTGAAAACCTTGAGCACAGTCTACAGGTCATATTTATGAAGGGATTTCATTGTAACTTCGTAGGATCACTCCAGATGATGCCCAGATGACAATGTCTCCTTTTGGATGCAATCATTCAACCATGATGGCTTCCCGAGCCCAAAACCCAAAAAACTTTAGTACAGACTACAGATCGTATTTGTGAAGGGATTTCAGTGTAACTTAGTAGAATGACGAGATGAGGACGTCCTCTTTTAGTAGTAATCGGTCAACCATCATGGATGAAGGGATTTCAATGTAACTTGATAGGATGACTTGTTTTGGAATAATTTCACTGTAACTTGGTAACTTTTGTTGACATATGTTAACTGTGAGGGCCACATACATTAACTGTGAGGTCATATTAACCCACCCCTTTGCCCTTTATAAAGTACAGTGTACACCTCATATTATTTTTATTAAAAACATAGCATACAGGGAACAGAAATTAACATATTATCACAATTCTTGTCTTATTTCATAATCCTTTCATAAACATTGAACATTATCCTTTTCATCAAACACAACACACAGACAAGTTAAGCTACAGTGTCATTGACAGTTTCATTATGCATTTTGGTCAATTTTAAGACAAAAAAAATTTTTTTTTTTTACACTGAAAATTTGGGGGCCAGATGGGACTTCGAAAATTTTGGACCAAAATCCGGAAATTTTGTTTGTTTTTTATGTGTTTCGGTCAATTTTAAGACGAAATTTTTTATTTTTTTTTACACTGAAAATGTGGGGTCCGGGTGGGACTTAAGCCCTGTTTATACGGCGAGGAAATACTTATATGCAAATTTGCTCACATGAGTAAATTTACACATGTGAGCAAAAGTATATTTGCTATGCGTTCATGTGAGTTATAAGTCACATGAGCAAGTGTGGTGTAATTCAGAAGTTTATTCATTTCTGTCGCAGTCATGGACATGTTAAGACTACATGATATTCGCCGCAAAAGGAAATGTCCATATTACCTATGTCTTGCACTGACTTTGGGGACTTCTAATTATCGGGATGTCAGACGGAAAGTGAGATCAAGGAAATGGTTTCAAGATACCGTCATGAAACAATTCACGGACGAGGACTGGCTGGCAAACTTTAGAATGGGGCAAGCAACATTCGACAAACTTTGTGATTATCTGAATGAAAGTCTTCAACCCGCAGAGAGAACTGTTGAAGAACCTCTGACTGTGCAGGAAAAAGTTGCTGTAGCACTTTATTGGCTGTTGTCGGCGGCTGAATACAGGACAGTTGGCAACCTATTTGGCATTGGAAAAGCTACAGTCTGTATGTGTGTCCATCAGGTTTGTGAGGCTATCGTGGATATTTTATTCCATCGTTACGTGAAGTTCCCGGAAGGTCAAGGTCTGGTGGAGGTTATTCAAGGCTTCCAAGATAGATGGGGTTTTCCGAACTGCGCAGGGGCCATCGATGGGAGTCATATTCCAATCATTGCACCTCAACATTATCATGGCAATTATGTCAATCGAAAAGGGTTCTATTCGCTTATACTACAAGCTGTCTCCGACCACCGCTACATTTTCACAAATGTGAATATTGGATGGCCTGGCCGCGTCCATGACGCGCGTGTCTTCGCAAACTCTGAGATTTACATGAAAGGTGAAAGCGGCATTCTGTTCCCACCCTGGATAAAAACGATTGGCAATTCTAACATGCCTGTGGTAATTCTTGCTGACGCAGCCTATCCTCTGAAGAATTGGCTCTTGAAGCCTTATACCAATAGAGGTAATCTTACACCAGCTCAGAGTGCTTATAATTACAGACTCAGTAGAACAAGGATGACAATAGAGAATGCTTTTGGTCGTCTGAAAGGGCGCTGGAGATGTATTCAGAAACGGCTGGATGTTGAGGTTGAATTTGCATGCACAGTAATAGCCTGCTGTGTTGTTCTACACAATATCTGTGAATCAGAGAAGGAAGAATACCAACCAGATTGGGATGACTGCGTTGATGGAGACACAGCGGATGAAGTGTTGGACATACAGGATGAGTGCGATGAACCACTCGGATGTGCTAAACGTCTTCGCGATGAACTTGCTGAAGCATTCCTACAGGAGGAACTGTGACAAGTTTTCAGAATATATTTGTGTCAGTTACAGTAGATGAGACACATCTACGGTCCCTAATAAATACCTATGTATGGCAAGGTATAATAAATAACAGAAGTTAAAAACAACCTTCACTTCCATTGTATCCAACTAAGGGGGCACTAAAATCAATCAATCATTCAATCAATCAATCAATCATCCATTTTTGACATCTAACTTATGGAGTTAGTCTAACTCCATGAGTTAGATGTCAGAGAAGGATGATTGATTGATTGATTTAATGAATGATTGATTGATTAGATTTTAATGTCGATCTAGCCGTTATATGCGACAAACGACTGCCAGGATTAGCGGTGGAGGAAAGACCACACGGTGCACACGCCTAGGGGAGAACCCTATGTGTAGAAACCACCGGGGTTGATCACGTACTGGTGACGTACTCAGGTAACCGAAGTTAACCCCAGTCATTGCTGAGCGGCCCATGACTTCACGTGATATACGCGTTATCGACTAGACCAATCAAGCCCCAAAATGGGCAGTGGGATGAAGCTACTCAGTACTGTAGAATCAGTGTGCGTCTCAGCCACAAACCCACGAGTTCCCTCGAGTTATGTGAAAGTTTGTATTATTGTTTATGAACACATCAACAAACGCATTTTGTGTAGTTAATTTTAATTAATTTTAACGGAAAAGACATTCCCAACTTACAAACTGAGAAGTTGGTCGTGTTCAAGAGTTTGAGTCTTTTATTTATTTCTCCCTTTGGGTGAGTTACAAGTCATAGTAGGTTGGATTCTCCTGACCACTGTAGTCATTAGGTGTCCATGACGGCTGGTTAGAATCTGCTGGCAACTGATAGAAACCACCTTGACTACCATACATTTGGCCTTGGTTATTAGGCGCATGTTGACTGGGAAGAATTGGCGAATTCGAACGCGAAGGTCCAGCACGAACCGCGCCCATTATCATTCTCATCATATTGAATTGGTGTTCCCTTTCTTCTCTCTTCATTCTCTCGTCTGATTCCAGCTTAGCTTTCTCCAGGTCAAGTCTTTGCTTTTCCAATTGAATTTTTTTGTTTTCAAGATTAATAATTTTATCTTCTGCCTTTTCATTGGCAGCTCCAAACCCATCCATTACAGATTTCAAAGCGACTTCTAGCTTAGTTTTCCTCAACCTTTTGTTCATCTTCTCTTTTTTGTCACCAATGACGCCTTTCTTCCTCTTTTCTGTAGAACCTCCGGCCTTTGGCTCATCTTCAGGTGTAATATCATTACATACTGCTTCATCATTTTTGGGAGAGTGGACATCCTCGTTCCCTTCAGCGTCAGAGTCAGGATCACGGACAGCAGCTTCACTCTCAGAATCACTGCCACTTGTACCCGATTCTTCATTTTTTCGGGTTAAACTCTCTATAACCTTCAGGGGTGACGATGCTGCCCTGTTGCCGAAGATACCTTCCAATTCATCATAAAATTTGCATGTTCTTCTTCCTTTCCCACTCTTCTTCAGGTTAGTTTTGCAATCTCTGTAACTACGTTTTAGCGTATGAATGCAAATTTTACATTGATCTGATGATCGCTCAAAACCTTTCTCAGCCATCTCATCTGCAACAGTTTTGTAGATAGAAGCATTATTCACTTGAGGGTTCTCGAGCTGTTCTTCAATCACATTTTCTTCCCATATCGCAAGAAGACACAATGTTTCCTCATCACCCCATGCAGATCCACATTTTTTACCTCGTTTCGAGCGATTTTTTGCAGCCATGATGCCACACACGTCTCACACCTAGCTGTTACTGACCACAATTAACGCCAATTAATCTATGTGAAGCGACTAATCACACTCAATTCCCAGGCATTCGCTTGTATGAATAGACGTGAATCCCGTGATGTCGCCGGTTTAGAAAATTACTCAGGTGTGCAAATTTGCTGTGTGTTCATACGGACGGATTTGCTCACGAGAGCAGAATCTGCACACATCAACTCGATTTACTCACATGTTGTATCATATTTGCATCTAGCCTGGCTAGGTGCAAATTTACACATGTGAGTAAGATATGCATATGAGCAATTGCGTCCATACGGTCAAATATACTCACATGAGTAAATTTGCATATATGCAAAATATACACACGTGAGTATTTCTCGCCGTATAAACGGGGCTTTTTAGAAAATTTTGGACCAAAATCTGGAATTTTTAGCTCAACTTTGACGAAGTCAAATTTGAGCTATTGTCATGGCCCGTCGTCCGTCTGTCCATCTGTCCGTACGTCAACAATTGGCTATGGCTCGGGCTAGAGGTCATATTTATGAACCAATCTTTACGAAACTTCTTGTGTACCTTTGTTTTTAGGTGTGGTCCGAAATTCAAGATGGCTGCCAGTGGCCATTTTGTACCGATGATGCAAAAATCAGTTTTTTGTACAGAACTTCTGTATGAAAGTTCTGATTTGAATAAAGTTTTGTATAAATGTTTAGAACCATGGGATACATCACATATAATACGGGTTTTTTTCTCGTGCGTAAATTATGCAAATTAGACTGACTTTGATTTATTTAGTGTTACTTTCAGAGCTGTAAGTGCCAAGCTGCTATGGCTCGGGCTAGAGGCCGTATTTATGAACCGATCTTTACGAAACTTCTTGGGTACCTTTGTTATGACCGTGGGACGAGAACGAGTGTTTTTGGGTGCGGTCCGAAATTCAAGATGGCTGCCAGCTGCCATTTTGTACCGACGATGCAGAAATCTGTTTTTTGTACAGAACTTCCAAATGAAAGCTCTGATTTGAATAATTTTTTGTATGAATGTTTAGTACCATGGGATACATCACATATAATACGGGTTTTTTTCTCGTACGTAAATTGTGCAAATTAGACTAATTTTGATGTTTTTTGGGGTTACTTTCAGCACTGTAAGTGCAAATGCCAATACGGCTCGGGCTAGAGGCCGTATTTATGAACCGATCTTTATGAAACTTCTTGGGTACCTTTGGTATCACCGTGGGACGAGAACGAGTGTTTTGGGGTCCGGTCCGAAATTCAAGATGGCCGATGGCAGCCATTTTGTACAAAATTAGGTGCAATCAGATTTTTGCACAGAACTTCCATATGAAAGCCCTGATTTGAATAATTTGTTTGTGTGAATGTTTAGTACCATGGGATACATCACATATAATACGGGTTTTTTTCTCGTGCAGAAATTATGCAAATTAGATGAACTTTGATTTTTTCAGTGCGACTTACACACAGTAAGTACACATGTCAATACGGCTCAGACTAGAGTCTGTATTTATGAACTGATCTTCACGAAATGTCTTGGGTACCTTTGTTATCACCTTGGGACGAAAACGAGTGTTTCTGGGTGCGGTCTAAAATTCAAGATGGCTGCTAGTGGCCATTTTGTACCGAAATTAGGTCTAATCAGTTTTTTGTACACAACTTCTATACAGCTCAGACTAGAGGCCATATTTATGAACCAATCTTTACGAAACTTCTTGGGTACCTTTGTTATCACCGTGGGATGAGAGCGAGTGTTTTTGGGTGTGGTCCGAAATTCAAGATGGCCACCAGCAGCCATTTTGTACCAAAATTAGTGCAATCAGTCTTTTGTATAGAACTTCTGTATGAAAGTTCTGATTTTAATAAATTTTTGTATGAATGTTTAGTAACATGGAATACATCACATATTGTAAGGGGTTTTTTTTCGTGCAGAAATTATGCAAATTAGATGAACTTTGATTTATTCAGTGCTACTTACACAATGTAAGCACACATGTCAATACGGCTCAGGGTAGAGGCTGTATTTATGAACCGATCTTCACAAAACTTCTTGGGTACCTTTGTTATCTCCTTGGGATGAGAATGAGTGTTTACGGTCCAAAATTCAAGATGGCTGCCAGTGGCCATTTTGTACGAAATTAGGTCCAATCAGTTTTTTGTCACAAGTTCTATACAGCTCGTATTTATGAACTGATCTTCACAAAACTTCTTGAGTACTTTTGTTTTCACCTTGGGACAGGAACGAGTGTGTTTTGGGGTGCCTTTGTTATCACTGTGCTATGAGAACAAATATTTTGGGGTTCAGTCAGACCCACTCTGGGACTCAAAGATTTTTTCTAGTTCAGCATCTGACTGTCACCCACCTTTACAATACTTTACCTATACATTTGTTACAGGCAACGGTCAGTATTTATGTACAGACCGTTACAATACTTTATATGTACCTTTGTTATCAGGTCATTACCTAGATGTTTGTCATTGCTGTGTCACATACTATACATGTACATGTCTTTGTCTTGACAAGTTGAGCTACAGTGTCATTGACACTTTCATTTTTTTGTCTTTTATGCGTTTCGGTCAATTTTAAGACAAAAAAAAAATTTTTTTTTTTTAAATATGGGGTCTGGGTGGGACTTGGAAAGTTTTGGACCAAAATCCGGAAATTAGTTTTTTATGCATTTTGGTCAATTTTAAGAAGAAAAAGAAAATTTAGGCTTAAAATATTTTGTTTGGGACTTCGAAAATTTCCAAACAAAAATAAAAAGAAAATCTGTTTTTTATGCATTTATCTCAATTTTGGGACGTAAAAGTGCAGGAACTGAAAATAGAAGGAAAAATCCTGTGTATTGTGTGGGCACAACTGCTTCATCTAGTTGGTATATGCTTTTCTTAGGAGGGGGCATATGCAGCTTATTCAAATCAAGTCCCTGGTTTGATATTTAGACTACCATGTCAGGTGAGCCCCCTCAGGCCCCTTGGGGCCTCTTGTTTAAAATTGCCGCGGAGTTTGCCGTGAGCTGAAACCTTGTCCATGGCAATTTGTTGCCGTGGAGAAATTCTCTTAATTTCGAAGGCTGGTGTACAGGAATAAACAGGATGCTTCAAATAAAATCAATGTCACACTGCTGGAGATAAGATGTACATATTGAGTAGGTCACACAAGTTACAGATGTATTGGTTTGGTAGGTATACAAAGTATATATATATATTCCAATCCAGTTCAGTGGCAGACGGGTGTTGGGTGTTTGTATTGTTGGCTAAACAAAATCTGTAATTCTTGTTGGTTCTCTTCTGCCCAAGGTGTTGAAAAACACCCAAGACATGATTGATTTCACTTCTATGATGCATGGTTATTAAAATCAGGGACATTTTGGTTGAATTTTTCAAGAAATTTTTTAGTATTTGCCTTGGCCTGATATTGATGTGACCAAATTTTGTGCATCATCTTTCTCACCATCTTCATTTCGGTGGATTGTGCTCTTGGATATTAACAATCAGCAAGATAAGGACAAGAATTCAAGGCCTGTAACTAACAACGATTTTCCAAAAGTTGATATCATCAAATAATGATTTGCACAAACTTATTGTTTACATGGAAAAGTCATTTCAGTCCAGTTTGCAGACTTCAAGAAACAACATTTCAGTCATCAACAGGACAATTACTGAGTTGAGATCTGAGTATGTAGACATATCATGGTCTTTAGAGTACAATGCACAGAAACTTGAAGAAGTCGAGAACACCTTAACCCCTGAATTAGATCTCTCATTCATATCAAAGCTTATAGAACTTGAAGAGAAGCTCTTACTTTCCAAAATTCTTAACAGAACGTACAATCGCTTACTGTATGGTATCACTGAGAAAATTGGTGAAGATACCTACTCTGCTGTCCATGATGTTCTTACCAAGGATTTGAAGGTAAATGTTAATACCTCGATAGAGCCGTTAATGTGCACAGACTACCATCCACAAATTATGGTAGCATACAACCTCCATCTTCCAAACCTATAATAATCAAACTGGGCAATGGCAGTGATAAACAGATTCTGTTAAATTCAGCCAGCAGCTTAAGGGGGACCAGGATGAGTATACATATAGATCCCCCCTCCACCCATTAAAGAAAGAAAGAGGAAGACTTTCCAGCATTGCTTTCAAGCTTCGGACTGAGAAGGGCCTTGAAACAAGGATAAGACTGAATGGTGTACGGGTAATTCTTGAACTTAGAGATTCTGTCACTTCTAACCGGAGAGTTTGTAGACTAAAAGTACAAACCGGCAATGGAATGTTTTAAGTGGTATCATGATATCATGTAAATAATCATATATACATATACACCAAAACTCACACTTAATCACACCTAATATATGCTTGGTGTGTACATTTCAGCTGGTTACGTCTGATGAATAAATAGTTGGAATGTAAATTGTAAATAATATTAATAAAACATCCCTACACCGAAATCAGAAGAATGAGAGAGAGAGAAAAGAAACAAAATTTACACCCATTCCCATATATCCATATGTGCCTATATACCTACATATTTCAGCATATTTAGATATCCCCTAAAGTTTTGGAAGCTTCTAGTATAGAGTGTTAAACACATCCCTACAGAGAGAGCAAGCCCTGTATACCTACATATATAGGCATATTTAGGTGTCCCCTAAAGTTTTGTAAGCTTCAGGTGCATTGTTTGAATGGAAATTGCAAATTGTAAATAGTATTTACAGCATACCCCGATACTGATAAAAGGTAGAGTTGGATAATAGAGTGAGAAGAAGAGAGAGAGAGAATATGAGAGAGAAGGAGAGAATATGCACACCTTCTGTCCTATATATGCCTCTATACCTACATATTTAGGCACATTAAGATATCCCTTAATGTTTTGGAAGCTTATGGTATATTGTGTTAACAACACATCCCTATACTGAAATCTGAAGAATAAGAGAGGGAGAGAGAGAAATAAACTGAAATTCCCTTCTGCTCAAAATACACAGCACTATAAAGTCTTCTGTACTGTATTTAATTGAGTTGAACGTGCCTGCAAAAAGGAATACTATTCTTGCCTTCTGGCAGAAAACAAATATGTTAAAAAATCATGGGAAATTTTTTTAACAAGCTATTAATAAATTGTGCTCTACATCTCCTGTGCCAACTTGTTTTGTAGAAAGTAACAATGAACTGACTGATCCTAAACAATTGCAGACTGTTTTAATAACTTTTTTGCCAACATTAACAGAATCTAAGTGAGCAAGTTCTAACTCGCCCCAACACTTTAAAGAGGATCTAAATTACAATAACACTGAATCCATGTTTATTTCGCCAACAACTCCACAAGAAGTAACAACATGTGTCAAATCTAAACACTAAATCCAGTACGGACTGTGATGATTTATATACTAAACTTCTAAAAGAAATAATTATTGAAATTGCTGAGCTTTTAACCCATATAATCAACTGAGCTTTTAACCCATATAATCAACTTGTTTTTAATTAGGATAGTTCCACTGAAAATGAAAATTCCCAAAGTGATCCCCCATTTTCAAGAATGGTGATCGCCAATTATTCAACAGTTACCAACCTATAAGCATTTTAACAGCTTTCTCTTGAGTTTTAGAAAAAATAATGTATATTAGAATCTCAAAGTTTAAAAATGAAAACAATATAATCTATCAGTATCACTTCGGATTTAGAAAGGCTCACTCCATAGTGCATCCAATACTGCATCTTGTAAATAATGTTACCCTAACAAATAATAAATCAACAAAACACAGCATCCTGGCAGGATTTCTGGACTTTTCTTAAGCCTTTGACACTATAAACCACCACATCTTGTTAAAGAAATTGGAACATTATGGCATTGGGGGCCATGCAGATTCCTGGTTCGAAAATAATCTGAATGAAAAAAATCAATACGTATCATTCGCAAACACCAACTCTGACTTTTCACACATAACAACAGGCATACCACAAAGATCAATTCTTGGCCCCATGCTCTTTACACTATATATATATATGACATAACCCAGTCAACATCACTTAACATATTGTCATTTGCAGATGTCACCACAGCCTTTGCCTCTGATAATAAAATAGATAATTTGACTGAAAAGGGAAACAATGTGCCTTCTAAGATAATCAGATGGTCTTCTGCTAAGAGGCTGGTACCCAGTCCCAGAAAAAAAACAAATTTATTTTTCTTCATGCCCAAATGATTTATTTCATACAGAGGATAGAATTATCTCCATAAACGATACAAATAGTACATGCGTTGTCAACTCTATTCTAATGAGATAGTTGTTAGATTTGTATGTGTTAATTTGGAAGAAAATTTGACCTTCAAACAACATATTTCTGTTGTTTGTTCAGAAATGTCAAGGAGCTATATACTGTGTTAACAAAGGCAAAAATATACTTCCAAGGGATGCTCTAAAAACATTATACTTTGCTTTGGTACACTGTCATATTCTTTATAGCCTCCAAGTTTGGGGTCACCCACCTTCAGTGTCCAAAATCCTTAATTTGTAGAAAAAAGCAGTACACATTATAGACAACAAAAAATACAATTCACACCAACCCCCTGTTCAGAAAAAATTAAATTTTGAAATTCAAAGATCTATTCAAACTTAACATCCTTCTGTTTATGTATCACTGGTTCCATAATAGACTGCCTGTGAGTTTTAAAAGTACTTTCAAACTTCATACACATCCATCAAGAATGGATACGAGACAATCGGGCAAGATATACATTCTCAAACCTAGTTTTCAGTTTACAGCTAATCTTCCATTTCACTCTTTTCCAAGAATGTGGAATGAAATTGAACCACTTGTTCAAAATTTCACCAGATCTGAATTTAAAAGAATCCTTATGGACAGAATTCTTAGCTCATACTCCTTTGATGTCACATGCAGTAAGCCTGCATGCCCGGATTGTAGTAATGACCCAAGTAATCATCATGCTAGTAATTAATGTTCTGTTATCTTGCCCAGTATTAAATTGAGATACCTCAATATTAGGTAACATGATGTACCATGGTGCTGTTCTGAGGTACCATTTGGAAGTCCCATGGTGGATGTTGGGACCTTCTCTGGAGGGCTGTCAATAAGGACTAACTTGACACATTTTGGTGTTTTTTACTAGATGCTGGTTAACATAGGTATGTTTCAGTGAATCAATATGTAGGCGGAATCTGTCATTTCATTTCATTCATTCATGTTCGAAGTAAGAATGTTCACAAGACCAATTTGACTATTTGATTTTTAGCTTGACTAAACAGTCCAGGTAAGCTTTTGCAATGATTTGTGCAAAGGTGTCTTATACTGGTCCATCTGTCCACAATTTGTTCAGCACAGTTCTTTTCTGATCATTACCAAACTTCATGTGCATGTTCATGCGTAGATGAGAATATACCATTATGGTCATGATTGGCTGGCCACAATGGCTGTCAGAGCAGCCATCTTTGATTTCTTCAGTACAGTGTACAGTTCTCATTTGTGCTCCATTTTTAGCTCAACTTTGGCAAAGCCAAATTTGAGCTTATGCCATGGCCAGTCATCCGTCTGGCCATCTGTCCATCAACAGTTCAATACGGCTCGGGCTAGAGGCCCTATTTATGAACCGATCTTTACGAAACTTCTTGGGTACCTTTGTTATGACCATAGTGTTTTGGAGTCCGATCCGAAATTCAAGTTGGCCGCTGGCGGCCATTTTGTACAGACTTGGGTGAAATCAGATTTTTGCGCAGAACTTCCATATGAAAGTGCTGATTTGAATAATTTTTTGTATCAGTGTTTAGTACCATGGGATACATCACATATAATACAGGTTTTTTTCTCGTACGTAAATTATGCAAATTAGACTAACTTTGATGTATTTAGTGTTACTTTCAGCACTGTCAGTGCAAATGCCAATACGGCTTGGGCTAGAGGCTGTATTTATAAACCGATCTTTACAAAACTTCTTGGGTACCTTTGGTATCACCGTGGGACGAGAACGAGTGTTTTTGGGTGCGGTCAAAAATTCAAAATGGTACAAAATTAGGTGCAATCAGATTTTTGCACAGAACTTCCATATGAAAGCGCTGATTTGAAAATTTTTTTGTGTGAATGTTTAGTACCATGGGATACATCACATATAATACAGGTTTTTTTCTCATGCAGAAATTATGCAAATTAGATGAACTCTGATTTTTTCAGTGCTACTTACACACAGTAAGAACACATGTCAATACGGCTCGGGCTAGAGGCTGTATTTATCAATTGATCTTCACAAAACTTCTTGGGTACCTCTGTTATCACCTTGGGACGAGAACGAGTGTTTCTGAGTGCTGTCAAAAATTCAAGATGGCTACCAGTGGCCATTTTGTACCGAAATTAGGTCTAATCAGTTTTTTGTACACAACTTCTATACGGCTCAGGCTAGAGGCGTATTTATGAACCGATCTTTACGAAACTTCTTGGGTACCTTTGTTATCACCGTGGGATGAGAATGAGTATTTTTGGGTGTGGTCCGAAATTCAAGGTGGCCACCACAGCCATTTTGTACCAAAATTAGTGCAATCAGTCTTTTGTACAGAACTTCTGTATGAAAGTTCAGATTTGAATAAGTTTTTGTATGAATGTTTAGTAAAATGGAATACATCACATACAGTACGGGTTTTTATCTTGTGCAGAAATTATGCAAATTAGATGAATTTTTATTTATTTAGTGCTACTTATACACTAAGTGCACATGTCAATACGGCTCGTGCTAGAGGCTGTATTTATCAATCGATCTTCACGAAACTTCTTGGGTACCTTTGTTATCACCTTGGGACGAGAATGAGTGTTTCTGAGTGCAGTCCAAAATTCAAGATGGCTGCCAGTGGCCATTTTGTACCGAAATTAGGTCCAAGCAGTTTTTTGTCACAACTTCTGCAGCTCGTATTTATGAACTGATCTTCACGAAACTTCTTGGGTACCTTTGTTTTCACCTTGGGACAGGAATGAGCGTGTTTTGGGGTGCCTTTGTTATCACTGTGTTATGAGAACAAATATTTTGGGGTTCAGTCAGACCTACTCTGGGACTCAAAGATTTCTTTTCTAGTTTAGCATCTGACTGTCATCCACCTTTATAATACTTTACCTATACATTTGTTACAGGCTACTGCCAGTATTTATGTACAGACCGTTACAATACTTTACATGTACCTTTGTTATCAGGTCATTACCTAGATCTTTGTCATTGCTGTGTCACATACTATACATGTACATGTCTTGACAAGTTGAGCTACAGTGTCATTGACCCTTTCATTTTAAATTTACCAAGCTGTTATAGTATGATGAGTCATTGGTAACAGTTAACTGCCCATAATTTCCTCAGAACACGTTACAATTCTTTCAACACAGGCTACAGCCCAGTGTTCTTTTACATTCATCACCAAATTTTGTGTGCATGTTAAGGTTCAAGAGAACATCCAATTATGGTCATGGTTGGCTGTCTGCAATAGCCACTGAAGCAGCCATCTTGGATTTCTTCAGCACAGGCTATGCTAGTCTCCTTGGATTTCTTGACAACACTCTCTATGATATGTTCATGGTACACAGCCCACATTTCTTTCATGATCATCACCAGGTTTCATCATCCCCAGATCATACTACAGGTCGCATTTAGACATCAATTTCTTTAAATATGGCAGGGAGACTTAGGATGATGAGTAAATGAGAACTTTTGTTTTAGTTAGGGCTGGTCAGCCATAATGGCAACCATAGCAGCCATGTCCCATTATGGTCACAGTTTGCTGCCCACAATTGGCTGCCACTGCAGCCATCTTGGATTTCTTCAACAAAAGCTGCAGGTCATATTTGTGCACCATTTTTTTTTTAATTTGGCAAGCTGACTGAGTATTATGAGTAGATGAGAACGTCCATTTTGGTAACGGGTGGCTTCTATTATGGCCACCATGCCTGCCATCTTGGATTTATTCAGAACATTGTCCACAATATATTTAGCATGGGCCACAACTCGGATTTCTTTTATGATCACCACATTTCATTTGCACATTCAGGTCTATGCACCTAGCTACTTCTCTGTCCATAATAGCTTGGATTTCCTCAGCACAATACAGGTCGTATTCATGCATCAGTTTTCTTGAAATTTGGTAGGGTGACTTAGTATAATGAGTAGATAAGAACAATTTCTTGTTTTGGGGTCACCAATAATGACCACCAGAGTAGCCATACCCATTATGGTCACACTTGACTGCCCTCAGTGGATGCCACAGTAGCCATCTTGGATTTCTTCAGCACAGGCTAAAGGTCACATTTATGCACCAGTTGTTTTTAAATTTGGTAGGTCGAGTTGGTATTATGAGTAGATGGGAATGTCATAGTTTGGTAATGGATAGCTGCCATAATAGCTGTCATGATTAGCCAACTTGGATTTGTTTAGAACTCTGTCCAGTATATGTTCAGCATGGGCTACAGCCTGCATTTCTTTTATCATCATCACCATATTTCATTTACATGTTCAGGTTCATATCTAGATGAGAACATCGTATCAGTCCTGCATCTCTGCATGCAATAGCCGTCACCATGGTCATCTTGGATTTCCTTAGCACAGGTTAAAGGTTGCATTTGTGCATCATTTTTCTAGAAATTTGATTGGGTGGTTTTTTGTTATGGTTGATTTCACATAATTGCCACCACATCAGCCATCTTAGATTTCCTCAGAATACCCTGAAGTCACATTTATGCATCAATTGTTTTGTATGCTGAGTAGATGAAAATGTCATACATGCATTCACATCACAGTTGGCTGCCTATTGTCTTTTCCATAACCCCCCCCCCCCACCCCCCCCCCCCCTGGGGTAAATAAACTCTAAAATAATACAAAATCAAGAAAATATCTTTTAGTTTTCAGCTCCCGATTACGTGTAATATATATAACTTCACCGTCGTTACGTTTCTGTGATTTTAGCTCACTCGAATATTATATGAACAAATTTTTTAATTCTCTATGGGAATTTGTGTGTTTCGGAAGAGCGTCCATTTTGCAACGACGCACAAGTGACGTAACTGGGACGGTCCATTTGAGAACAGGTAATATTTGAATTTTCATGGCTTGCCTTCGCAGAAGGCATGTTTTGATAAAGTTGGAATATCAGTTAGTCGTGATGATGGTTCATAATAAAAACTCAAGATTTGTTCAAAATGCGTCAGTGAAGTAGTGAATAAATAAAATATACATGTATTGTAGTGACGCAAATTATTTAATTAATACGTGCTGTACCAGTATTCCAAATTTGTCATGTCTTGCCAACAACAGCCCTCAGTAATCGGGTGCTACAGACCTCCATATAGGCTTTGATTGTTTGTGTGACACGGGTACAGGCGAAAATGGCACCGTGTGAAACCCGGGACCCGTTACTTTCGGTTTGAACTGGCCCCATCTAAATATGGCCTAAAAGACCGTGTTTTAATTGTTTGCCTTGGCATGTCCTTTGAATTCGGCCCCCCTCGCCCCCCACCCACACACACACACACACACACAAGATTCTGATTTCTGTGTCAGTAATAAAGAATGGGGTGCAGGCCTGAAAATATGCAGTCTGACATTTGCAAAATGAGGTCCCCAGAGGGTGAATTTGATGATGCTATCCCATACAATGTGCCAATTTATCCTCTGGGTACCTCTTTCTGTTTAGTTTTGAGACCCTGATTCAGACTGAGGTTCACAGAGGGTAAATTTAGTGATGCTACCCTGCTATGCAGGGTAGCATCACTAAATTCACCCTCTGGAGACCTCATTTTGCAGGTGACAGTCTGATTATTTTCTGGCTTGATGGGGTGTATCATGAATCCAGGTTGGATAGATTCCAGGGCCGAGGAGAGGGTGTGGCCTGGGTTGGGGGAAGGGTGTTCTTGCTTTTAATGTTTAGAAGTAACTGCTAAACAACAAGAAATCCATTTAAAGAGAAAACCTACATGTAAAATGCATCTGCAAACATAGCCTAAATACTCAGTTTCAAAACGAAACACAGAAAAAGGCAGAATGAAATGAATTAATTTTGCCATCGGAACTGGTGCCGTTTTCGCTCACTTGGTGCCGTTTACTCCAGGTGCCATTTTCATTGTAAC
This sequence comes from Pictodentalium vernedei, assembly GCA_031216915.1. Classification (NCBI taxonomy): domain Eukaryota; kingdom Metazoa; phylum Mollusca; class Scaphopoda; order Dentaliida; family Dentaliidae; genus Pictodentalium; species Pictodentalium vernedei. The sequence goes on from CM062296.1 coordinate 542,367,678, forward strand.
CGGACACAACAAGTCAAAGTATCAAATGTACTTTTAAGAAAGTATATTACTAATAGCATGAGAGAATTGGCATCTTCGAATGCAATCCTGACGAATACTTACAATCACAAGAAAGTTTATTGGAAATTTGTAGGGGGGGGGGGGGGGGACACGAATACGTCACTATGTGATCATGCTGCCCCCCCCCCCCCCCCCCACCACCCTCTCTTAGCAAGTACCTGATAACTCTTCTGGGGGAGAAATCACTCGGCAAAGTTGATCAGAGAATTTATATAATATTAATCAGATTTTGACTTCTCTGATTATAGCCAGCATATGCAAACGTTGACCAATGGGACAACGTTTTTCCATGGGGGAGGGGGGGGGTGGGGGAGATTTTGCCTGAAAAGTAGCTAGGCCCTGGTGTAGGTGTTTGTGAGCGTATCTTCTCCTAATGGTGGGGTCAAGGGGAACCCTCCACGGGAAATATTTTTAAAAATCTGATCTACTAGAGGGTTTCTAGAGCACCCAGGCTGCCTTTCGAACCTTGTAATTCAAAGAAAAGATGATCGCTTTTGTAGAGGTGCCTGGCTGAATGTGTGAACAGTCTTGTCTGGTATCATTCAACTGCAATAAAACATGATTCTCAGGATTCAGCAGGAGTAAATATGTGTAATGTTAGGCCTGTGTGTCCATGGCATTAGAGGATCGAACCCTACAGATGGATGAGGCTTTGACACTATATACGTGGGTCGATATACCATTAATAACAGTTTGGCTGGCTGCTGATTTGCTGTGGTTCTCAGTTGAGAAGGTCTTGGATACCCATGTGCTTCCAACTGCCTCTCGATTCCCACGCCTCTTTCCTCCCAATACTGAGACAAACTGCTTGAAGACACTCTGTACCCCATTCTTCACAATCCCTCCAATAAGCATACTAACCATCGCATTTGTGTCAACCACTAACCACATGTCCTTCATACTCCCATCCCACGTCCTCATTATACTACGCCCAGTGAAATTTGATCTAGTAGATTGGGATTTTGGACTTCCTAAAAAAATGTATTCCAAGGTCACTACTACGCCCAAGTTACACATTTGGCTCTCTTTTTCCACCATCTTTCCCAATTCCTCCTAATCTCCAGTGATCACGACCTCAGCTTGAACAACAGTGACCACCCCCTCCCCTCACAAAGGTGCCATCGTCAAGGTACTCTTCAAACCTGTCTACTCTTTGTCAGGCAGGCCACACAAAGATCTCTTTGTTTTGACCTACTCTTGCCAATTTCGGTTACAATCCCCATGACTCTTTCTCTGACGTTTTTTTTTACCTTTGGTTGTCTCTGCTTCTAAGTTCGATATCGTTTGGATAGTTCCCTACAAACTTCTAACTACACTGCAATTAATTAAAACAAATTTTTTAAAAACCCTAAGCTATGAATTATTATCTCGACTGTCTAATATTTCAACATGCCTGCGTTACTTCCACTGGGAGGGATGGCGGCTCATGAGTGTCTCCCGCTGTGGGTATACTTAAGCAAGGGTGCATCATATATGCCGAAGGCCTAAGATGGGATGCTAATAGAATTATAGCTGGCGGGCGGGGAGTATCCCCAGGAAAATGGGAAAACTTAATAAACTTATGTTCGCATTCAGCCTGCCCACATTTTGCAGTGGGTAGGTAGATAGTGTGAGATTTTATGTAACAAAATCAATCAGTAACTGGAGCTTTCGGCCACTTGGCCTTATTCAACGATGTTAGTAGCGAACGTAGTGAGTGGCCGAAGGCTGCAAATGAAGTGAGCATAATGGTAACGTGTGTGTATGTGTGAAAATATAAGATCAAAATTTAGAATATTTCAGAAAAATATATATCCATGCAATCCAAAACGCTGTGTCCGGAAGTAAACACCATGGACGAAAAATAGGAGTCGAAGTTGATCAAATTGTATTGTTTTCATTGGTAGAAATCGAATTAGATTTCTGAAAAAGGAACAGGTGAACGTGCAGGAATAGCGTCACCCATAGATATTGGATATGGCGTCATCTGGCAGGTTCCGTCAAAAATCGAAACCACAACAACACAAAAGAAACGCAAGTTGCGCTGCATTTGTTGTTCATTTTTTAAACTTCAATTGCTTGTATAAAAAAAATCAAAATTGTTGGCCACAAAGTCGCACGCTTTTAATAAAATATCTAAGAACAAGTGTGTCTGCAAGAAATTCTATAATTTTAAGTATTTTCCTTTCGCGAGACATTTAAAAACGACGAGTCGATGTTTTCTCGCATTTCTCATTTCTGACGCTCTTTTTTGTAAACAAAAGGTTTACCCCTCTCGTGCTTAGGATGATTTCCGTTGGAAGATACGTAATATACAATTAAAAGAGGGACACAATGGGATTCCTGAGACTTTGCTCTTCATGGCAATGCATTGTACTTTTCGGATCGTAATTTTTTCCCTTTTTTCTGACGCAATAAAATTTTTTGAACGATTTTTTCCACTTTAATATTTATCAAGAAGTTACGGTACCGGTGCCTGGTAATGATATTTCGAACACAAATTTTTCATTTTTGAGGTTTTGAAGTGATACAGTATACAGAAACTTACACCCAAGCACCTCCACTGCAGTCGAATCTCCACAGAAAATTGTTGCTTCTTTCGGATTGACCCACTTTTGCATCACGCGGTGCTTATTGTAACGTTGTATACCAATTTTGGCCTGGAAGGACGGTTTGCTGTGATTGCAAGAGACAATTATCAATACGTGTACACGCTGTGTTGATACATTTTGTTTTTGAATATAAAATCATTCAGTAAATAGTTCATGACTGATTCCTTCGAAAGATAAGGAAGGTGAACTGTCGTGTTTGATCAGTGACCGAGTCTGATCAAACAGTCAGTCTGTCAGTCTCCAAATCCAATTCCAAATGCATTTGCAATTTATTAAGGCGACCAGCTAAATCGGACTACAATTACAAATTAAATCGTCGGAATTAATTCCATAAATTTGATACCAGACAATTTTACTTACACTCACTGATACTGAATTCATTTTCTATCTGATCCTTTTTACAGGACATTTAACAATCCAGTGGCGGTGCCACTGGAGGGGGATAGCTGTCCCTCCCACTCCCCCCCCCCCCTTGCAAATCAAACTTCAAATTTCTTTCTGACCGTGGTTTTCCCACCCAATTTCACACCGCAAACGACACACAACAATGCACGTCATGTCGGGCGTTGTAGAAATGTTCAGATATCGCTCCCACTCCCAGGGCCTCCAAATATAGGAATCTTTCATGGGGAGAACTCCATAATATCCCCACACACGCGAGGGGGAGATCCCGTTCCCTCCGCCAGCTATAAGGCCTGCGGCATTTGGGAGATTCCTTCAGCATCTTGACCTTGGACCCCCACCCCCCATAGCTTACCTAAGCCCCCCCCCCCCACCTCCCCCCCCCCCCAAAAAAAAAAACTAAAAAATATTGAAATCTTGGCGCCGTCACTGTAGGCCTACATAGCGATCAGTCGGTATCAAGAAAACTTGTGATGGAAAGACAATGTGTTGATCAAATTTGCAGAAAAGGCTACATAAAATTAAGCTACATAATGTTCTAACCAACTTGCAAGTTAAATATACAACCACAGATTTGGGTTCGATAGGGGGTGATTGATGCCCCCCCCCTCCCCCCCCCCCCAAAAAAAAAGACCCTTTCCAACCTACTTAGAACCTGAAGTGTTGAGGCTGAATGGGTGAGTGTATTTGTTGCACCCCCCCCCCCCCCCCCCGCCCCCCACCCCACCTTTCAGAAAATTTCAACCTGCTTAAACTACATGTACTTGAAAATACAAGAAGTGTTATGGAGACAGAGTGTGGGTATTTTAATTAATGCCTCCACCCAAATCCCATCACAGATTGCTGAGTTATGAAATTTGAAAGTGATAAAAAGTCAGAAATCTTCGCAAAAAAAATTGGGAAAACAATCTTTTCTTGCTGCTAAGAATTCACCATAATTAGGAAATTTTCAAACACAAAAAGAAAAGATGCAATCAGAAATTCACGCTTTCAAGACCATGAAGAAATATTTGAAAGGGGTAACAGCATGCACGTAGAATTCATCAAATTGTTAATTGTACTTTCTGAGGGTACTGCTAGAAAACCTCTGTGTGGATGGTGGGGGCGGGGCATAGAGAATAAACTACAATTTGACAACAAGACCATAAAAATATACAGAGTCGTGGCAAGTAACTAGATTTTTTGTTGAATAGTAATTACTGTGAACACTAGTTAGAACATATTGGCTGTGGTGATGGGTGTGGGGGGGGGATTGTAATTTTGAAGGACCATAACAAATTTATTTGAAAAGAATGTTATGATGGGCAACAAAACTTTTGCCAAATTGTATTTATTGATGTCGGAAGTAGAAAATCACAGGGCTGTGTGATGCTGGAATATTTTCTTATGACTTCGGTCTAAATCCTCCTAAGCAAGTCCCTGGGTGAAATCACAGCATACCACTCTGAATTTATTCAGTTTTTTGCAGGATACTATTTTTTTAGAAACTACTGTATAATTATTTATTTATTGTTGTTTATGGTCACATACTTATGCACAATGAATAATCATGACCGTGACAGTTTTACGGGTGGAGGAACTTAGGAAGACGGAGTACCCGGAGAGAACCACCGAGCAACGACGAGCAGCTGCCAGCTCCCCAACATCGTAACTCCGCAATGCAGCACAGGCAGAGTTAGATTGGTTGAAGACATGTGCACCATCGACGTGCAGTACGCCTTAGTACACGGCATCATCGTGCCCCCATGTGGACAATCGGGGTTAAGTGCCTTGCCCAAGGCACACAACGCGGGAGTCCGAATCGATCGCTCAGACGGTCACCCATCCGAGGATAAACCGGAATTGACATTGCTTAACTTCGATGATCTTGACGAAAACCGGTTACCGCAATGCCACCGCGCCCCCCAACTACTGTATAAGAACCTGAAAATGTTCAACTCATAGACGGATTGCACCCCAGGGATTTGTGTTGTAACTTTTATTGTTTTGTGATTTCTGTTCTCAAAAAGTGTGCACAATAATTGTTGTAAAGGTTTGTGATTCAATGGTGATCTGCTCTCTCCAGGATGTATAGATCTCTTCTCCAACTCTATATGCTTCTCCAATTCCCTCCTCAGTAAAGTCTCATAAACAAGCCTTCAGGCTGGACAGACTTTTCGGTCTGATTCAGTAGGGTCTTGCTCACCATAAAGGTGTTGAGAAATTCTATTAGCATCAGACTGTAGTTCTTCTTTTCATTGCATGGGTGGGTCACAGTGAAATTGGTGGTGTGTTGGCAGTGTGGTTGTGGGTGGAGAGCTAGGGGTTGTTGAGAAATGTGGTGACTGGTGAGAGCGATCTGTATTCCATATTCTAATTCTATATGCATATTCATCCATGACCAATGTCCTCATGTTTCTTGTGTCAACTTTATTGGGAATATGAGAGGGGGTATACTCCTGTGACTGCCATCCATATAATAGTATGGTGAGGACTAATAGTACAGGGTGGAATATTATACTGAAGTTATAAACTGACTTCATAATATTTCAAAGTGCCATATCTTGGATAAATAACCTCAAAATTCCAACATAACTCCAACTATCTACAGCTATGGAAGATGTTAAAAATTTAGTCCAAAACAGTGCATTATGAGAATTAGACTGCAGAGGAATCAAGTATTTTCCCGACTGATGCGCCATTTCATTCTTCTGTTGTCTTTTTCACTCAAGGATTTATTGTCAATCCCAGTCAGCAGCCTCTTTCGGATTTTGCACTGCTTCTCAAATACATGTGAATGATATTACAAAACAAATAGTTGTTAGTTTTAACAATGAATAATAGTACAAAATGAAACCTAAATGAATGAATGTGCATATATTTATTAAATAAAAAATTTAATTGAATTATATTTTGTCACCTCATGAAATAGGAGACCCATTAGTTCAATATGAAAGAGTTTTGATTTTATTTTCCCGCTCTGACCGACTTAGACCCCGTAAAACTGTCACGGTCACGATTACCAATTGTGCATAAGTATGTGACATTAAAAACCAATAAATAAATAATTAATTCTAAAGGTGGTGGATTCATTACTTAATGCTATGTTGTGATCAGTTTTGGTTATAAATGTTAAATTTAATACCTATTTTTTTCAAATTATACCCCTGGCAAATAAACTGCTATGAATATTGCCATGGACATTCTATTATTATTTTTTGGGCAGAAATTTACTTTTTTCTAAAGTGTTCAAAATGGTTTTGGGTACGAAATCACTTGGGTACAAAATGATTTTGGTGATGGGTACGGAATTACACAAACCCAATGACATCCTCTGTATATTTTTTATTCAAATTTACAAAATACAGTACGTGGAGAGTGGATTGTAACAAAATGACCCGGGAGGGGGGGGGGGGGGGGGGGGGGGAGGCATTATCACCCAAAGTATTACTTTCAAATTCTGCACACATGGGCAAAAAACGCAAGCAATGCTTCAGCCAATGGTCCTCCGAGTGTAACCCAGGGATTCATTGGCTGGAACTTTGCTTGTGCTTGTTATGCTTTTGCAACAAATTTGCAATTATTGCTTGGGTGGAATCTCCACTCTGCGGGTGATTTAGTGATAATACACTCTATACGTACTGTAAGTTGTAACTACGCTCGCACTTTAGGTAGCACCTATTTCATATTAGTAGATGTGGAGATTGTGCCACATTGTGGGGATCTAGTGGGGGGGGGGGGGGGACATGGGAAGTGATGTCATAGTCATGTGACCCAATTACGTCATGTTAGGTTGTCATGGTAGACCGTGGGAGCGGCCATCTTGTGGCATCATCTCCATAGTGATACGTGATCTTAGTGCGCATGCGCAGCACGTGTTGTTAGGGTGATAGTATTTCCGTCAGCCATTTTGTCTACTGGAGGCCGCCATCTTAGTTTCTAAGGTAACATGTGGTTGCTATGAGCCTGAATGGCTTACAACAAGATGGGGGTATGTTTGCAGGCTATGTTCGTTTGAATAGGAGTAAATCTGATTACCCAAATAGACCCGCCAATCCATCCAAACCACCCAAAACGGCTATTTGATACGGATTCCCCACGAATCCTACTTTTTTCAATAACAGGTATGTTCCTTTGTAATATGAACTTTGGTAAAACCAAGAAGCGTGCGCAACTCACAGTGTTTTTCAAATTATAATGACATAAACTTAACAAAATTTAAAACAGTGTTTAAAGGGTCGTCCAACAAAACATTTTGCGTTGTGAACTAATGCATGTACATGCTGTCTTGTAGATTTATTTCCCCCTAAAAACATATCAGACCTACAATATAATATGAAATTTAGGCAAATCTAAAAGCGAGCGAAAGTGATGCATTAGGCCTAATGTGCTGCAGGCCTACATTTACTGGTAAAGAATAGGGGACCAACCAAATTTCGAGATAACTACTTTTATCTGCGTTTTGATTGGAAGATATTTTCCAATCCTCTGATTGAAAGATAATTTTATCATTGCTTTGATTGGAAGATATATTTATGGCGTCGTTGTTTTCCGCAATTTATCCGATGAGTTACGGAAATTGCTGCGTTCATTTTTATTTTTTCACAAATAACATATAGCATTTATTGTTACTATTACCAACGTTTAGTAGCCACTACAAGAAAATACAGCAGTGTTGTGCAAAAAAAGGACGATGATAATATTCCAATGCAGTTTTACTGAAAAGGCCATCTTTAAAATACTAAGACTGAGTATCACATATGTAGTTTCATGATTCGGACCAGATTTTTATATAAGACGTTTCGCACCCAGATCTATGGACGATTCTGACCATATTTCTGGCCGATTCGGACCAGACTATTGGATGATTCGGTCCATGTTTGTGGACGATTTGGACCAGGTTTCTGGGCGATTTACCCAACAGACACACAAACTACACAAGCCAGCACAGACATACACACTTCACAAGACAGCACAGACTTGTCATTTGAAGTAAATAGGCCTAGAGCTTTATGTGCCAATTTCAATAAGCCGTTTTCATTAATTTCACTGAAAAAAATACCGACGTACCGGTATTGTTTGTAGTTATCACAACAGATAATTCTGAGAGTAATTATGAAACTGCTAATCCTGTGCTTCTGGATTTTTGCAATACATTTTGGGTCCGCATACCGAATTTGGTCAAAATCGGCCCAGTAGTTAGCCCGTTGCTAAGTGGGAGCTCTGGTTGCTAATGACGTCACGTGGCGTCAACATTGACCTATCTGTTTTCATTTGCAATGCATTTTGGGTCTGTATTCCGAATTTGGTCAAAATCGGCCCATTAGTTAGCCTGTTGCTAAGGGGGCACTCTGGTTGCTAGGGAAATCAAAAGACGTAAACTTCGATCTGTCTGTTTTCATTTGTAATGCATTTTGGGTCCGTATACCGAATTTGGTCAAAATCGGCCCAGTAGTTAGCCCGTTGCTAAGTGGGCGCTCTGGTTGCTAGGGAAGTCACGTGATGTCATCACTGATCTGTCTGTTTTCATTTTCAATGCATTCTGGGACCGTATACCGAATTTGGTCCAAATCGGCCCAGTAGTTAGCCCGTTGCTAAGGGCGCGCTGTGGTTGCAAGGGAAGTCCCGAGACGTCAACATTGATATGTATTTTTATTTGCAATGCATTTTGGGTCCATATACCGAATTTGGTCAAAATCGGACCAATAGTTAGCTCGTTGCTAAGGGGGCGCTATGGTTGCTAGGGAAGTCACGCGACGACACCATTGACCTGTCTGTTTCGTTTGCAATGCATTTTGGGTCCATATACCGAATTTGGTCAAAATCGGCCCAGTAGTTAGCCCGTTGCTAAGGGGGCGCTCTGGTTGCTAGGGAAGTCACGTGACGTCATCATTGATTTATCTGTTTTCATTTGCTATGCATTCTGGATCCGTATACCGAATTTGGTCCAAATCGGCCCAGTAGTTAGCCGGTTGCTAAGGACGCGCTCTGGTTGCTAGGGAGGTCACGAGACGTCAACATTGATATGTCTGTTTTTATTTGCAATGCATTTTGGGTCCGTATACCGAATTTGGTCAAAATCGGACCAGTAGTTAGCCCGTTGCTAAGGGGGCGCTCTGGTTGCTAGGGAGATCACGCGACGACACCATTGACCTGTCTGTTTCGTTTGCAATGCATTTTGGGTCCGTATACCGAATTTGGTCAAAATCGGCCCAGTAGTTAGTCCGTTGCTAAGGGGGCGCTCTGGTTGCTAGGGAAGTCAGTGACGTCATCATTGATCTATCTGTTTTCATTTGCAGTGCATTCTGGATCCACATACCGAATTTGGTCCAAATCGGCCCAGTAGTTAGCCCGTTGCTAAGGGCGCCCATTGGTTGCTAGGGAAGTCACGAGACATCAACATTGATATGTCTGTTTTTATTTGTAATGCATTTTGTGGTCGTATACCGAATTTGGCCAAAATCGGACCAGTAGTTAGTCTGTTGCTAAGGGGGCGCTCTGGTTGCTAGGGAAGTCACGTGACGTCATCATTGATCTATCTGTTTTCATTTGCAATGCATTCTGGATCCGTATACCGAATTTGGTCCAAATCGGCCCAGTAGTTAGCCGGTTGCTAAGGACGCGCTCTGGTTGCTAGGGAAGTCACAAGACGTCAACATTGATATGTCTGTTTTTATTTGCAATGCATTTTGGGTTCGTATACCGAATTTGGTCAAAATCGGACCAGTAGTTAGCCGGTTGCTAAGTGGCGATGTGGTTGCTAGGGAAGTCATGCGACGACACCATTGACCTGTCTGTCTTCGGTTCACTTTGTTCCAATAACACGCAGTGTTGGTTAGAAGTGAACAGCGTTTTGCAAATGCAAAACAGATAAATCACGTGACAGAATACTTTTCAGAATCGAACAACAGCAGGATCCCAACAGCCAGCCAGCAGACGATGAAATCCAATGTGCATATATGGGAACATTTAGCTTTTCGACAATTTCTGTCATTTAGTCAGCAAAGCAAACGACAATTGAGTTTGTTTGGAAAAACTTTAATTTTGAAAAGCATGTTCAATAAATTATTCCCAGTCTGCATGGAATGATCTAAGGAGAAATCTCGCATTACACCGTTCGCTTTTTAGGGGGCGTCATTCGATTTGTTCGCTTCTGAAAACGAGAGCTGGGGTTCCCCATGTTTTTACTTCCGGTTTCCGGTTTAGATTGGATGGCATAGCATTCCTTGGTTTTTCCAATTTCACGTACACGTTGTCTATTAGGCTTGCTTCAAAGCAGCCCTTCGGGCTGCATTTGCGCGCTATAAGAGTAGTTTTACTTTGTAAAATTACCACAAACAAGCCGATATCCCCCCAAATCACCAAAATGTGCCCAAAACAACCGAAACGGACTTGTACTCCCCATCTAGGGTTTTTAGTAGTAGCACATAGTGCTATAGGATCGAGAGTATGTTCTATTACACTGGAGTACTGGTCCAGATTTTCCAAGATCCCTATTTTTATGCCTATTACAGATACTACTCTAACACTAGCAGTATGTCTAGCCCAAACTATCTCTAGTTCCGTCGTCCAAGTCTTATAATCACCAGTGCTTGATTTCCCATAACATGTATGCAGAGTTATATCTTCATTGTGTACAACAAAAGCCTATTTGATTCTTAAAGCCACGAATCCATCGAAGAGTTACTGAAAAGTCATTGCTCAAACGACTCGAATCCCATCGAGCAAAGGAGCTATAGAACAATTGCTTGTTCGAGTGACTCGAACATACTGATTTTCGACTCATTTAGGTATTTGTCGAATCCTATGGGCAGTATACAAAGTGGCCGACGGAACAGCGTATCACCCTAACAACATGAGCTGCGCATGCGCAATAAAGGTGCTATGAGGTGACGCCACAAGAAGGTCGCTCACGCGGGCTACCACATCAACCAAACATGACGTAACTGGGTCACGTGACTATGACGTCATATCCTAGGTTCCCCACTTGCCCCCCCCCCCTCCCCAATGTGGCACGTTCTCCACATCTACTACTAATTATGTTACATAAATACACACTACATCATGCAGGTAGACTTCCGGAAATACAATTAACTTTAGCATCCTGCGTGATGAAGTTTATATTTTTTATAATCGTTGATAAAGACGAAGTGACCAAAAACCCAAGATATCAGTCACTTCTTTTACACATGGAATGACAGTCCCCCACCTTCCCAATTGGGAATTATAATTTTGATCCTTTTTTTCCAAGGGGCGCCTGAAGCTTAAGCACGTACACTGGTAATATGGTAAATATGGTAAATTTTCTGGATACGGTCATGTCAGACTTGCAATCATTGTCATAGCATGAAACATCAGTGATGCAACAAATCCCGAAATCCAAACTAAATGCCAAATGACACTTCACTATTAATTCTATTATCACATGATACTTGATAAACATATTGGCATGTACAACAGAACCAATTGTCGCAATTGTGAGTAGAGTTTTACGTTTTAATTCCATCATGCTGATTGTACCATCAAAATTATTGTGATGTGTATCGTCAAAATTACAAAAGATTTGACGGGCGGCGAAAAGACTGGACATCATCAAAGTAATTGATGATTGACTTTTTGTGCGAAATCTTCCTTGCCTTTAGCACTGCAAAATCTTCAATCCACTGTGTCCATGCCAAGTCATTTAATTTCCGATGAGTCAATAGCTGTCATCGCGCGTCGCCTAATCTGTCGCAGCACACAGTGGATCTGAGATTAGTTTTTATAAGAATGAGGAACCTCTATTATTAAATTGTAGATACTCTCTCTGTAACTTTGTTTCACTCTTAAATTCAAATTCAAAACTTGGACATATAGGCCTGCGTCACGCAGCACGTTCTGTGTGGCTTGTAAGTGAAGCTAAGCGCCCATGTTTGCGGTTATGGCAACAGATCTAGGGTCTGATGTGTTATTTTTACTGGAAGCGCTTGTCAGAGAGAAAATTGATATAGGAACTCAATGACATCGGCACATGTGTGCGGTTGCGTACGAAACTGAATTTGCCACCGCGAATCCAATTGGCATCGGACAGAAAATGTTGGTGTTCGGCATCCGAATGATGAGGCTCGTAGGCCCATATAAAAATAGTCGCCTTCTTTCTTCACATACATCCTTTTCTTCTCTCAATTGTTTTACTGTTTCACCTCTTTTTTTTTTTGGGGGGGGGGGGGGGGACATACCTCTGGTCGCCCCCTGCACCCACTCAAACAGACCACTCCCAATTGGTGGAGCAAAATATTCTCCACCTCAAGAGTTCTAACTTCCAGTTTCTGTATTTTCAGCTTATGACGGCTTGTCCACTGTGAGTTGATGGTATACTGGTAAAATAAATTAGAATATTTGCCTCCTCATCTACTCGTTACAGGCATTGTGGAAGAAATTTGGCGCTGATTGAACAAATTTGAGAAAGACTGGTGCTCACTTTGAAATAACTTTTAAAACTCAACTTAGACTGGGGAAGGAGGTGGAGGTTGCAAATAAAAAATATAGATATTAGGCTGGAAAAAACAGGGTTTTTTTTAGACAACCCCTACCTCCGATCCAAACTTTGCTTCTCTTGAATTTACTTCCCACCGCCTGCACAGGATGTAATTTTGACTGTTTGCTTTGCATTCCAAGAAGTATTTCATGAATTCTACCATAGTGTGTGAAGTTTCCTGCTGTTAGGCAAATAGTGATTCAAATTTTGAAATTTCTATGCGTTGATTTTTTTTGGGGGGGGGGGTGCCCTTCCGTGGAGTCCCACCCTCACGACAACGAATGCGTATGTCCTCGAGAAACATGACTTTTTTACGACATACATGTAACAGAACGTGAGCATACTTAATCTAATTCAGCCATACTATGATTATAGCTGAATTCCCTGGACCTAGAGGGGTAGCAACCACCCTCCCTCCTCATCTCATACGCCCTTGGTTCTTAGAACAAATTTAAATGACCTCCCATCAATTATTGATATGTGTTAGTTCCGGTGTAACCATTTAACTTTCTCCCCACATTCCACACCCACCCAACAGGATAAAATCTTGTGTGTTTCCCCTCCCTAAATATAAAAATCACTTGCTTTTAAAAAGCTTATATTTTTATACTGAACCAATGACCCAGACTTAGCTGGTGCCAAACTCTTCAATTCAGGGCCAAACACAAATTCCGTCCCCCCAATCCCCAAAACCCGCATCAAAAACTGAAAATTACACGTCCCACACGGTCCTCCACACATCCACTCCTCCGCACATGCGCAGCGCCAAGGAGGTCTCGAAATTGGCACCAATTATCATTCTTTGTTTGGCCCTCAAAATAGGTACACTTCACTGTTATTTGTGTTTCCAAATCTCAGTTTTTATGATGCCAGACACATTTTGATGAGAGAAATGGTGGAAATAAAGAGGAAATATAAGGAGGAGAGGAAAAAATAGTGCAAGAAAATGTTCAGGGCTGTAACTTATAATTATTTTACGAAATTATTTCATGTTGCCTTTTTTCAAGGCATGGCCCTGTTGTTGTCATTCTTGCTATGAATGTACCATTGTTTGATCAGTGTTTCTTCTCTACCTTCCTTATTCCCCCCTAGCTATTCTCCCATGTTTTGGCTTATATTTTGTAATGTTTATTACTAAAATTTGTTGGGAGTTTTGGCTTGGTAACAGAATTTTTTCTGTTTTTTCCCCATGTTTACGTCCTCACCCTAGGGGTGTTTAGGCGTTTTGGTCTGCATCTACCATCTGATGTTCTACAGTTTCTTCTCTGGAAGCCTCTGTTTTGCATCAGATAGTGTTTTAAATTGGTAACTGATTTCGGGCCAGGTTTTTCAGTGCCTGGAGTCATGTTTCCGGTTTGTTGACACTTTTGCTTAGATTGACAACAGTTACTGTTGATAGTGATTGCTTGTCTTCTGCATCACTTATTTCATAGCAAGATACTTTAATATTGTCCGTAAGTGTTACATTAATTTTTTCAAAATGAATTTTAATTTTTGTCCACACTTAGGCTTTTTTGGGTTCCATTGGGCTCAGGGTTCCCATTGGGAACTTGGGCTCTTCTGAAAATATTTTTTGAAAATTTTTTTTCTTTTCGAATCATTATTTCGTAATGATTATAATGGATTGTTTTATTATGTATCTTTATTTTCAAGGATTAGTGCGAGAACTATGATTGTTTACCTTTTTTCACAATGAATGATTATTCTTCAAATTGTAATAGGAGGAAATCTTCCTCTGATTCTCATGATCTTTGTATTAATTGTACTCAATGTACTCGCACTGATCTTTGTTCTGTGTGTTTCAAATGGGATGACAAACGTTGGAAACGTGTGTCACGGTATGTTGTTACTGGAGAGAGGGCCATGCCGGTCCTCTCTCCGCAGAGTCACTCTAGTCTTTCACTCTCTTTTTCAGAGGAACAAGACCAGTGAGATATTTCCATGATGTCGTCCAGAAGTGTGCCTCCCTCGTCACAAACAAGCGAAGAGCTAGCGGCAAAAGTGCTCATGGAGATCCGTCAATTACCCGAAAGGAGTTCGAAGGGGTTGACATCCGCTAGCTCGCCCGGTGTCGCGTCCATTCACCGAATGGGTCAGCACCCGGGTTCATCCGTTGCGGTCCAGGAGAGAGAGTCTGGTGTTGCGAGCACTATAAAACTTCCACATGCACACCCAGTGACGACGGAAAGGAGGATGGATCGGAGGAAGCCTGATAGTCCGTTTTTTAGCTTGTCCAGCTCGGCACGAGCTGCAAGCGAGAGAGGTCCCTCTCTCTCATACAGCAGCATCTGGAACCAGATGTTGTAGTTCGAAGCGTTACGCAGTCAGAGTATACGTCCGCCGCTCGGGACGCTCCAGTATATAGGCAGTCCGGCGAGGCTACCTGTAAGGCATCCTCATCCTCACGGCAGCACACACGACCGCACCTTGGCTACGTGACCAGTGAGATACACTCAGCTTCGCCGACTAGGGATTCCACTGCGACCAGGTCACGCCATCCGGTAGCCAGGGATACGAGGCCTTCTACATCCGGACCTTCGCATAAAAGATGTATGCAGGATGCAATGTCCAGGGAGCTTCGGCGGCTAAATCCAGTAAGACTGCGGCTCCCCAGGCCTCCGTAACGGACGTGCTATCACAGATAGCAAAGATCATCGCAGCATCTCAGCATCCCAGCAACCGGCAGAGCCTCTGTCGGAACATGAAGTTTCAGACGATGCTGGGTCGGTATGTTCCGCCGCTGGATCAGGTGCGGACGACTGAGAATTGCAAGAGGGCCGGCAGGATTGCGAAAGGGATTCCGATGAGTTAGATATTTCCATTTCGGAACAGCATGAAATAGCCGTAGAGTTCATCCGGCATTACCTTCCAGAAGTTGTTCCTCCGGACCAGAATGCTGCTCAGCCAGATAGAAGGGTGATAGCGCCACTGGACACCGACTTTTTTAATCGGTTTAGGGACATTGTCCCGGAATTTCCGTCACAGTCCAGGAATGTCTCTCGGATATTTGAATTATTAGATGACGCTATTGACAAACTTGCCAATAAGACGGGCAGGTCAGCCTTCCTTCCGGCATCTGCTCTACAACTGCCTTGCATCAATCAAAGGAATAAATTTGATACGGCAGGTCAGGGCATCCAGAGAGTTCCTCTGCGTTTGGACGACCAGGCTGAAGACCTTGATATATCCATGGCATCGTCTATGTCACTTCCTTCGTCAACGATGGAAACGACGATATCATCTAACAGAGCTAGTTTAGACGCTCTTTCATATGCAGATCACCTTACTAGAGCGTTGTGATTACGCTTTGAAGGACCAGAATTCCAAGATGTACAGACGTCCTTAAGAGTTCTGTCCAGGGCCATAGCTTTTTCCACATATAACTCCACCCTTTCAGTGGCGAATCTGGAGTTAGCTAGACGTGACGCGGCCCTAGCTACTTCCACACGCGTGGACAGTAAGGTGAAAAACTCTCTTAGAGTCGCTCCGGTCTCCGGATAGTTTCTCTTCAGCGGCAAGCTTTCGGCAATATATGATAAATTAACTAAGAAAGCTTCTGACTCTGCTATTTAAGTCTGCTTCCAAGAAGTCGGAACCAGCAGAGAGGAGTAGGCCAGGCACTTCTGGGATGAGTTCGTCCACAGGAAGTTCCTTTTGAGGTTCCTATGCATCCTCTAGGTCTTACTCTAGAGACCGTCAGAGTAGCAACTCGAGTAGGGGCCGCTATGCTGGCCAAAATAACCGGTCAGATGCCCCTAGGCCGACAGGGCGAGGTGCGGGTCGCGGAGGATGTAGTTTCTCCTCCCGCAAGCCTCGCAGAGCCAGGAGGTGATGATTTAGACCGCTGTTGCATTCCGGTGGGCGGAAGACTGTCAAGTTTCTCAAACAACTGGGAATCAATTATGGAGGACCCTTGGGTTCGAGGGGTTATTTCGGAAGGACTAAAACTGTCCTTCAAAGGCAAACCTCCGTTAACTCGAAGTCCAAGATGGACTCGGCTTGCGTCAAATTTTCAGAAAAGAACGGCACTTCTATCAGAAGTCCAGTCTCTTTTAAAGAAGAACGTGATAGAGGTCGTAGAAAACCAGGAATCTCCAGGTTTCTACAGCCATCTCTTTCTGGTTCCGAAACCAGACGGCTTGTTCCGTCCAGTGATCGATTTGAGCTGGATAAACAAGCTGATCGTGGCTCCAAAGTTTTATATGGAGACCATTCGATCGGTCAGAGCGAGCATTCGAGTGAACGACTATGCTGCGAGCATAGACCTCAAGGATGCGTACTTTCACGTCATGGTACATCCGGCGTTCAGTAAGTATCTTCGCTTCGCTGTCCTAGGTGTTGTTTATCAGTTCCGAGCGATGTGCTTTGGTCTGAATCTTGCGCCCTGGGCTTTCACTTGAATAATGAACTCGGTAATGACTTATTTCCGAGCTCATTCGTCTGCGGTAACGTCGGCTTACCTGGATGATATTCTTCAGAGATACGGCAACGAGTTAATGCTTCAGAATGATATGCAGAATCTGCTCCTATTGCTCCGACGTCTCGGTTTCATAGTAAACGAAGAGAAGTCGGATCTGGTGCCGTCCAAGTCATTCACCCACCTGGGGATGAGCTTCGAGACGCACAACAATCTTGTTCGTCTGCCGTTAACCAGAGCGAAATTAGCCAGTTGTTACGCTCGCTATTGTCTTCACTCAGACAAATTTACAGCGAGAGAATTCATGAGACTAATAGGTCTGTGCGGAGCTGCCGCGGATCTCATTCCAATGGGGTGGCTACGCACTCGTCCTCTCCAGGTCTATCTGACTCAGAATTGGAGAGTGAAGATTCATTCGCTCCAGACGGACATCCTCTTGTCAAGCCAAGTGAAGCCAAGTGAAACAAGAGATTCAGACTTGGGCAGACATACAGTGGTTAACTCAGGGAGTTCCACTGCAATTACCAGATCCGAGTTTTACGATTATGACGGATGGGGCGCGACACTGAGCCCATCAGATTTGAAGTGCCAGGGTCTTTGGGATCCGCAGTTTTTGAACAAGCACATCAACATCAAAGAGATGATGTCGATTTGGCTTGCTCTACGTCATTGGATAGATGTTATTCAGAATGCACACATGTAAATTCTGTCCGACAATACGACAGTAGTTGCGTATATTCGGAACCAAGGTGGCACTCATTCCATTCCATTGCTCAATCTAACAGAAAGAATTCTTCTGTTTGTACTAGAACATCAGATTCTTCTCTCGGTCCGTCATATTCCGGGTCGTCTGAATGTCTTAGCAGACTCCCTTTCACGGAGGGGTCGCCTGTTGCCATCAGAATGGACTCTCAACAAGCAAGTATTCAATCATATTTGCTACCATTGGGAACGGCCAATGATAGATTTATTTGCGACACATCTCAAAAATCAGTTGCAGACGTATGTGTCACCTTGTCCGGATCCTCGAGCGTTTGCAGTAGACACTCTCTTGATCTCTTGGGACGGAATGATAGGATATGTGTATCCTCCAGCGCCGTTGATTCAGCAGATATTGCTCAAGATAAAACAATCGCAATGCAAGATTCTGTTGGTAGCATCTCTGTCTCCACAGAGACCGTGGATAAATCTACTCAGGTGTCTGTTGTGGGACATACCGAGGAAGCTTCCTTAACGGGAAGATCTTCTTTCGCAGAGGAAATCGCGCATCCTCCATCACAATCCGCAAGGTCTAAACCTTCACGTATTTCCGTTGTGCGGTCCTTCTTGCACAGAAAACATTTTACAGGACGAGCAGTGGACGCGATTTCTAACTGTAGGAGGACCTCTTCTTCGCTAAACTATGCTGCTAAGTGGAAGGTCTTTCTTCAGTGGTGTGGGGATCATTTCGTAGATATTTATGATCCTTCCATTCCAGACATTGCAAACTTTCTAGTATACTTGTTTGATGAGATTAAACTGCAGCCTATCATGATAGCTTAATGATTGGAACTAATGTCTCTTTATCTAAATTAGTTAGAAATTTTTCGATAAATAGACCTAGAACCCTTAGATTAATTCCCAAGTGGAATTTGGCTTGGGTTCTTCTTAAGCTAAAAGAAGTGCCTTTTGAGCCTCTTGACACAGTGGACTTCAAATTCTTAACATATAAGACAGCTTTTCTCTTAGCCTTCTCTTCTGCTAGAAGAGTTAATGAGCTTCATGCACTATCTGTGGATGATTCTCACTACCGTAGTGTTGGTAATACTATTACCTTTACCACCAGTGTTGGATTTTTGGCTAAGAATCAGGCTCCTAATAAGTATCCTGAACCTATTGTTATTAAGGCCCTTCCATCATCTGATGGGCGTAGGCCTTTACTTTGTCCTGTTAGAGCAATATGTATTTACAAACGTAGATCTGAGTTCATCAGAAAGGGACGTAAGCGTTTCTTTCTGTCTTTGATGCCTAATAGAAAGGATATTATGGTTCATTCTATTGTTAGATGGATTCAATTAACTATTCGTACTGCTTATGAAAAATTATCTTCTTCTCAGCAGTCGGCACTCAAGATCTCAGCTCATGAAGTAAGAGCTCTTTCTACTTCTTGGGCCTATGCTAATTGTATTGCTATTACTGATTTAATGAAGGCTGCATATTGGTCTCAACCTTCCACATTCACTAATTTCTATCTCAGAAATATTGAGTCCATTTCTGGAGACCTCCATTGTTTAGGTTCGTTATCAGTTGCTCAGAATATCGTCCACTAAACAGTTGCAACTATAGTTATGCAGGCTTTCTGTTCCAGCAGTGACTCTGTCCTGCTGCCCTCTTCGCTCTGGGGTATTTGACCCAGGGCAAGGGAAAGGGGGGATGGGGGGCTCCCTTAGGTCACCTGCTTTATAGTGAAAAGTGTGTCTTTCTTCTTTAATATAAATAAGAAAGATACATGTAAAGCCTGTCTTTTCTTTTCTCCTGCATGGGATATTCTGTTATAGATAATTGAGCTTATTGGATTTTCCTTTATGTCCTAGGCCCTCCAGCCTATTTACTATTCAGCTAAGTCTGGGTCATTGGTACAGTATAAAAATGTTAAAAAATTTATAGTAATTTATATATTTTTTATACTTACCAATGACCCAGACGGGGATGGCCCTCCCAAGAGTTGGGAACTCATACCTCCCCGCTGAGTACATAACGCTTACCAGGCACTGGTTGTAAGAATGATAATTGGCGCCAATTTCGAGACCTCCTTGGCGCTGTGCATGCGCAGAGGAGTGGATGTGTGGAGGACCGTGTGGGACATGTAATTTTCGGTTTTTGATGTGGGTTTTGGGGATTGGGGGACGGAATTTGTGTTTGGCCCTGAATTGAAGAGTTTGGCAACAGCTAAGTCTGGGTCATTGATAAGTATAAAAAATATATAAATTACTATAATTTTTTTAACTTTCTGGCTCCTAAGATTGGTGAAATATGAAAAAGATACACGCAGGCCATGACAGAATATCTCGCCCCCTGCCTCCGCCATGTGACTTTCGTTTTATTTATTCTTTCTTCATATTCGAAGATTTTGTTTGTAAAGTTAAAAATTTGAAACTTTCTTCACTTCTCTAATTGAGACGTTGTGACTTTTCCTCTTAGTAATGTGGAAGAGAGATAATCCACACACACTGAAAACAGTACTTACATTAAGATTTACGAGCCTAATATTAACCTACTGTAACGACCGAGTGGTCAATCGTTAATTTTTACCCGAGTTTGAATTACCAATGTTAGACAACCACGGGACGTCAGGATGACACCAGCTGACACTTTGTCAGCAAATAAGGGATACACTACTAGGACTGACACTATAGAAACACTTGACCTTACACCACTTATACACAGTACTCTGCCACCTACTTGGCACTGGGGTTAAGCTTTATGCTGTGAGAGAACCACAAGACTGAAGATAATGTTCATCATTTATTATGCTATTCACACTCGCATTCACACTACATTAATTCAGCATACACACACGCATTATAACAACAGGAAATCTTAGATTGAATTGACTTAAGATGTAATAATAGAATTTTAACAGGCGACAAGTGTATTCACTCTTGGATCCTGCTCAAAGTAAACCTCAAATGGGTTAATACCTATCCCAAAATACAGACTAACGGATTTACTATGTGTATCTTATTTTATTGCTTCAATGCTTTACAACAGATAGCAAGAAATTAGTGTATTCACACTGGCCTTGTTATCTTACGATACTAAAAAAGTTAAAGTGTTATTATTGAAGAAAATGATTTTATGTATTGCATTTGCTTAACAGTAACTATGCCCTATACTGACTTATTGTTCAATTTAAGCAGCAAGGCTGGTTGTGTATTCACACATTTGCCTGTCTACCTTGGCAGTGAAAGGGTAAAATTTAATTACAGTTTAATCACAGATGACACATATCACAGTATTCACTGAGTATTGTGTCAGATATAAGTATTCCCAGTTATTCAGGTATTTAACATGTGCAGTAAGATTCTGTGTATTCACACATTTGTCTCTCTACCCTGGCAGTTAAATGGTTAAATTAAAGAATTGATATTTAGAACACAACTTCAGTATTCACTGAATAATGTGTACCAGCATTTAATTAAATATTAAGTACAGTGGCAAGATTATGTGTATTCACACATTGTCTTTCTACCTTGGCAGTGAGATGGTTAAATTGACCAATTGATTTAATTACTATGAAGAACACAACTTCAGTATTCACTGAATAATGTGTACTGGCATTTAAAATTAATTAAATATTAAGTATAGTAGCAAGATTATGTGTATTCACACAATGTCTTTCTACCCTGGCAGTGAGATGGTTAAATCGACAAATTGATTTAATTACTTTGAAGAACACAACTTCAGTATTCACTGAATACTGTGTACCAGCATTTAAAATTAATTAACTATTAAGTATAGTAGCAAGATTATGTGTATTCACACATTGTCTTTCTACCCTGGCAGTGAGATGGTTAAATTGACAAATTGATTTAATTGCTATGAAGAGCACAACTTCAGTATTCACTGAATAATGTGTACTAGCATTTAAAATTAATTAAATTTAAATATAGTAGCAAGATCATGTGTATTCACACATTGTCTTTCTACCCTGGCAGTGAGATGGTTAAATTGACAAATTGTTACGTATTCACGTAAATATTTATCACCGCGCAAATCATTAAACGCTTATTTTCCTACTGGTTAAAAGAATTTAACATAGACTGAGTCAACCTTAAAGGCAGATTATGGCTGACTGTCTCAGATTATAACGGCGGACCCAACCGGAGTTCCAATGCTATCCCTATTCAGGAATAAACACGGGACTAACCTAACGTGCGTCTGATGCCTACGAGATTCTGAAGCAGAATGAATAAAATCTGACGAAAAACTGTTGAATAACACTTTTCAACGGGACAACGCACGGGCGGACAGGGTTACGGACGATTTTTAACGAAAGGAACGATTTTTAACAGTATCAACGAATTTCAACGGGGCAACGCCCCCGTGCTTCAGTAACCACGAAAGTCAATTCAAACTTCACAAAAATCACCACTATAATTTAGAATTGTGTCAGGGCAGGTAAAAGGGACCTTGTCTTGTTTGTTTTCTTGGAAAACTTACTTTAAAGTAATTAATTTTTAGCTTAAATGTTTTAATTTCTTTGACAAATCTGTTAGACGTCAAGATGGGTAAAGTGATAATAGCCTTGACAACAAGTCACTTCCTGATCGAGAAGCCCACAAATTAATGACGTCACACAAAAGTTAGCAAGCATGGAACGGCATGGTTTCCTGACACAATTCTGCGAACAATACATTTACAAAGTATGGCATACTATTCAGTATGACAGGGTCGTTTTAGTTCACAGAATGCATTTAAATTAAACAAGGAATAGATCGAATTTCGAGTGGATAACCAAAAGTGGACTTAAAGGTGTTTTTGGAAGCGAGAAATTTGCTCAGCATGACCGTATTTTTAAACAGGGAATTCCGTGATGCACGACGCGATGCACTGAATTGCAGTGTTTCATAAGTACACTTTTGGATAACTATATGTTCTGTGATTCACATATCACACCATAATAATCTGAAAATATAAACTAAAAGACACATGTTATGCTGAAAAGAAAGATTCATTAATAAAGTGATGGCCTAATTTTTAGAAAGTTTCCTATCTGTTACAATACTAATGTGAAAAGTGGTTTGATCTCACATTAGACATATAATAATACATTATGAAATACATTAAAACTTACCTTGAAATATGAAGAATAACAACGATGCAAATGGATATAAACGGTGAAGAAATATATAGTCGAAGAATATGCAAATCTGTTTTCTGAATCTCTTGTTGTCTCTGACGTCACCATCCGGGTTCTCTTATGACTTGATTAGTGGACAAATTACCTCCCTTGATGTGCACATCCACTTTCACAACACCATTCCCTCATTTTGAAAAGAATGTCCCACAGGTGGTGATTGGAAAAGCGTTGAACTATGAAGCATAGATGGGAGGTCACCACATTTTGAAAAGTTCCATCATTTTAAAATATTTTTTTTTTTTTCTTCACTTCTGAATGCCATAAATGAAACACGCGTTGGCATTCGCGTGAGACAGCACGTTGTCTGGCGAACAGTCCAAGATTTTTGACAGTTCGGTTGCCACCTCGCCGACAACTGCAGGAGACGTTCCTGTTCTGCCCTCAGTTTCAAAATGTGGTGCATCTGATTCCACCAGGATTCTCGATGGTCTAACTGAACGGACGCCGTCCTTCTGCGCCTCCGAAAACTTGGAGCATGCACCAGTGAATCCAAAATAGGTATTTGGCCGCAGATGAGACCAGGCTGAGACAACCAAACTTGTTCCCGTGAAACAGTGCAGATGAATTACCTGAGAATCATGGGTCTCAGCTCTGATGATTTCCAACGCCGTGAAGTAGGCATCCTGGCTCGTCCTCTGGTCCGGTGTTCCCCTGACATGTAAAACTAGTGGCTTGTTGACAGACCTTGCCATAGCCACCAGCTCCCTGAACGTTTTATCCATATTTACCAGGTCTTGATCGGAAAGATGCTTTGACCGATCAAGGCCTATCTCGCCAACAGCTGCTACAGCGGGGTGATTTATCAGCGTCCTCAGGCGATCTTTGTCGGACGAAGAGAATCTCTTATACTTCTTGGGATGTATGCCGACCGCAATCTTCCACTTTGGGTGTTGTTTCAGCTTGTCAACCCTTGGGTACGACTCAGGGTCGCAGTAAACCTGCACTCCACCAATCACATCTACAGGTGTGGTCGTCCTCAGAGTGATTTTGGTCAGAGCCTCCGACGCAGAGATGCTGGTGCCAAGATGAAACCTTTCTTGCATCCTGTCCAGGTGAAAATGAGAATCAATAGCCACCAATGGCTTCTTCAAAATCCCCTTGACTGGCAGCATCGTGGGTTTCTCTGAAGTGTGGTCAGCATCCTTTCCTTTCTCTCCTTTTTTATTTGTCGACTTTGTTTCAGCCTCCAGGTTGATGGCCACCCTTTTCTCACCCGAGGCTGACGCAGCCCGTGATCCATGGGGGTGGGTGTCAGATGACTGGCGATCTCTACTTTTGGCAAGACGTTTTCGCTGGTTTTTGCTTCTTGACCTTGACCGCCTTCTCTTTTGCCTCCCGTAGTTATCACGCCGGGACCTGGAGTCTGTTGTTGTTGAATCTTTGTCTGTTGACGCTTTGTATGCATCCATGATGATGACGGCTGCAGGCAGTGCATTGGGTGCATCTTCTGGTCGCATCCCTGCCGTAATCACCTCCCTGGCTTCAACAATGTCTCCTTCTGGAATCTGACCCTTCATCAGTCTGCTCCTCATGATTTCTATGAGCCAGGTCGGAGTTCTTGACTCTTTGAATTTTTCCCTCTCGGCTGCTGGAAGACGGTTTAGAATAGCTGCCAGTACCCTCCAGTGCATTAAACAACAGTTTGCGTTGATGTACGGAGAGATGGAAAGCCCATTCTCCGGTACCTTTTCTTCCAAATCTGATGCAAATGCCAAGAGGTTCCTTTTGTCTGTTTGGCTGACGACGAAAGGTGTTGGAATAGAGCGGTGATCCCAATCCTCGTTCAAGACAGTTCTAAGCTCTCGCAAGCGCTGCGATTCTGTTCGTTTATCTGTTTTGACCCGACTTGGGCATAAAACGGATGCGAATCTGTCCAGATCCTCCCGAACTTGCTTTCTGAAGACCAAAGGCATGGGCCCACATCTGCTCTCTAACGGCCACCAACAAGGCCTCACGTGCTGGGAATAGAAATGGACCTTCTGTTGACCCTTCATTTCTCGGTCGCAATCCCGAAGCGGGCATTTGTCCGAGTCAAAAGTTTCCTCTTTGTTTGAAACTTCCTTCTGTTTATGAGTTGAGGTGGACGCCACCTGTTTCTCATTAGGTTGTATATTCCCAGTGTCAGTTGAACATTCCATTTCTTGTGACGATGTGGTGATAGATTCAGCGGACGCCGCCGTGCTATCGCGTTTCACATCACCATCCTTTAAACTAATTTTGTCAAAGGCAGCGCAGTCTATGGGAGACGCTCCAATTTGTTGTGCTGCTTCGGTGACTTCAGTTTCTTGTCTGGAAGTCTGTGGTCGAGATTCAGACTCTGACTCGACGATCACATCTGGAGAATTACCATCACTTCCCAACAATACATCCTCATCTAAGTCACTCATTCTGAAAGAGAGAATGAAAACAACATGAGTTCCCATACTTGACTGCAATCAATTTATGATGAACAATTTGGACAGCGATAAACATCAATTTGATCAGCATCTTCCTGAGTAATGTTTACACATTCACCATGGAACCAATCCTGACAGAAATCACATTGCAGCATAAACTTCCCACCCCATTTTTGTTTACAAATACAGAATTCACTGGTGGAAAGTTGCCCTGTGACCTCCCCTGTTTGACGAAAACGTTCAAGACATTTGTTTAACCATGGTGGAAGAGTTCGATCGAAACATTTTTTGATTCTATCGTGATTTATCACGGTGATTGCGTTTTTCTGTAAAACTTTATATAAGTATGGTGTATACACTTTGGCAATAATACCTGGCCCCTTCCATGAAGGTGAAAGTTTCCTGCACTTACCTTTCTTGGTCGCTGTATCTAACAGGTACACCAAATCACCTAATTTGTATGCGTGCTTGTTTGCTTTAATGTCATAATCTCGCTTCATTTTTCTGCATTCAACTTTTAAGTGACCCCGAGCTATTTCATGAGCTCTTTTTATTTCAGAGGTGAGATTTTTCACATACTCTGCCTCATTTTCATGCTCGGGTTTCTTAGCTTGAAAATTGAAAACAAGATCAGACGGATGATTTACCTCGCGGCCCAGCATCATTTTATTTGGTGTGAAACCCGTGAGGCGATGCAGAGACGACCTGATCGCTCCCGCCAGCTGGGGTAAGAAAGTATCCCATGTTTTCTGACCCTTATCGACAAAACAACGAATGGCATTTATCACGGTCCGGTTCTGTCTTTCCGCCATGCCATTTGCTGAAGGCCGGTAAGGTGTCGTCCTAGTTTTGTTTATTTGGAGCACTTCACACATGGCTGTGAACAATTTTGACTCAAAATTTGCTCCTTGGTCGGAAAACAATTGCAATGGGCAGCCAAATCGGGAGAAGAACTCATTGACTGCCGTCAAAGCAGTGGTTTCCGCAGTTTGGTCTGGAAGTGGAATAAATTCAACCCATTTTGTGAACTGACATGTCAAAACCATGATATATTTATTTCCTCTGAGACTTTCAGATAGGGGACCCAGAAAGTCGACATGAACTCTCTCCATTGGGGCCCCAGCATGGTAAGTGACTTGTTCCCACTTGGAATGTCGGTTCGGTTTTTTACCACGATTACATTGTGGACATGCGGCGACAAAAGTTTCGATGTCGTCGGTTATTCCATACCAGTAATAATGCTCCCTGACACGAGCCCGAGTACGAGCTACTCCTTGGTGACCTGAAGCAGGTATGTCATGAGCAAGTGTCAAAACTTCTGCAGCAAATTTGCCCGGAATAACCAGAACTTGGCTTGCATCCCGGCGAATCTTATACAGAAGATTATCCTTTATAAGAAATCGTTGCCTGTTAATCCAGATATACTTAGTGGCTGGGCTACTGATAAATAAGACGCCCTCACTCGGCTCCTCCCCCGATTCCAACCATTTAATAACTGGGGCTAAATCTGGATCTTCGCGCTGGACATCAGCGAGTTCTTCCAGAGTGCAAATGTTAGCCAAAAGTGATTGTCGGGGTTCCTGTGATGTTGATCTGACCCTAAGCTCAGGTTGCTCACCTGATGACAGCTCTAGATCAAGTTGCGAGTGAACCCACCCTGTTTCTGGACAAATCGAACCTACTGGTTGACTATCATCCTCCCAGGTCTCCCCAGGGCCCCATAAAAGCAATGACGCGTCATCTGATGCGGTGTCCCTGACCTGGCGAACCACCTGATCTGGGTCATCGCCCACAAAACGTGCCGAACCTTTTATGAGGGGTACTACATCATCGACATCATTCTCGAACTTCACCCAACTGCTGTGGACTCTAGTGCAGAATTTGCACCCCCCGCAGGGTAATTTATCCAAAAGTGAGCCAGGAATGTACTCTTCACAAGAACTTTCAACTGGAATCCTGGACAATGCATCCGCATTTGAATGCAACGAGCCCTTACGGTGTTGGATGACCATGTTATACACGCTTAATTCTTCTAGCCAACGCGCTAATTGACCTTGCGGTTCTTTGAAATTCATAATCCAGCGCAAACTACTATGGTCGGTTCTGAGAATGAAACTTCTGCCAAGCAAGTAATGACGAAACTGGCGCGTAAACCTTACAACCGCGAGAAGTTCGCGTCGGGTAGTACAATATCGTCGTTGCTGTGGGGAGAGTACAAAACTACCATATGCAATCACTTTTTCCTCCCCATCCTGTAATTGTAACAATTCACCGCCGATCGCGAAATTACTTGCATCGGTATCCAAAATGAACAAATCTTTGGATGTAGGAAGTGCCAGGACAGGCGGAGAAACAAGTGCTTCTTTAAGCATGTCGAACGCCGACTGTTGCTCTACGCCCCACTTGAACTCGTGTTTCCCAGTGACTTCATACAACGGTTTTGCTAAATCAGCGTAATTTTTTATGAAGGAGCGATGGTAATTAACTAAGCCGCAGAAACTTTCTACATCTTTTGTGCCTTTAGGCACTGGCCAGTCACATACCGCTTTTATTGAAGAATCTAACATTTTGACCCCTTCACAACTGATTTCCCTACCCAAAAACTCGATACTTTTCTGGAAAAAATCACACTTACTCGGTTTCAGTTTTAAACCATATTCGCGAAACCTTTGAAGGACTTTTTCAATGTTTCCGAGATGTTCGGCTTCGGTACTTCCCAGTATGACCAGGTCATCGATGTAACCCAGACATATATCCCAATTTAGCCCCTGGAGTACCAAATTGATCACTCGACACCACGTGAATGGAGATCCCGAAAGACCAAAAGGCATTTTGAGAAACTGGAATGTACCGTACTTAGTCAGAAAAGCAGTTTTTGGCCGATCTTCTTTTCGCACCGACACCTGGTGATATGCTGCGAGACAATCCGCTCGACCATACCACGAGTTACCACTCAGAGTATCCAAGCAGTCATCGATACGAGGTAAAGGGTAAACTTCTTTTCGCGTAACTTCATTTAATCGACGGTAATCGACACACCAACGCATCGAAGAATCGCGTTTTCGTACTAAAACTGGAGCCGACGCCCACTCAGACATTGAGGATTCGATCACGTTGGCTTCAAGTAGTTTTTTCAAGTGAGCTTCTTCCTGACCTGCAAAACATGCTGGGGTTCGGCACAATGGTTGTTTGATCGGTCGCGCTCCCTCGACTAAAGGGATGCTGTGCTCAATTAAACCGAATGTTCCCAAGTCAAGTTCATTTTTAGCAAAAACATCTTGAAACTCGATGAGAACTGATTTCAATTTCGACGCGAAAATTGGAGAAATCAGTTTCGCAGAGCGCTCGAAAAGATCGCGAACATGTTCTGGAAGATCAGGCACATCGTCTTCTTGGTGCGCATCTTCAATTGTTGAAATGCGCGACTCGGCCGTGTCAACAACTTGATTGACTGTTACATCATCAATA
Organism: Pictodentalium vernedei; assembly: GCA_031216915.1. Taxonomy (NCBI): domain Eukaryota; kingdom Metazoa; phylum Mollusca; class Scaphopoda; order Dentaliida; family Dentaliidae; genus Pictodentalium; species Pictodentalium vernedei. The sequence goes on from CM062296.1 coordinate 542,396,410, forward strand.
CTTTGTTCCGAAATTCGTGCTTCCGGTATTACTTCAGAAATTTCGGTTGCTTCTCCAATACACTCACCTTTACGCACTTCAACATCCTCATTTGATGAATTTATAAAACAAACTGTAGGTGGAACATACCCCTCATGAAGCGTGGGAAGCACGAGAGTCTCGTGCTCCTCTAGTGGTTCTATCAGGAAATCTGCAATTGGGGGTACAGTCTCGCACCGAAGTAGCACTACTGACTGAGCCGGAATTATGGTTTGTTGGCTAACTATAACCCGAGCGATTTTATTTTGTGCGGTTTCACGTTGGACTGTAGGAAGCCTACAACCGTCCAGGAAAACCGAACCTGAAGTCATGTCAATCCGAGCGCCATGTTTACTAAGGAAGTCAGCGCCCAGTAGCATATCATCCTCAATTGGAGCGACGTAGATTTTTTCGTCAAATGTAATATCACCAATGATGATTCGTACTGGTCCAACCAAACATCCTACCATTTTATTGTTTCTGGCAGCTGTGTTGAATTTAAGTTGCTTGATTACAGGTGGTTGAGGGTTGAGTGTACTGAAAAACTTGTCAGACATAATTGTTGCATCTGCAGCGGTGTCGACGACAGCTTTAACCCTAGTGTCTGACACAGACAATGGAACCTCGATTGTTGAGGGTGATTTGATCCGCTGTATTGTTAATTCTTTTAAATCGGAATCACCATTTTCATTCATTTTGTCGAGGTCATTTCTGGGATGGAACGTGATCAGACCTCTGGGTCCGCTCCTTTCCCGTTTAAAGGGTCAAACTTGACACGCTGTTTGCTTCCTCGGTTCTCAGGATCTCGAGATGGGCAGTTTCGCTGATAATGACCCTGCCCTTTACACAAGTAGCAAATAACCGGGGATGGTGACCTTGAACGGCTCTCAGATCCGTCTTTTCTAGAAAGCTGTCTTCTTGACTCAGATTGCTGAACACCAGAATTATCTTTGTCAAACTTCTCGGTGAATTTTTCTAGAAGATTGGTGAGCCGGTCAACTTTCTTCTCCAAACTTCCCAGTCCTGTCTCGACCTTCAATATTCTTGCTTTTGCAGCAGCAAGTTCACTGAAATGTTGACGTCCCGGTGACGAACTTCTGGGCCCTGGTGAATCACCAGTTTCCGAATCTGAGCCCATATCTCTCCCTCTGGAAAACTGTTTTTGTGGTCTGTGTTGTCCCCGATGTGGGGATTTTACAGCCCTAATTGGCAGGTCGTCGTCAGAATCAGACAATATGACCTGTTTCACATCACGGCGCGCTGATCTAGTTCCGTGGATCGCAGCATAATTATGTTGGTGCCAGCGTACTCGGTTGATTGCTTGTTCCATGGTCTGTGGCGTTTCCATGACAACTAGCTCTGCGGCGCGAGTGTCGTTACAACCCTGACAAAACTTAAGGATTGCTTGCCGGAATGTGAATTCCGGTGAGCACTCCCGAAAAGCTCGGGTGGACAGGGACAAAACAGTCTCCGCCCATTCCTCCAGAGATTGCCCTGGTTTTTGTTTCGCTTGCTGGAATGCTAACTGTAACGTTTCCGGTAAATCATGATAGCCGAAACGGTTTTCTAACCCCAGGAAAAGACCTTCGAACGTGGCGTCTGGGTTCCGTTCAGTCAGTAGAGTGAAATACTCACTGGCCTTACCCTTCAAACACCAACAAAGCGCTTGTTTGCGTTCCTCCGGTCCCCATCCTTGAGAATCGGCATGATACTGGAATTTGAGCTTAAATGGTTTCCAGGCCTCAGTACCGTCATAGAAAAAACCTTTTGGAGTTCTGGGTAATTTTGGTGATTTTACAGTGTATTGGTCATACCAACCTCTTCCATGTCCACCAAACGCTGGTGTTTGTCCATAACTTGGAGGTGGTGGATAACCATGACCCTGATATGGCGGTGAAACATAGGGCACTGGTGGTTGTCCCATTTGGTGTGGGGGTGTCCATAGATTACTCTGACTCAGAGCAGTTTGGAAACCCACCGGTTGTGCCATGCTAGGAACATGAGCTTGCCCTGTCTGGGGAAGTCCCAGATTTGGGTACCCAGGATAACTGACGTCCACTCCAAACGCTGGAGAAAAGGAAGTCTGTGACCCTGAACTTACAAATGGCGGCTGGGGAACAGTTGCCCCACCTTGCATTTGCCCAACCCCAAAAACTGTGGGTGGTGTGTTTGCCATGGTATAAACCGGTGCATTTTGAACTGGTGGTCCATGCGGTGCTGACCATATTCCTGTACCGGTTTGGGCATATCCATGACTCATGGATGTTTGCCATGCCCCCAAACCGTGTTGTTGTGGTGGTACCCCTGGCTGATTATAATAATTTTCTTGCCCCGGGTGACTGGTTGGTGATCTGTGGCTGGTTGACATAACCGGTTGGCTTACAACATGGCTGTAAGCCCCACTTTGAGCCAAGCCAATACTTGGAGCCCCAATATTTACTGGTGGCTGCATTCCCGGTGCCCTGACTGGAGACGCTCCAGATTGTGGCTGTGGAATTGCAGCGGTCACTTGTATCTGATAATTTTGTTCCTGTGGGGTACCAAAATATGTGCGAACTGCACTGAGCGCTCCTGCTCGTTCATTCCAGGGAGCCTGGATGCCACAAACAGGTACATCAGTGCTGCTCATTTTTCCTCGGTGTTGATCACCGAATGAATATGGTTGTGTCATGGTTTGTGTCGTCGTTGTCGTGTAGGTCTGCCCCAAGACTTTTGGGTTTCCTACATCCCTCCCAACATCTTCAAAATTCAACTTGGTTCTGTCTTCAGCCTCAACTTGGTGACTCACCGAATGTGTTGGGGAACTGAATACTGATTTGTCAGCGTCATACCTCGATGGATCTGTGGGCGGGGGTGACATTGGAAGACCTGTTGCAACAATTTCTGTCACCGGCACATTTTGTTCCATGGGCTCATCTGTCTGGGGAACCCAATTATCAATGTGGGTGTCCGGGCTAGGTGGCGACATGTCAATGCTAGCCCATTGTTCTTTTGAACCTGCAAATCTTGGTATTTGCAGCAAATCGTCGCGAGTGACACACCCGATATTCTTCCTAAGAAGAATGATTTGAGCTGCAATTTTTGGACCTACTTTTGGTATACTTTGTAATTCTGCATAAGATGCAGTGTTGACATTGATTTTTGACATTTTTCAAATTTGGAAAATATTTGTTGAAAAAGTATATTATTTCTACCTTTGCAACAAGATTATTATTACAAAAGCCAAAGCAATATATTTCCTTTCCCTTCCTTCAGAAAAAAAAAAAAAAAAAAAAAAATTTTATTTATTTATTTATTTTTTTTTTTTTTTTTTAACAGAAACGTTATTGTTTTGGTAAAATTGTTGACAAACTAACTAGACCCTAGCAGGTCGCTGTAATAATGTCAAAAATAAGGTGAAGGTTCAGCGAGCACACGAAAATGTAGCGGGAAACTGGACGCCCAATTCACGCAGAAACCAACTCGGTCAAACAATACATGTGCTCGGTCACGTGACCTCTAAAACGTTTGCAAAAACCGACTATTAAGTATATTTCGAAACTTCTCACACGCGCGTTACTATTACACAATCGACCCAAGACATATGGGATAATTCGACAGTGCAGATAATTGTTGTAATACAAATTTCACGCTGAGTGGAAAAACACAATGGCGTGTCGCGGCCTTTTCGACTCGAAATTGATAGCCCGCGATTAAAATCCAATATTTACGGAACGACGCCAGTAATGTGAAAAGTGGTTTGATCTCACATTAGACATATAATAATACATTATGAAATACATTAAAACTTACCTTGAAATATGAAGAATAACAACGATGCAAATGGATATAAACGGTGAAGAAATATATAGTCGAAGAATATGCAAATCTGTTTTCTGAATCTCTTGTTGTCTCTGACGTCACCATCCGGGTTCTCTTATGACTTGATTAGTGGACAAATTACCTCCCTTGATGTGCACATCCACTTTCACAACAATACACTGGGGGACCGGTTCAGAATAATTTTAACGTTAAAAAAAAAATCTTCACTGAGTTGAACTTCAGGCCAAGTGCCTGTATATTTTGGAGGCAGTGATAACCTAATAATAATAATAGTAGCTGGTTATAATAATTTAAGATTTCACACTACCTCGCGAAGTATGTTACAGTTTTTTTTTTAACGATGATTTGACTTCAAAGAGTATGGGCTATAAATTCACTGACAGTGAAAAATTGGAATGTGTGTCTATATGTAACTTGGAGAGATGGAGTGCATTTTTTCATGAGCAACGTGTACACAGTCAGTTATGCCAGATCGAGGACCTGCTGCCAGCTATCTCAACCTCATACTGTCTTGAGTCTGTTTCCTTGCAAGACATACATGCGATAAACCAAAAATGGTTAGCCCATTTCCCCAAACTTGATTTTAATGTGATTCGTTTGACTTAATTATTTTATTCTACGCAGTTCAATGGCAGGACAGTGCCGGAGTGGACTTCAGGTGGTGGTGGTGAGGGGGAGGGGCATTACCCAAAGTCCACTCATGGTTTTTTGAGAGAATTTTTTGTTCTTGGCTTGAGGTGAATTTTGTTTTAGGTCTGTTTTTGGTAAATTTGGCAAAATGAAAGTAAAAACCAGTATTCTGGCAGAAACATACTTTAGAGCTTGAGTTTCGATAAATAATTCGAGAGGTACTCGGTTTGAATCCCAACTGCAGCAACTGCATTGTGTCCTTGGGCAAGACACCTCACCCCATTGCCCACGTGGGGGCACAGTTTCATTGTGTACTAAGGCATACTGCTCGTGGATGGAGCACCTGTCTTCAACCAATGCTAACCCTGCTTGTGTGGAGTTACCATGTTAGGGAGCTGAGAGTTGCTTGTTGTTGCTCGGTGGTTCTCTCCGGGTACTCCGGTTTCCTCCATCCCCAAAACTGTCGTGGTCATGATTTCCCACTGTGCAGAAATATGTGACTTTAAACACCAATAACTAACTAACTAAAAATGGTACATAATTTGGTTCTTCAATCAGAAATCTGTTGAAATCAGTGTTTTGGTCTGGTGAAAAATATGGGCTTTATCCCAAACGACGATAAACTTTGACCCTACCAAAGATTTTCATCGGAAAAAGGAATTTTCCACAGAAAAACATTATTAAATCATTCACAAGTCTGCTTTCGTGCACAATGTTTCTAAAGCTGTTACAAAATTTATCAGTGTGAACTTCAAAATTTTATTTAGAAAGCCTCTACAGTTATTTTCAGTCATATTTTATTTATTTTACAGAAATGGTCATCACTTTGTGATCGTAAGTTTCACTTGGGTCTAAATTTCATAACAAACATACTGACGTTGTGGAACAGTTCAGATTTATGTTTTGATCTATATCCAAATCCATCTCCATCAAAACACAACTCTTCACAACAACCTCGAAACCCTCAGGTAAAAATAGATTATGCTATCCGTTAAGTCACTGGTAAACAAACATGTCGGCTGCTGGCGTTAAATGACAACAACGGTGAACTTTTGAGTGAAATCAAGGGAAAATGAATACCCACCGATAAGGTAGTAATGTGAAAATTTGCTCCACCTATTCTTTAATTTGTGTGGTTGTTTATAATTGAATAACAAACAGAACAGGAGATATGTGATATAGTCTAAAATACGGTAGATATGGAAAGGACAGTAGGAATGACTGCCAGGGCGCAAGGTGTTTTTTTTAGCTCACCGAAGGGAGCTAAACTTATCACTTGCCGTCCATCGTCCGTCGTCTGTCCGGCGTCGTGAACATTTTTCAAACGACTTCTCCTCTGAAACCGCTAGGTCGATTTGCTCGAAACTTGGTATGGATGTTCATTACCATATGTCAATTCAAGTTTGTTCAAATGAAATGGACATGCCCACTTGGGGCTCCATAGGGGGCATAACTCCGATAGCACCCTATGTATATTAGAGAAATTACGAAGAAATCTTCTTCTCCAGCACAAGTGGGCTGAATCATTTGGTATTTGGTATACAGCATTATGGTGTGGATCTGATTCAAGTTTGTTCAAATCGGACCCCTAGATTCATATTTGGGCTCACTATAGAAGCCTGAATTCGAACTTAGTGCATTTCAGGCAAATTTCTTAAAAAATCTTCTTCTCCAGATCCAGCAAGCAGAATCTTTTGATATTTGGTATGCAACATTGTGGGGTGGATCTGATTCAAGTTTGTTCAAATCGGCCCCCTGCATTTACATTTGGGCTCAGTATAGAAGCCTGAATTCGAACTTAGTGCATTTCAAGCGAATTTCTTAAAAAATCTTCTTCTCCAGATCCAGCAGGCAGAATCTTTTGATATTTGGTACGCAACATTGTGGGGTGAATCTGATTCAAGTTTGTTCAAATCGGCCCCCTGGATTCACATTTGGGCTCAGTATAGAAGCCCGAATTCAAACTTAGTGCATTTCAGGCAAATTTCTTAAAAAATCTTCTTCTCCAGATCCAGCAGGCAGAATCTTTTGATATTTGGTATGCAACATTTGGGGTGGATCTGATTCAAGTTTGTTCAAATCGGCCACCTGGATTCATATTTGGGCTCACTATAGAAGCTCGAATTCGAACTTAGTGCATTTCAGGCAAATTTCTTAAAAAAATCTTCTTCTCCAGTTCCAGCTGGCAGAATCTTTTGATATTTGGTATGCAACATTGTGGGGTGGATCTGATTCAAGTTTGTTCCAATCGGCCTCCTGGGTTCATATTTGGGCTCAGTATAGGAGCCCAAATTTGAACTTAGTGCATTTCAGGCAAATTTCTTTAAAAATCTTCTTCTCAAGATCCAGCAGGCCGAATCTTTTGATATTGGGTAGCATGCTTAGGGGGGTGAGATTCAAGTTTGTTCAAGCCAAGTCCTTGGGTTCATATTTAGGCTCACTGTGGTAGCCCGAATTATAACTTGTTCAAAATGAGGAATTTTCTTTAAAAATCTTCTTCTTCAGATCCAGCAGTCGGAATGTTTTGATATTTGGTATGCAACATCCTTAGGGGGGTGAGATTCAAGTTTGTTCAAACCATGTCCCTAGGTCCATATTTGGGCTCACTGTGGGAGCTTGAATTGTGACGTAGTTCGAAATGAGGAATTTTCTTAAAAAATCTTCTTCTTCAGATCCAGCAGTCGGAATGTTTTGATATGTGGTGTGTAGCATCCTTAGGGGGGGGGGGGGGGGGGGGGGGGGGGGGGGGGGGTGTGAGATTCAAGTTTGTTAAAGCCAAGTCCCTGGGTCCATATTTGGGCTCCCTGTGGGAGCTCGAATTATAACTTAGTCAATATGAGGAATTTTTCTTTAAAAATCTTCTTCTTCAGATTCAGCATTTGGAATGTTTTGATATTTGGCATGCAGCATCCTTAGGCTGATGAGATTCAAGTTTGTTCACGCCAAGTCCCTGGGTTCATATTTGGGCTCACTGTGGGAGCCCGAATGATAACATAGTTCAAAATGAGGAATTTTCTTTAAAAATCTTCTTCTTCAGATCCAGCAGATGAATGCTTTTGATATTTGGTATGCAGCATCCTTAGGAGGGTAAGATTCAAGTTTGTTCAAGCCATGTCCCATGTCCCTAGTTCCATAAAATTTGTCTCTCATGACTGTATTTGTAGTGTTGATGAACCATGTCTAACTGAATGTGACCTCAAATACTTCTTTGAACCACTTTGGCCAGTGAGCGATTAAGGCTCCTTGGGGCCTCTTGTTTAGTTTCTTATTATGATAGAACTCTATGAAGCAGCCATGACTAGATTTGATGAAAAATTCATCCAAATTTAACTCTAAGAAACCATTAGTGAAAAAATCTGCAATTTACAGGTGAAATTTTGATTAAATGTGCCCAAATTCCACTTATTTCAATGGCAGATGAAATCCTTTCCTGAGCATAAATATCTTCCAGCAGCATGCAAGGAGTTAAATGCAACTTAAGTAATTAGGACATGAATGCCATAAATGCACAATCAAGTCAAAGAAAGCAACAGTGTAATTGACATTTTCATTACTACTTTCCAAACCTGAGTTTTATTTTCTTTTTAGACATGGACTTGCCACCTTTTTACTGGAACAAAGAAGATCACTTGCACTATCTCATGGAAACCCTGTTTGCAATGGTACTCCCAAACTTCAGCTACCGTCAAGTATCGAGTGATGACTGGCAAAATGTCATAAAGGATGTGACTAAATTTATAGACACTGTCACAGTTGAAGATTTTAGCTCCTCACAAGTTTATTTAAAAACCAAGTAAGAAAAGTCATTTTGAACACTAGCAGCACCTGTCTTTTGTAGAAACTTCGAAAATAGAAGTGAATTTATTAAATATAAAAAATATTTTAGACTTTTGGGAGCAGTTATTTCTAATCAAGTATTGTCATCTGCCCAATCATGCAGACAACACTAGAAACAGGTGCCCAGGATAGAGAATGTTTTTTCTTTTTGTAGTGAAGACATCTATCTGCATAAGAGAAGCTGCTACACAGCTTATAAGGGATTTGGATGCTGAGATTGTAGCTATTAACACCTTATTAGCTCATCTTGACAAAGTCAAGCTGAGCTAATCTAATCGCTTCCCGTCCGTCGTCCATCGTCTGTCGTCCGTCGTCTGGCGTCCGTCGTCCGTCAACACCATGTTTTGGTCTTCTCCTTCAAGGCCACTGGGCCAATTCAAGTGAAAGTTTGTGTGAGTGATGGTCCCAAAGGGGCATTTCATTTTTGTTCAACTCAGCATGCCCAGCCCCATAGGGAGGGAGTGGGGGAAAATGCTCCAAAATATTTTTAAAATCTTCTTCTCAAGAACCAGTGTGTACAATGACTTGATATTTGCTATGGAGCTTCCATATGGGGTGTAGAATCAAGTTTGTTCAAACGAAGTTCGTAAAGTAATATTTGGCTTTGTAATAGGAGGGGTAAGATTTTTGGCCCCGCCCAAAATTTCTATTTTCTGAACCGATGGTCCGGTATGAACCAAATTTGGTTTGTGGTAGTATTGGGTCATAAGTACTTGACCCATGCAAAAAAAAAAATTCCCGCATCCCCATGGGAACCTTGGGAGCTAAAAATAGAAATATTTTCAAACGCCCATATTTCCCAAACCCCACGGAACAGAGAGCTTTTATTTGGTATGAAGTATCCTTACGACCAGTAGAATTGAATGGTAAAAAAAAAAAATTGCCATCGGTTATGTTAGGGTGTTCTGTAATGGGCATCGAATAAATGCTGAGTCAGCATATTTGCAAAAATTTTTAAAAATCTTTTCTCCAGAACCAATCATCAGAATCTTTTGATATTTGGTGTACAGCATTCATAGGGGGGTCAGATAAAAGTTTGTAGAAATAAAGCTCATTGGTTCATATTTGGGCTCTCTACAGGAGCCCGAAGTTTTAACATAGGGTAATATGGGGAATATTCTTTAAAAATCTTCTTCTTCAGAACCACCAGTCAGAATCTTTTAATATTTGGTATACATCATTGTTATGAGGGTCAGATTCTAGATTGTTCAAACCAAGTCCCTAGGTTAATATTTGGGCTTCCTATGGAAGCCCAAATTTTATCTTTGTTCAATATGGAGGGTAATTTAAAAAAATCCTCTTCTTCAGATCCATCAGTCAGAATGCTTTGATATTTGGTATGCAACATCTCTATGGGGGTCAGATTCAAGTTTGTTCAAATCAAATTCCTAGGTATATATTTGGGCTCACTATGGTAGCCCAAATTTTTACTTAGTGCAATATGAGAAAATTTCTTTAAAAATCTTCTTCTTCAGATCCACCAGTCGGAATGCTTTTATATTTGGTATTCAACATCTCTAGGGGGGGTCAGATTCCAGGTTGTTCAATTCGAGTGCCTAGGTTAATATTTGGGCTCCATATGGGAACATGAAATTTAACTTAGTACAATATGAGGGAATTTCTTCAAAAATCTTCTTCTTCAGATTCACTTGTCAGAATGCTTTCACATTTGGTATACAACATCTCTAGGGGGGTCAGATTCAAGTTTGTTCAAATCGGATCCATAGGTCAATATTTGGGCTCGCTATGGTAGCCCAAATTTGAACTTAGTGCAATTCGAAGAAATTTCTTTACAATTTCTCTTCTTCAGATCCAACAGTCAGAATGCTTTCATATTCGGTACACAACATCTCTAGGGAAGTCAGATTTAACTGTGTTCAAATCAAGAGCCTGGGTTAATATTTGGGCTCTCTATGGGAGCCGGAATTGGCCATTTGGCTGAAGAATTAAAAATTTTGTATTCAGTACCCTCTAGAGGTACTAAGATTAATCCACATAGGTTGTATTAAGGGGCTTCATAGGGGAGCTCTACATTTTACTTATGATCAACTGAAGAAAAGGCATGATGCCCAGATTATTTTTGTCACTCCTGAGGGACTCAAGGATTGACAGTGTAGCCTATGGAGATGGCTTGCTTAATGTAGACTCATTCTTGGACTCTGTTTAAATTGTGTTCTGTACAAGATGAGCGCTTCAGGCCCCTTGGGGCCTCTTGTTTGACATGACTACCAGAGGACAGTTGGAAAAAATATCGCAGATTAACAGACTTTACAAAAATTTTTGTCTCCAAAACATAGCTTTTGAAAATTCTGTGGAATGAGCTCCACTATCCATTCCAGTCAGAATCCATAAGCTGCATTTTGGAGGAAATTTTTAAAAAGTTCAATATTATTGTTACTTCATTGGAAAGATCAGATACTTTGATGACAGCTTTATATATTGTTAGTATAGATTGTTTTGTCACAATTTATAGCAAAGTGCCCACAGGCACTCTCTAATAAATTATAACAAAACTACCATCAAACAAATCCGGGTTTCGAAAATAGTGTAGACTCTACTGGTGAGAAGAAATGCACTTTGTAATTTATCACCTGAGAAAACAATTTGGTGTTTTCTACACCTGGCTTTATAACTTCTCCCTGAACATAAGATGCACCAAATAATTATACTTTGCCATTTTTTTTTAGCTCAACTTGACACTGTCAAGTATGAGCTATTGGGATGGGTTGTGATCTGTCGCCCATCCATCCGTCTTCCACAATTCCTTTAGCACACCCTACAGCCTGCAGTTCTCACCCGATCAGTTCCAAATTTCATATGTGGCTTTGGGACAATGTCCAGATGGGAGCTATTAAATTTTTCCAAATTTCAATGAAAACCATGGCTGCCAGTGGCCATATTGGATTTGGCATATAAATTGTCAACAATTCCATTGGCACACCCTACAGGCTGCATCTCTCACCTGATCTTTTGCAAATTTCATATGTAACTTTGGTGCGATGTCTAGATGGGAGCTATTGAATTTTTCCGAATTTCATTGAAAATATGGTTGCCAGCAGCCATCTTGTATTTGGCATATAAATTGTCAACAATTCCATTGGCACACCCTACAGGCTGCATTTCTCACCTGATCTATTAAAAAAATTTCATATGTAACCTTGGTGTGATGTTTGGATGGGAGTTATCAAATGTTTCGAAAATTCGTTGAAAAACATGACCATCAGCAGCCATCTTGGATTTGGCACATAAATTGGCAACAATTCCATTGGCACACCCTACAGGATGCATCTCTCACCTGATCAGATCCAAAATTTCATATGTGACTGGGGTAATGTCTAGATGGGAGCTATTGAATTTTTCCGAATTTTATTGAAAAACATGGCCGCAGGTGGCCATCTTATCTTTGGCATATAAATTGTCAATAATTCCATTGGCACACCCTACAGGCTATATCACTCACCCGATTTTGTTCAAATTCCATATGTAGCTTTGGTGTGATGTCTAGATGGGAGCTATAAAAATTTTCTGAATGTTGAAAAACATGACCCACAGCAGCCATCTTGGATTTGGCACATAAATTGTCAACAATTCCATTAGCACATCATACAGGCCACATTTCTCACCCAATCTGTTTCAGATTTATTATGTAGCTTTGGTGTCATATCTAGATGGGAGCTATTGAATTTTTCTGAATTTCGTGGAAAAAAACATGGCCACCAGGAGCCATCTTGGCTTTGGTATATAAATTGTCAACAATTCCATGAGTATACCCTACAGGCTATATCACTCACTCGATTTTGTTCAAATTTCATACGTAGCTTTGGTGTGATGTCTACATGGGAGCTATAAAATTTTTCTGAATTTTGTTAAAAAACATGGCCGTCATCAGCCATTTTGGATTTAGTATAGAAATTGTCAGCAATTCCATTAAGATACTCTACAGGTCACATGCCTTGCCCGATCTTTTTCAGATTTCATATGTAGCTTTGGTGTTATGTCTTTTCTGTAGAAACTTGAATAAATGACTTCACATTACTGGAGCTTTCTATTTAGATCTGACCCTCCAAGGACAAGTTGAGCTGCAGTGTTATTTACACTTTCATGTATCTTTCAATCTTTTGAAATACCTTCAAAGAGAATTTATAAGTCATGACTTTGAAAATAAATATTATATTTCAAAATTAGATGAGGTACAGATAATGCAATCTTTTTAATTTAAAGTTTCGAAGTATTTGGGGTAAAGGATTAATTTATTCTTCATATTGATTATGTGTTTCTACAATCCATATAAATGTTTGTTTAAGAATACTGCTGCATTGCTGACACTAAACTGTGATCTATTATAAGTTATGGGGCTTTCCGTGGGCGGATATGGTGTGATATAAGGCGAAGTGAGATCAATATTAGGCGAGCCTGAAGGCTGAGCCTAATATTGATCTCGCTAAGCCTTATATCACACCATATCCGCCAACTGAAAGCCCCATAACGTATTTATTATACCAGTCCTTTGAAAGAGACACAACCATAAGTGCACCCAGATTCCTAGCGCAAATGTTCTGTTATCACTATCTGGGAATTTCCCGGTTTTACGTCATGTGAAGGTCATGCTAGTAGCAGGCGCTGAAACAACGGAGTTTTCTTCTCAATAAACAGGAATTTATATTAACAATTCACAACTTTAATTCAGTGTTAAGTACTGGAAAAATAAAACAACTGGAGCAAATGGATTAACAATTCTTTGAAGAAGGTAAGTGGGAACAGTTTCATTCATTATTTGTTGTTAATGGGGATATTAATGTTTCCGACTCGGCAGTTCTATACATGTCGTTTTAGTGGTCTATTTATTGTATTTATTTACATTTGTTTATTAAAATTTCTCAAAGACTGGAAGAAACGTATTATAGTTGTACGTTGGTCAACAGACACACACGCCAAATTATTTGTTGTTCGTCAAACACCCGAAGTTAGGAAAGACATCGAAGCGAGCATTGGATGTCAAAAACAAAATGTTGGAACTGACCGTATATAAGTTCTATATACGGTCAGCTTGATAATACACAGTCTCATATACGGTCACTAGATAATGAAACTGATTGGTCAATAACAATTACTGGCATAATAATTAAGCTTGCCATCCAAGAATTGGTGAAATAATACCATGGCATATGTGTCCAATTTGTAATATTTTTATACTAATAACCAATGGCCCAGACTTAGCTGGTGCAAACTCAATATTATCAAGAGCCAAACACAAATTTTGAACCCCCCAATCCCCAAAATTTGCATACAATACCGAAAATTAAAAGTCCTATCTGGCCCTCCATACTTTTACTATCTGCACATGCGCAGTACTCAGGAAGAGACCGGAATTGACACAAACATCATTGTTTGGCCCAAAGTCAGTAAACATCTCAACTGACATCTGTGCTTTAAATCTCTCTTTTGGTGGATGCCAGACACAAATCAATAAAGTATGTGGTGGATTCAAGGCAGTAAATGGATGATGGAACAGGATGGTTTGAGATGTTCAGGGCTGTAACTTTTAAATAATATGAAAATTATTTCATGTTACCCAATTTCGGGATATACGCCTTGACATCATTACTTTTGCTAATGATTTACCTACTGTTGATTATATGTTCCTTCCCTATCCTTCCATGAACCCTCCAGTTAAACTCCTAAGCTTTCTGACTGTTTTTGTTTTTTAGCTGCGACTAGCAGCTCTATAAGTGGCAATGTCGGTCTGTTGGTTGGTCTGTCTGTGACCAACGAGTTTCAAAACTCAATAACTTTTGAAATACTTGATGGAATGACTTTATATTTGGCATGTAAGTGTATCTTGTTGATGTCTAGCCACTGTTCAATGCATGTGTTGTTCCAAATATTTTTCTTGGAGTTATGGCCTTGATGAACTTGAAAAAAATTTTTTTTTTTTTTTTATTTCACTATCATCTGCAGATTGCTTCCGAGAATAATTTTTTCACCTGCAGATTGCACCACCCGTCGCAGCTACAGCATCGATATCGCGATTCTTTTATTGAAATTTTTCATGAAATTTCTTGGGAGTTTAACGTGTTGTACAGAATGTTTATTCTGTTTATCCCCACTGTTACGTCCTCACCCTAGGGGTGTTGGGTTGTTTTTGTCTTGCATCTCCTACCGGATGCATTGTTTTTTCTTCACATGAAGATCTAACTTTGCATCAGGTATCAGTTAATTATTTACTGACCTGGGCGTTTGGTGTGCCTTTTGTCTAGTTTGGGTTTTTTTTTTGTTTTTTTTAGCTCACCTGACTGAAAGTCAGGGTGAGCTTTTCTTATCACTCTTTGTCCATTGTTCGTCCGTCCGTCGTCCGTTGTTCTGCGTGAAGGTGGTGTTTGAGCCTCTTTCTCCTAAACCACTGGCCACATTTTAATTAAATTTCATGTAAGTAGTGGTTATATAGGGGCATTTGGGTTTTTCTTCAAATTGGATTTCTGCTGATATTGTGGAGTGGGGTGGGGCCAAAATGCACAAAATTTTAAAAAATCTTCTTCTCATGAACCAGCCATAGCAGAGACTTGATATGTGGTACAGCTTCCATTTGAGGTGTAGACTCAAGTTTGTTCAAGAGAAGTTTGACGGGCAATATTTACCTTTGTTCTGAGAGGGGCAAGAATTTTTGCCCCGCCCAAAATTTCTATTTTCTGAACCCAGAGGCCGATTTGAACCAAATTTAATATGAGGTATTATTGGGTTATAAGTACTTGATTTATGGAAAAAAAAAATTTTCCTGCAGCTCTGTGGGAACCGCAGGAGCTAAAAATAGAAAAAAATTAAAACGTCCATATCTCCAAAACTGCACGGCACCAAGAATTATTATATGGTGTGAAGCTTCCTTAGGACCAACAGAAAGGATTGGTAAAAAAAAATTGCCATCGGTTTTATCATAGGGTACAGTTTTGGGACTTTTGAAAAAGTGCTGAGTCAGCACTTTTTAACACTGTAGGCAATGGGAAAAACATTAAAAAATCTTCTTCTCCAGATCTAGCAGGCAGAATCTTTTGATATTTGGTATGCAACATTGTAGAGTGGATCTGATTCAAGTTTGTTCAAATTGGCCCCCTGGGTTCATATTTGGGCTCAGTATAGGAGCCCGATTTCGAACTTAGTGCATTTCAGGTAAATGTCTTAAAAAATCAAACGACTTCTCCTCTGAAACCGCTAGGTCGATTTGCTCGAAACTTAGTATGGATGTTCATTACCATATGTCAATTCAAGTATGTTCAAATGAAATGGACATGCCCACTTGGGGCTCCATAGGGGGCATAACTCTGATAGCACACTATGTATATTAAAGAAATTACTAAGAAATCTTCTTCTCCAGCACAAGTGGGCAGAATCATTTGGTATTTGGTATACAGCATTATGGTGTGGATCTGATTCAAGTTTGTTCAAATCGGACCCCTGGATTCATATTTGGGCTCACTATAGAAGCCTGAATTCGAACTTAGTGCATTTCAGGCAAATTTCTTAAAAAATCCTCTTCTCCAGATCCAGCAAGCAGAATCTTTTGATATTTGGTATGCAACATTGTGGGGTGGATCTGATTCAAGTTTGTTCAAATCGGCCCCCTGGATTCACATTTGGGCTCAGTATAGAAGCCCAAATTCGAACTTAGTGCATTTCAGGCAAATTTCTTAAAAAACTTCTTCTCTTCCGATCCAGCGGGCAGAATCTTCTGATATTTAGTATGCAACATTGTGGGGTGAATCTGATTCAAGTTCGTTCAAATCGGCCCCCTGGATTCCTATTTGGGCTCACTATAGAAGCTCGAATTGGAACTTAGTGCATTTCAGGCAAATTTCTTTGAAAATCTTCTTCTCCAGATCTAGCAGGCAGAATCTTTTGATATTTTGTATGCAACATTGTGGGGTGGGTCTGATTCAAGTTTGTTCAAATCGGTCCACTGGATTCATATTTGGGCTCACTATAAAAGCCCGAATTCGAACTTAGTGCATTTCAGGCAAATTACTTAAAAAATCTTCTTCTCCAGATCCAGCAGGCAGAATCTTTTGATATTTGGTATGCAACATTGTGGGGTGGATCTGATTCAGGTTTGTTCAAATCGGCCCCCTGGGTTTATATTTGGGCTCACCAGTATAGGAGCCCAAATTTGAACTTGGTGCATTTCAGGCAAATTTTTTTGAAAATCTTCTTCTCAAGATCCAGCAGGCAGAATCTTTTGATATTGGGTATGCACCATGCTTAGGGGGGTAAGATTCAATTTTGTTCAAGCCAAGTCCCTGGGTTCATATTTGGGCTCACTGTGGGGCCCAAATTATAACTTAGTTCAAAATGAGGAATTTTCTTTAAAAATCTTCTTCTTCAGATCCAGCAGTCGGAATGTTTTAATATTTGGTATGCAGCATACTTAGGGGGGTGAGATTCAAGTTTGTTCAAGCCATGTCCCTAAGTCCATATTTGGGCTCACTGTGGGAGCCCAAATGATAACTTAGTTCAAAATGAGGAATTTTCTTTAAAAATCTTCTTCTTCAGATCCAGCAGCCGGAATGTTTTGATATTTGGTATGCAGCATCCTTAGGAGGGTGAGATTCAAGTTTGCTCAAGCCATGTCCCTAGGTCCATATTTGGGCTCCCTGTGGGAGCTTGAATTGTAACTTAGTTTGAAATGAGGAATTTTCTTAAAAAATCGTCTTCTTCAGATCCAGCAGTCGGAATGTTTTGATATGTGGTGTGTTGCATCCTTGGGGGGGGGGGGGGGGGGGGAATTCAAGTTTGTTAAAGCCAAGTCCCTGGGTCCATATTTGGGTTCCCGGTAGCTCGAATTATAACTTAGTCAATATGAGGAATTTTTCTTTAAAAATCTTCTTCAGATTCAGCATATGAATGCTTTTGATATTTTTTGTGCAGCATCTTTAGGGGGGTAAGATTCAAGTAGTTTGTTCAAGCCATGTCCGTAGATCCATATTTGGGCTCATTGTGGGAGCTCGAATTGTAACTTAGTTCAAAATGAGGAATTTTCTTTAAAAATCTTCTTCAGATCCAGCATTCGGAATGTTTTGATATTTGGTGTGCAGCATCCTTAGGGGGGTGAGATGCAAGTTTGTTAAAGCCAAGTCCCTGGGTTCATATATGGGCTCCCTGGGGGAGCTCAAATTATAACTTAGTTCAATATGAGGAATATTCTTTAAAAATCTTTTTTTTTAGATCCACTGGTCAGAATCTTTGGATATTTGGTATAAGCTTTTCAAAGGAGGAGCAGATGCAACTTGTTGAAATCAATTCTCTGGGTTGATATTTAGGCTACCATGTCAGGTGAGCGCACTCAGGCCCCCTGGGGCCTCTTGTTTTATTAAGGTTTAACAACACATTAACAGCCAGGGTCATATGTCGGTGACAGTTTTACGGCTGGAGGAAGCCGGAGTACCCGAAGAGAACTGACGAGCAGCTGTCAGCTCTCCAACATCGTAACTCGGAACTCTGCAGGATGGCACAGGCAGGGTTAGATTGGTTGAAGACATGTGCACCTCCGATGTTCAGTACGCCTTTGTACAAAGCGTCATCGTGCCCCCATGCAGGCAATCGGGGTTAAGTGCCTTGCCCGAGGACACAACGTGGGAGTGCGAATCAGTCACCCAACCAACTACTAACCGCGCTCGACGTTGCTTAACTTTGGTGATCTGGCGAGAACCAGTTACCGCAACGCCATCGCCCCCCCCCCCCCCCCCCCTGTTTTTCTATTCTGACATTTAACAACGCCCATAACAGGTAATATTCAGGGGTTTTGTTTTTTTTTCATCACAGTTATATTAGGATACATTTTTAATATCAGGGTCGACTCATTAGGACACTAACGTTGGAAGCGGGTGTCGTGCTATGTATTCGCGGTGAAGTTCCGATGTCGGGGCTGTCACTGCAAGATAATTTGATTTCTCAATTTCTTTTCCAGAGGAACCAGAACATGGTGATGGTATTGTGACACCCATCCAGAATGTGCTGCCGTCGTCGTGCTCTGAGAAGTAAATAGAGCTAACTGCTAAGGTGCTCTTGAATATAAGGAATAAGGCCACTTATTCCAGCAGCTAGCTCGACCTGTCAGACGGTTACTCAATAGTGGGAACAGTAATACAGGGTATGTCTGATGCGGTCGAGCAGAGTGTAGATTTGGGTAGAGCGAGCACCTTTTAATCAAAAGCTCACCCAACGACGATGGCAAAATAAGGGGAAGAAGTCTGCAAGTTTCTCTTCAGGAAGCTCGGCGAGGTCTGCATCAGACCGCGAGCGGGAGAGCCTTCTCTAACCCAGTAATAGTTGGGGTCAATTATTGCTTTGAGAAACTTGCACTGAGTTGGAGCTAACGTCCTCCCTGGCCACTCAGGATGGTCCTTCTACACTGCAGCCAGGGCTGGCTGCAGTTACGGCTTGTTCCTCCGCTTTAGCGAAGCACATGCGACTGCACACTAGCTACCCGACTATTGATGTTCATGCAGCCGAGCAAAGATGCTCCAGTCTTTACCCTTGATGAAAGAAGAAGGGAAAGAAAGTCGGTCCACCCAGTAGCTAGTGATTCGAGGCTTGATTCATCGGGACGTTCGACGAAGAGATGGATGGCCACATCTCCGTCCCGGGAGCAACATGCGGTGGAAAATAAGCTGCTGCTCCACAAGCCTCTGTAATGGACTTGCTGTCGCAATTTGTGCAGCTTATCGCAGCTTAAAAACCCAGCAAGGGGCACCTGTCAGCAGAACGGTAGTGAGCCATCAGACGGTGCTTGGTTGGTCCGGTCATTTCTGCATGTAGAAGCCAGAAGTTTCTCTACGGGATACTCGGCTAGATCTGGGGTCAGATCACCAATTGGAGAACCCTCTCCATCCCTTTAACATTCGGGGTCGACTGTGGTGTGAGAAACCATATTGATTCGGAACACACATCGGAATGTTCCTTCTACACTGCAGATGGGTCTGGCGGCAGTTATGGCTTCTTCTACTTACATGGAAGCGCACAAAAGGGGATTAGCCTAGAAGTTTCTAAGTGGGATACTCGGTGAGATCTGGGGACAGATTGCGAGTGCAGAGCGTTTTTCTTCCCGTTAATAGTGGAGGACGACTGTTTTGTGTTGTAAGAAACTTCAATGAGTAGGAATATCTGCCCTGTGTGACGAGTCTGGATGCTTCTTCCGCACTTCAGCTGGGGTCGGCTGTTGTTATGGCTTCCTCTTCTTTCATGGATATGCACGATAAGGGATAGATGCCTACAAGTTTCTAACGGAATGCTCGGCGAGGTCTGGAGCAGACCGCGAGCTGGAGAACCCTCTCCTTTCCATCAGCAGTCGGGGTCGACTGTTTTTGATTCGAGAAACTTTAGTCAGTTGGGATGCCCGTTCACGCTTGCGGTTCGGGATGCTCCTTCCACACTGCAGCCAGATCCGGTTGTAGCTATGGCATCTTCCCCTGCTTCATTAATGAAGCACATTGACCACAGATTAGCTATCCGACTTCGCATGTTCAGGTCGATAGCTAGTCGTTCGAGGCATTTTTATACGGGACATGTGTCGAAGATCTGGGGCCAGATCTCCATCTCGTGAGCAGCTTATGGTAACAAGTGGATTATCATTGCTCTGCTAGCCTCGGTCATGGACTGGCTGCCACAGATTGCTCTGCGTATCGCAGCATTCCAGTAGTCGCTGGTATTACCGTTTAACAGGCTCTGATGGTGAGCTGTTGGATGATTCTGCGTTGGTCCAGTCATCCATTCAGTTGGATGGAGTTGACCATATTTTCAGATGGAACATTTGGATGGTGAGAGGGCTACGGAGTGTGAGTCTCCATCCCTCACAGAAGGGCACTTTAAGACTATGAAATTTTAGTCATGAAACAGCTTATCATACCGGCGATGGAAAGACGAGGATCTTTCATCCCCAGATCTTTTGGCTCAGGTGTCGAGGGCTATTGTCCCGATTAACGACGCCTTCCTTGCCTTAGCAATAGTATAAGAAATGCTGTGCCCTATTCTTTACGAATAGAGGTTCCATAATGCATAGTTAGGCTGAGACAGCTGTCTTGTTTGGAATAGAGCCGTTAGAGGGAATAAGTATGTCTTTTCCTTCTCGGTGTCGTATTCCTTGGCATCAGGACATTTAATGCCATTATGGATGCCATAGTAGCCTTATGTACTGTTACAGCGGTCTTTTCTTATACATTAGCAGCTAGTGTTGTAAGTCTGCATTTAGTGAACTTTCAAAGGCCGCAAGTGACACAGATATGTCTTCACGCAGACGAAGACTCATAACTGCTTAGCTACCTTGAGACTACTGTCTTTTTGGGAATTACAGCAGTTAGAATAGTGGCTTGTCATTCCCTACCGACGATGGTTGTAAGTCTCCGTTTAGTGAGCTTTCAAGGTCGCAAGTTACACTGAGATATCTATCTTCAAGGAAATGCAGACTTCTAAGCTACTTTAGCTGGGCTCTGACCGCTGTGTTTTGGGAATAAAACTGCTAAAGGAAGAGGGCTTTTCGGTTTGTTTTCCTAGGTGTCATAGACTTTAGTCTTATTGTTTACACCATGGTAGCCTAGCTAGAATCATGAGCGATGTTTTTCGGTAATTGGCTCACCAACCTTAGTTGTGTGAGCCTATGGCATAGCCCTCATGTCGGCGTCGGCGTCCGCTCTCAAATATTTTGAACTTTTGTGTACAGGTTTTGATTTTTTGGCTTTTTAAAATTTTGTTTAGTTTCTGCATATTTCTATGGTGGTTCATTATAACATTTAACTCTTTTCCAGGGTATTTTGTCTTAATTTTAACCCTTTGAATCAAATTTTAGACTTATTTTGATGTTTGCGTGCAGGTTTTGCTGGGTTTTTTTTTCCTTTCTTCCAAGTGGAGATTTACCTTGTAGCATATGTCCATGCTTTCTATTGTATGTAAACATGCATCTTAGGGCTATGTTTGTATTATTTAACCCTTTTCCTGCTGAATTACTTCAATTTTGGACTTTTATGTACAGCTTTTGGACTTAGGCTTACAGCTTCTTACTTTTATGTACAGGTTGTGATAAAAAAAACAATTTCAAGTGAGGTTGACCTCACTGCATATTGCAGTGGTGGTTATTGTAACATTAATATCTTTCCAGTGCATTTTTAAAAAATTTTTAACCCTTTGAATAGATTTTTAGATTTATTTTGACATTTGCGTGCAGGTTTTCATGGGTTTTTTTTTTCCTTTCTTCCAAGTGTAGATTTACCTTGTAGGATATGTCCATGCTTTCTGTTGTACGTAAACATGCATCTTAGGGCTACGTTGTATTCTTTAACCCTTTTCCTGCTTAATTACTTCACTTTTGGACTTCTTTTGTTTACAGGTTTGGATTTTTGTGCGTTTTAAAAAAAAATTTTCTTCTTTGCATATTGCTATGGGGGTTCACAATAACATTCAACTCTTTTCCAGGGTATTTCGTCTTAATTTTTGATGTTTTTTTTTACTTTTATGTGCAGGTTTTGAGGTTTGTCTTTCCTCTCTTCCAAGTGGCGACTTGCCTAGTAGCATATTGCCATGGTTCCTATTTTATGTTAGGATGCTTCTTGGGCTATTTTTATATTATTTAACCCTTTAGCTGCTTATTTACTTTAATTTTGGACTTTTGTGTGAAGGTTTTGTACTTTTGTGTGCAAGTTTTGATATTTTTTTTAAGTGGAGTTTTACCTCACTGGCATATTGCCATGCTGGTTATTGTAACATTTTCAGGGTATTTTTCTAAATTTTAACCCTTTGAAACAAATGTGATACTTTTTTTACTTTTATGTGCAGGTTTTGAGATTTGTCTTTCTTTTCTTCCAAGTGGATATTTTTCAGGTAGGGTTTCACCTTACTGGCATATTGCCATGGTGGTTACTGTGACATTATCAGTGTATTTTTCTCAATTTTAACCCATTGAAACAAATGTGATACTTTTTTTTTTTACTTTTATGTGCAGGTTTTGAGGTTTGTCTTTCTTTTTTTCAAAGTGGAGACTTACCTTGTAGCATATTGCCATGGTTCCTATTTTATGTTAGCATGATTCTTAGGGGTTATTATTATATTATTTAACCCTTCAGCTGCTTATTTTCTT
The DNA here is from genome assembly GCA_031216915.1 of Pictodentalium vernedei. NCBI lineage: Eukaryota > Metazoa > Mollusca > Scaphopoda > Dentaliida > Dentaliidae > Pictodentalium > Pictodentalium vernedei. Next base: position 542,418,827 of record CM062296.1, read on the forward strand.
TAATTTTGGACTTTTGGGTGCAGGTTTTGAACTTTTTTATGTGTGCCCATACTATGTATGGTACACATAATGCCGTCACCCGGGGTGACCATCCGTCGTTCGTCCATCCTTTGTCCATCCATCTGTCCGTCCGGCATCTGTATCCATTTCTTTGTCATTCGATAACTTGAAAAATATTGCTTGGATTGTCAAGTTACTTTATATTGGTGTTAGGTTACTGATGTGCCGAGCTGTATAGTTTTTGGTGTGAATCGGATAATTTGATCCTGAGATATTAACCCTTTATCCTTCAAATTGAAAATTCCTCCAATCCCTTTGGCATTCGATAACTTGAAAAATATTGCTTGGATTGTCTAGTTACTTTATATTTTTGTTCAGGTTACTGATGTGCCGAGCTGTATAGTTTTTGGTGTAAATCTTATGATTTCATCCCGAGATATTAACCCTTTATCCTTCAAATTGAAAATTCCTCCAATCTCTTTGGCATTCGATAACTTGAAAAATATTGCTTGGATTGTCAAGTTATTTTATATTTGTGTTCAGGTTACTGATGTGCCGAGCTGTATAGTTTTTGGTGTAAATCTGTTATTTTGATCCTGAGATATTAACCCTTTATCCTTCAAATTGAAAATTTCTTCAATACCTTTGGCATTTGATAACTTGAAAAATATTGCTTGGATTGTCAAGTTACTTTATATTTTTGATCAGGTTACTGATGTGCCAAGCTGTATAGTTTTGGGTGTAAATCTGATAATTTAATCCTGAGATATTAACCCTTTATCCTTCAAATTGAAAATTCCTCCAATCCCTTTCGCATTTGATAACTTGAAAAATATTGCTTGGATTGTCAAGTTACTTTATAATTGTGTTCAGGTTACTGATGTGCTGAGCTGTATAGTTTTTGTTGTAAATCTGATAATTTGATCCGGAGATATTAACCCCCTTTATCCTTCAAATTGAAAATTCCTCCAATCCCTTTGGCATGAGATAACTCAAAAAAGATCAATCCGATTGTCATGTTACTTTATATATTTATTCAGGTTACTGATGTGCTGTGCTGTATAGTTTTTTATGTAAATCTGATAATTTGATCCGGAGATATTAACCCTTTAACCATCTAATTAGACACTCCTCCAATCCATTTCTATATGTACACATACCTTGTATGGTGTACATTATGTCAGCATCCGTGGTGGCCCTCCGTCATACAGTTTTCTACTAATTGCACGTATGGGTACACATCTGACGATTTCATTGGCCTATTTTTTTTACTCCAGCCACCCCTTTACATTGGCCACCTGTTGGTGAGCCATGGGGTACTGATACCCCCTCTAGTTATGCAATGACATAACTGAAATAATTATCTATTGAGACTACTGTCTCTTTGGGAATTTAGGGCTGTTAAAATAGCGGCTCTTCATTCCCCACCTTGTGCAACAATAGTTGTAAGTCTCCGTTCAGTGAGCTTTCAAGGTCAGAACTTACACTGATACATCTGTCTTCACGGAGATAAAGACTTATAAGCTATGGCTGGCATTGTAAGTCTCCTTAGTCAGCTTCTAAAGCCGCAGTTATCAGCCCTTTTATTGTCTTCATGAATAAGAAGACCTTTAGCCGCTTCAGCTAGGCTGAGTTCATTGTCTAATGGGACATGATACCGTTATGTTAGAGGAGGTTATTCTCTTCCTACCGGTATGGTTTGGTATTCGTTATCTGAGGCGATAAGCCCTATTGATGATGCCATATTTATAGTGCGATTAATGAGAGTTTCTTCAAACACCTATACTAAACTCCTTCTCAGGAATATATTTCCTGATATCAGATCGAACGTAAGGAGTTCATCTAGGTTTTTATGATCAGGTGTCGGAACATTGTTTTCGTCTCCCTTTTCATCTATTGCTGTGGATTATATTTACACCTTAGAGACTGGATATTATGTCTGTATGGTGTATTATTTGTTCATCACGTCACTCTCCATCCTTAGTGGCATTATGTAGTCGGTCAGACGTGAGGGAGCCCGCGGTTCCTAAACTATTTGATAACTAACACAAGAGCGATTCAAGTGAAGCAGGTGAGGCGGGTTCGATAGGAATTATTTGTCGAATCCACCCCCCCCCCACCCCACCCTGCCAATGTGTTAAGAGGCTATTCCTGTAAGCCTCGAATGCTTTCAAGTATCTGCATGCCCTTCATGGCTCCTCGCTTGGTGGCTGGGTCATGTTCTAACGGCGACCTCATGGGCACATCCCCTATTTAGTTGGTTTGTTTCCTGTGGTTGTTCATTTATAAGTCATATACGAGCATATGATTCCTTATCAATAAAATTGCTAGCCTTCGTGTTCCTGTGTGGCTGACATGTCGGTTATCTGGGCGACATTTTCCAATGTGGCAATTAGTCCACTCTGAAAAGTTTCGCTCAGAGCAGTCTGGCCTTTTCTTCCGACGTATGAGTTTATAACTCGGTTAACTGCATAATAATGTTGTATTATTCATTCAGTTTCCTGGTTATGCTTGTATCACTCAGTGATACCGTGGATACAGGCTGTATTCAGATGAGTACATGAGTGCATAATATGTGTATTTATTAGGCAGATTATGCATTATTGAACAGATTATATAAATTCTTGCTCTGCTTTATAGAGCTCATGAGAATTGTGGGGCTATTTGGATCAGTTATGGAACTTCCAATAGGCCATCTATGCATACGTTCTCAATTTTTGGCATCATTATTCGGAGTAGTATATTCTTTTTCCGAACAGTCGTTGGTTGTTACGAACTTAGGAAACAATGAATTATTTCGGGGATGGTCTGTGATGAGTCTGTTAATCATAGCTCGTTCCATGTTTTAAATCCAGGTTTCTACCAGAGACGGTACACTGGAGAATTCACATTCTCGTATATTGGCACGGTTCAATTGGAGTTTTATTATTGGAATTAATTGTACACCTGAACGGGGTCGCCTGTTAGTTGCCTTAGAAGCGTGTTTGATCTAACAGATACTTTCCATTGGGATTCAATTGGACAAGTGTATTGTTGTACACGTTATATCACCAGTTTTCGACCTATCTACGTATTCCGACTCCGGTATACGTTAGAAGCGTGCGTTGTTAAAAACCTCAATCGCCACGATAGCCTTGGCTTCTGAAGTGGCATTAAGCACCAATAATTAATAATAATTAATAACTGGGTGCCTATTGGGCAAATATATATTGATTATTTGGTACTGCTTTTCACTGATTCCAGAGCACTTCCCTCTTTGTTTTGAAGAATATTCCTTCAAAAAAAAAAGGGGTGGGGGGATTTTTCTTCATCTCTTCCAGCTTGATAAGTTTGTAACTATGAGTGAAGCTGTTTTGTCTGTAGATTATTACTAATCCTAGATACAGCTTGTTTATTATTTATATATGACGTTTGTTTGTGGGGGTTAGTCTCTCACTCTTGAATACACCATCCTAATTTAAGGGGCTTAGTCCGGACAAGCCTTAAAATTGGGGGCTCGTTACACCCAATTAGCATAATCATTCATGCTAAGATTACGGAATTACTTGGATATGGCTCCTTATTTATGATATGTCTTCTCTGTTATTGTATAGAGAGACATACATGTAATTCTTTTTAAATTTAATCTCCTTTTCACCTTGGAATGCAGGCTTAGGAGCTGTATTTGGTCTGCTAATTCTTAAGTCCTAGGCCCTCTGCCTTTTTACGATTCAGCTAAGTCTGGGCCGTTGGTTAATAGTATAAAAATGTGATAAATTTTAAGTAATTTGTATACTTTTTATACTTACCAATGGCCAAGCCAGAAAATAAGCAGACTATCATCTGAAAAATGAGGTCCCCAGAGGGTGAATTTGGTGATACTACCTTGCACAGCAGGGTAGCACCACTAAATTTACCCTCTGTGAACCTTAATCTGAATTAAGGTCTCAAACATAAACAGAAAGAGGTACCCAGAAGATAAACTTACCAACTGTATGGGATAGCATCAGCAAATTCCCCCTCTGGGGACCTCATTCTGCAAATGACAGACTGCTTATTTTCAAGCTTGCCAATGGGCCAGATGGGGATGGCCCTCCCATGAGTGGGCACTCATACCTCCCCACTGAGTTATTATTTTAGTACGCTCGTCTACAAAGAATGATGTTGGTGCCAATTCTGGTCTCTTTCTGAGTACTGCGCTTGCGCAGATAGTAAAAGTATGGACGGCCAGATAGGACTTTTGATTTTGGGTACTGTATGCAAATTTTGGGGATTGGGGGGTTTAAAATTTGTGTTTGGCCCTTGATAATATTGAGTTTGCACCAGAGAAGTCTGGGCTATTTTAATAAAATATATACAAATTACTTTAAATTTATCATTTTCAGATTTTATTTTTGATAATTTAGTTAAATATTTTGTCCAGTAGAATTATAAAAATTATTTTTGCAAACAGAAAATGGTTTGAGTCTATGATAACAATTAATATGGTATTCAGTACTTTTGAAAACATTAGTAGGTTTCAGACAACCCTTCTAAATGAATTTAGTCATCAGTTAAGGCCTAAAAAATTAAAAATCTGTTTCTTAGTCCCTCCTGCATGGTCCTTTTTGCTGCTTCATGCTCTCTTTTTATAACCAGTGCAAACTTAAAAAAAGAAAATTAAATAGTTTATTTGTTATTTTACCCAAGTTAATTAAATTGATAAATTTGTCCCTTGTTTGCATCAAGACGTTGCAATGAATTAGCATTGTAAAGCCATCTTGCACTCAATTGACAAAATACACCACCACCTATGCTATTCTATAGATTATAAGACATTAAATAATTACAAAAATAAAAAAATAAAATAAAACGAATGCCTGCCCGTATACAATTATACAAAAAATGTCCTGAGAAACAGAAGATCTACTTTATGGGGGCCTAACCCTTTTAGAACTGTGTTTATGAATGGTTCCATCTAATAGGGACCTGCGAATATTCGAGATTCGATTCGATATCATATGTCTGCTTCGAGATCGATCTCAAATCACTCTCAAGATTCAGTTTTTTCGAATCCCTCATGCTTAGTGCAGTTTGTTACTTTTCCAATGAAAATTGGATTAAATTGACATTTGACCATTCATTCATGTAGGCTCAATTCATATTTAATTGAGTAATTGACATTGTTTAATTGTTAGGTTAGTAGTATAGGCCATAGAACTTCCACGGGTCCTGCAGTTAATTTCTCAGACCTTCTTATCAATGAATAATGATATTTGGTTAGGAAAGAGTTCAGAATATCCAGTTTGATACGACTAGTTGTGCATTTTTGTCGTGATAGTAATATGCTAACACTGCGAACTATACCAATCCCATCTGTGAAAATAGACTCAAAATTTAAAGGCAGGCAGTGTCATCAACCATAATCAATGGTATTAACAAAGCGACATGTTACAATGACCTTTGCTGGGCGTGGCCAATTAATATGGTGTCTAGTCTTTGCGTTTCTTCCCCAGTTTGTCCCCTGAGTCGTTTTTGTTCCTTCACCATTTCATTTCGTACCCATATAAACAGACTGGAGTCAGGGAGTAATGTGGTAACTGAGTGGTTTTGTAGTCTCTCGTGCCAGAGGTCATGGGTTTGATCTCCAGTCGGAATGGTTCCGAGATGACCGAACATTCTCTAGTAACATCACTTGTGGTACTGATGTTGCTACAGCGTATAACTATACTATAAATACAAATATGTATTTAACGCTGGATATAATGAAGAACAGAAACAGCAGGGCACAATTTAATATAGTAAATATACATTCCCAAACAAACATGGTCCCCCACCCCATACCTGCCTCCCGTACTTTCTCACCTCAAGACATGTCACTAATCCATGCAGCGAATCGAAGGTACAATATTGATTAATGCTAAGGAGGTGACATTTTGCGAGTCTTTGTGGCTCACAATGTCCAGAAGTAGTCGTTGTTGTCACAGATTGCGCTGAAAGGTAACAAGCTAAACCTTCACTTTGGCTAACAGGCATACATGTTTAAGTGACGGTGCTACAGAGAATATTTATTTATTGGACTTTTCATTTAAGATTCAATTCAAGATTTGATTCAAAATCGATATCAGAGACAAGATTCGATTCCAAAAAAATTTGTGATTCACAGACCCCTACCATCTAGTACAATACTATAGCAAAATAGGCAAATCAAAATTGTGCTTGGAAGGAGGCTGGGTGATAATTTCATCCACCAGCCCTGCAGGGGCAAGGGAATAAATTATTACCTGCCATTCCTACCCAATTTTGCCTTCTGCTTAAAGATTGATAAAGTTTTCATTGTGCAAAAATTTATGCATATATATATATATGAAAAGAAAATGAGTTAATCCACTGCATACTGATATCAAAAAATAAATTTTTCAATCTACAACTTTTTCCAAACAGTGCACCTAGGAAGTTAACCAATTCAGTATTATTTGACAGAGCTCATTTTGATATTTTGACGTCGGTATGCAGTGGGTTAATTAATCCTATAAGCCATATTTTAACATGCTTTTTCCATTTATGGCAGCAGCTTTTATTTGTTTTTATCTTTAAGATTAGGTCATGATATAGCCAAAAACTCTCAAAATGACCTTAAACCCCAGTATATAAATAATTAAATATTCTTCAGTTTGGCTTCTGCTGGCAACAGTGTGTGTATTTGTAACTTTATTTTAGGATTCACAGATTATTACACACTGTCCTTGAGGATTTTGAAAACACTTGTTTTCTGACAGAGAGAGAAGAAGACTGCCAACCAACATATGTGAATGCGCCATGGACTGATATCATATTAGCATGCATTGACTATCGACTTACCATGACAGATTTTTGTGATTTAAATTATGATGGTGATGTAAGTGCAATTGCTTTAACTCTTTTTCTAACAAATTGATAGGTAGTTCCCGACAGTCCTATATGTTATTTTTTAGCTCACCTGACTGAAAATCAATATAGGCTATTGCCATCATTTAACAGCCATCATCCAGACATGTTAACTCTCCTGGAATGCCTGGAAAATAAAAAAATTCAATGTTGTTCAATTTGGTAAAAATAATCCGAGATACGTTGAATATTTTTAGCTCAACTTGACAAAGTCAAGCTGAGCTATTGTCATCACTTCTCGTCCACTGGCAACATTCTTAGAACTTAGTTTGGTCAGACCTCAATATTTCCCTTTGGCACACCCTGCAGGGCACATTTATGATTGGATTGCCTTGAAATCTGGCATGATTGTTTGGAGTGACTTCTAGATGGGAGCTATTTTCTTCCATTTCTATCAAAAATGTTGCCGCTGGCAACAACATTTGAACTTAGTTTAGTCAGGCATCAATATATTCCTTTGGCACGCCCTACAGGGCACATTTATGATCAGATCAGTTTGAACCTTTGTATGCTTGTTTGGGGTTACTCTAGATGGGAGCTATCAATTTTCTTCGATATCTGCCAAGAAATGTTACCGCTGGCAACAACCTTTGATGAACTTAGTGCAGTTATACATCAAAATTTCCCTTTGGCACACCCTGCAGGGCACATTTATTATTGGATCACTTTGAAACTTTGTATGCTTGTTTGGGGTGACCTCTAGATGGGAGCTATCGATTTTCTTCCATTTCCATCAAAAAATCATTGCCACGGCCAACGTTCTTGGAACTTAGTTTAGTCAGACCTCAGTATATCCCTTTGGCACACCCTACAGGGCACATTTATGATCGGATTATTTTGAAACTTGTCATGCTTGTTTGGAGAGACCTCTAAATGGGAGCTATCGATTTTCTTTCATTTCCGTCAAAAAATGTTGCCTCGACCAACGTTCTCAGAAGTTAGTTTAGTCAGACCTCAGTATATCCCTTTGGCACACCCTACAGGGCACATTTATGATCGGATTGCTTTGAAACCTGGCATGTTTGTTTGGGGTGACCTCTAGATGGGAGCTATCTATTATTCTTCCAATTCTGTCCATCAAAAAATGTTTCCGCTGTCAACGATCTTTGAACTTAGTTTAGTCAGGCATCAATATATTCGTTTGTCATGCCCTACATGGTATATTTATGATCAGATCGGTTTGGAACTTTGTATGCTTGTTTGTTGTTACCTCTAGATGGGAGTTTTCGATTTTCTTTGACTTCTGTCAAAAAATTTTGCCACTGGCAATGACCTTCGATGAACTTAGTAAAAACTTAGTGCAGTTAAGCATCAATATTTCCCTTTGACACACCCTGCAGGGCACATTTATCATTGGATCGCTTGCAAACTTGGTGCGCTTGTGTGGGGTGACATCTATATGGGAGCTGTCGATTTTCTTCCATTTCTGTCAAAAAATGTGGCCACTGACCTTTGAACTTAGTTTAGTCAGACCTCAATAGTTCCCTTTGGTACACCCTTCAGGGCACATTTATGATCGGATCACTTTGAAACTTGGTATGTGTGTTTAGGGTGACCTCTAGATGAGAGCTATTGTTTTTTTTCATTTCTATAAAAATTATTGTTGTTATCACCAGCCTTTGAACTTACTGCATTTGTACATCAACTTATCCCTTTTGCACTCTCTGCAGGGTATATTTATGAAAAAAAAAAAAAAAACCCATTGCCACAAGCAATGACCTTCTACTTAGTGCATTTGTGCATTAACATCTTCCTTTGGCATGCCTCAGAGGGCATATTCATTATCAGGTTGTTTTGAAACTTTGTATGCTTATGCAGGGCGACAAAGATAGGAGCTATTGATTTTCTTTTCATTTCCATCAAAAACTGTTGCTGTTAGCAACAATCTTTGAATTTATTGCATTTGTGGATCACCATTCTTTGACATGGCCTACAGGCCACATTTATCATAGGATTGTTTTTAAACTGGGTGTGCCCATTTGGCAAGACTCTTAGATAAGAGCTATTGATTAGCATTCATTTCTGTGGAAAAAAGTTGCTATTTACAATAATCTCTGAACACACTGCATTTGTGTATCAACATTCTTCCTTTAGCCAGTCTTACAGTTTACATTTAAAAATGCATGGATTACTCTGACCGTTGTGCACACACAATGCTGTTATGTTTAAATTTCATCAAATAACATTGGTACCAATTATCTTCAATTTTGCCATTTCATTTATAACTTACCAAGTTCAAGTTTGTCAAGTTGAGTTACAGTGTCATTGACACTTTCATTTTTCATTTCCATAAATAATTATTGTCGTTATCACCAGCCTTTAAACTTACTGCATTTGTGCAGCAACTTATCCCTTTAGCACTCTCTGCAGGGTATATTTATGAATTTCCATAAAAGAGAAACAAAAAATCATTGCCACAAGCAATGACCTTCAAACTTAGTGCATTTGTGCATTAACATCTTCCTTTGGCATGCCTCAGAGGACACATTCATTATCAGGTTGTTTTGAAACTTTGTATGCTTATGCAGGCTGACAAAGATAGGAGCTATTGATTTTCTTTTCATTTCCATCAAAAACTGTTGCTGTTAGCAACAATCTTTGTATTTATTGCATTTGTGCATCAACATTCTTCTTTAGCATGGCCTACAGGCCACATTTATCATAGGATTGTTTTTGAGCTTGGTGTGCTCATTAGGCGGGACCTCTAGATAAGAGCAATTGATTATTTAATTTCTGTGAAAAAAGTTGCCATTTACAATAACCTCTGAGCTTACTGCATTTGTGTATCAGTATTCTTCCTTTAGCCAGCCTTACAGTTTACATATAAAAATGTATGGATTACTCTGACGTTGTGCACACACAATGATGTTATGTTTAAATTTCACCAAATAACATTGGTACCAATGATCTTCAATTTTGCCATTTCACTTAGAACTTTCCAAGTTCAGGTTTGTCAATTTCAGGTACAGTGTCATTGATACTTTCATTTCCTGCTTTGAGACATTATTTGTCATACTACAGGACTTAGTAGCTCTGATCAGGGCTGGGAGCAGTTAACGTTTCAAATTTTAACGTGTTAAAATTATTTTAACAAAGTTAAAAATTTTTAACTAAGTGAAAAAATTTTAACTAAGTTATTAACGCTTAACTAAGTTTCTTCTGGTGCATCAGGGATGATTTAGTACTCATCGTGACTCATCTAAAGTATGTGTACAGATAATCTATTCTTTCGTCTCACTGATTTAGTTGAAACTGTGTCGCTTTGTCTTATCATGCATAACTTCATATATGATAGCCTCAACAGTCAGCATTGCCGCACCCAATATCAGTTACCTGAGCAAGACAACATGAACAACGTAGAAACTAACAACGTCAATAAACATCTATATGTAGCATTGCATCATCATCTTGTGTTTACCCAAGCCAGATCACGCATGCCAATGACGTTGAATTTTGCACCATTTGCTGTGTGTGAAGACAATTTCTGCTATCAATTGTGAAAGTAGATAGAGCGTGATTGTGTGACATGTACTCACTTCTCAGGGCAATTTTGACCATTTTCGCAATTTGTACAAGCTGTACAGACAAGCTTTACAGACAAACTTTACAGACAGTCATGCCACCAACATCATGTATTTGGAAACATTTAACGAAGCTTGATGATGGGAAGGTTCAATGTATCCATTGCCATAAGAAATTGTCTAATAAAGGTGGAACAACTACACTCCGATACCACCTGGAGAAAACTCAACTCATTGTATTAAGGGCCTTATTGAAGATAGACCAAAATTGATACTGAAACTTCCCGGAGTGCCAAAAACATGCACATCTTCAAAATCGTCCAATGAAGAGGACCATCACACTGATGTCAATCCACTACCACATGTCAGTACCACGGAGACCATCGTCGAAATAGATACTTCATGTAGAGATGCTTCTGGAAGAATTCTGAGCAGTAGTAGTGTCAAACAGAAAGGAGTTATGTCAACAACATGTTCTGTCTGAATGGGTTTCTGTGTCAACCAAACAACCATGTACATTAGCTTGTGCAGCCGAGTTGACAAAAATGGCTCTCAACTATGTCGTGGAAGATCTACAGCCCCTTTCTTTCTGTGAATGCATGCTTGGTTACTATTTATGGAACCCAATTACCAACCCCATTCACAGAACTATGCTGGACCATTTGATGAAACTGTACGATGTTAAAAGAAGTGACCTAATGTCAAAACTGAAAGGTACCGAAATGAATATCACAGTTGATAGTTGGATGAATTCCCAGATGGTAGGCTTTTTTCATTGATGGTCCACTGTATAACTGACAATTGGAGTATGAAATATTATAATCTGGATAGCCCTACTATTGATGGCCGGCATACTGGTGAGAACATGTCAGAAGCTATAGACTCTATTTTACTTCTGTCCACGATACAGCTTTCAATATGAATAAAAGCCTGCGTTTAGCAAAGAATGTGTTGTATGATTTTGGGTGCTTTGCACACATTCTGAATTTGGCAATCAATGATGCGTTCGGCAACAGTAACGGTGGCAAGGTGGTAAATTTGATCGGAAAAGTCTGTGAGGTGATAAAATTTAACAGAAAATCTGAAAATTTTGCTCATGAAATGCATAAATATTGTGACCAATTATTGCCCGATATGAAGAAGCATGAGCTTCAGATGGATTGTGACACACATTGGAATTCTAACTATATGATGTTAGAAAGTTTCCTGAAACTCCATACAGCTGTGGATCTGGCAATGAGAAATGTTTGTGAGACCGAAAACAAGCAGAAATTTTATTTCTCCCCAGATGAGATTGCTTTGCTAACGGATTTAGTCGTTCTCCTTCAGAACTTCAAGAAAACCACCGACCAATGGCAGGGTCAGAAGTTTGTCACTCTATCTGTTGTGTATCCTGTCATCTTTGTCGCGATTGAATATATGAAGAAAGTCAGAAAACTGTGTCCTGACGATGAATCTCTCAAAAAGGATCTGATTGTCAGTGTTGTGGAATGACTATCCATGGATGACAATGAGTTTCTCAGAAGCATGTGCATACTAACAATCTCTTCTTATTTGGATGCTCGTTTCAAAAAGCTCTCGTTCATGAAAAAGGTTGTCGCCGAATCTATTAAGCAATTTGTTTGAGAAGAAATGAACAAAGTTTCGCCAATCGCCGATGCTACTGACTGTAAGGATGACACAATCACCATCTACTGTAAAAGCAGAAAAGTTTGTTGGGGATTTAATTTTGTGGTTTTCGTGGGTGAGAAAAAGCTACGAAATTAAATGCCAATGAAATTTATGCCCACAACACCTCCATCAATGACGAAAATATCTCAATCCACGGTGATGAAAAATGGTATTTCAGAATGATGTAATTGCTGACCAACTACATTTTAATAGCCAGAACAAATTAATCACACTAAAATTTTATTTATGAAAGAAAATGAACATACATACAAATAGAATTGCTAGTAAACTAAACACGATTAAATGAACACATGGACTACACAATAGATTTCATTTTATCACAAACTGTCATCACATCATTTAATTAGCGTCAATGAATCCAATGGAATATTTATTTATCTAAAACTTCCGCTATGCCCGCAAGGCGAAAGCCATTCACAATACAGTCTTTGTCTTTTGACTCTTGATCAAAAGCTGATAATACCCAGTTGCCATGAATAGGTTTTTTGTGGCTTACACTTAAGACTATTTTGACATCTTCGACTGGCTTCCCCTTCAACACATGCATTGACACTTCATTGGCATACCAGTTGATAAAGTTTTGTTTGACCACGCCTTTTAATTTCGTGTTCACCATCCTATCACAAGGTTGAAATTCCTCTTTGCTACATGCCGGAACGAAAATTGTGACCGCTTTTATAATACTACTAATGTTCCTATTGTGTACGTTATTAATTAGGTTTCACACCATTTAATAGAGGTGGACACTTACTAGAAGTCATTATAGGGCGTTAATCACACACAGGATAATATTGCTGGCTTCTTCCATTAATGGTGTTTTCATACTAGAGCACATTATGCTCAGAAGCGGCGCCATCATATTGATGTTTTCAAATCGGCTGACCACAAAATTAAATCCCCATGAAAATGCCTGAATTCACAAAACCACGAAAATTTAACCCCATAAAATTTTCTGCTTTTCACAGGAAACGTAATCAAGCAAAAAACTCATTTCTTGAACTCTTGGGTGGCCAAGACCAAGAGTTCACAGTTTTTGACGAAATTGAAGAATACGAAAAAATTATATGTCTGTCAGTTATAGATGACCCATTGTTTAGGTGGAGAGCCCATGAAGCTCTCCTACCAACAGTGGCAAATTTGGCCTGCCGATTTATTTATTGGTGTTTAAGGTCACATACTTATGCACAATGGCTAATAGTGACCATGACAGTTTTACGGTTGGAGGAAGCCGGAGTACCTGGTGAGAACCACTGAGCATTGACAAGCAACTGTCAGCTCCTCAACATTCTAACTCTGTTCAAGCTCCACTCAAGCAGAGTTATAGCGGTTGAAGACATGTGCACCATCGACGTGCAGTAGTGCCTAGCACACAGCATCAGTGTGTGGATAAAGTGCCTTGCCGAAGGACATAACACGGGTCATCCCGGATGGGGATCAAACTCAGGATATGGCCCGCCGATATTTGGCGATTCCAACAACATCAGATGCCTATTTTCCATATATGGATTCGAGCAACAGCGGATGTCTCTTCCTAAGTATACGGCCACAGTGATTGTATTCTGACATGAAAACATCGCTGAATGTTAGACTTTACGATAACCTGAGAGAACTATATCAGCTACTGTACGTAAGTTCAATCATATTCAAATCAATAAAAATGGCCAGAATTTGTCTTTATCCTACAATTTTGTTCATTTTAACATTGAACGCATTAAACGCAGAATTATTAGCTTAACTTGACAAAGTCAAGATAAGCTATTGCCATCACATGTGCAAAAGTCTGAGTCTGTTGATTCTGTGAGTCTGTTCACATTTTCCTTTAGCACAGGCTACACCCCGCAGTTCTTGTCCGATCGTCATGAAATTTCATATGCAGGTTTGAGGTCATGTCTAGATGAGAACGCCCCCTTTTGGTCATGATATGTCAACCGTGATGGCTGCCCAAGCCTGAAAACCCGAAAGATTTTTAGCAGTCTACTGGTCGTATTTAATGTAGAGCCAACTGTGACGGCTGTCCGAGCCCAAAACCTTTAGGATAATCTACAGGTCATATTTATGGAGGGATTTCATTGTAACTTGGTAGGATGACTGATCATGACTCTGTATAATGTCTGTATGAGAACGTCTACTTTTGGTCGCGATCGGTCAACTGTGATGGCTACAGGGACCTGAAGCCCAAAAACCTTTAGCACAGTCTACAGGTTGTATTTATGAACGTATTTCATTGTAATTTGGTTGGATAACTCCAGATAATGTCTAGATGAGAACATCCCCTTTTGGTCACAATTGTTCAGCCGTGACAGCTGCTAGAGCCCAAAACCCCAAAACCTGTAGCTCAGACTACAGGTTGTATTTATGAAGGGATTTCATTGTAACTTGGTAGGATGATTCAGTATAATGTCTAGATGAGGATGTCTCCTTTTGGTTGCGATCAGTCAACCATAATGGCTACACAGGCCCGAAGCCCAAAAACCTTTAGCACAGTCTACAGGCCGTATTTATGAAGGGAATTCATTGTAACTTGGTACAACAACTCAGTATAATGTCTAGTTGAGAACGTCCCCTTTCAGTCGCGATCAGTCAACCATGACAGCAACAGGGGCCCAAAGCCCGAAAACCTTTAGCACAGTCTACAGGTCGTATTGATGAAAGGATTTCATTATAACTTGGTACGATGACTCCACATTATGTCTAGATGAGAACTTCCCATTTTGGTAGCAGTCTGTCAGCTGTGATGGCTGCCTAAGCCCGAAACCTGAAAACCTTTAGCACAGTCTACAGGTTGTATTTATGAAGGGATTTCATTGTAACTTGGTAGAATGACTCACAGCAGTGTAATGTCTGGATGAGAACATCCTATTTTAAGTTGTGATCGGTCAACCGTGATGGCAGCACAGGCCTGTGACCTAGATTTGTTTAACACAGTCTACAGTTCATATTTATGAAGTGATTTCATTGTAACTTGGAAGGATAACTCAATATGATGTCTAGATGAGACTTTCCTATTTTGGTCACGATCAGTCAGCTGTTATCGCCATTTGGTCACACGGCCTGGATTAATTTACTGCTATCTACGGGTTCTTTTTATAAAGGGATTTAATTGTAACTTGGTAGGATAACTTTGTATGATATCTAGATGAGACTTCCTATTTTGGTCATGATCGTCAGCCATGACTGCCGAGCCATCATGTGACCAAGATTCCTTTTGCAAAGTCTACAAGTTATATTTATGAAGGGATTTCATTGTAACTTGATAGGATGACTCGTTTTGGAATAATTTCACTGCAACTTGGTAACTTTTGTTGACATACATTAACTGTGAGGGCCACATTAACCCACGCCTCAGTTCTTTAGTACAGTCTACACCTCAAATTATTTTTAAAGAAAACATAACATTCAGGGAACAGAAGTTAACATATTCTCAATTATCACAATTCTTGTCATATTTCATAATCCTATCATAAACATTGAACATTATCCTTTTCCACAAACACAACACACAGTCAAGTTAAGCTACAGTGTCATTGACACTGTCATTTATCTCGTTAAAGTGTTACGGGAAATTTTAACTCCTCCCAGCCCTGGCTCTGATTATCATAAATAAAACATCACAAAATATGAATACCAGTTGAATGTATTCGATGAAAGAGTCTTCTATTATTATTTATTTCACTTATATCTATATTTTTCGCTATAATCTAAGCCTCCTGGCCTGGTCAAATTTATTAGTGACAGTCCAAAAATAAGTGACTTAATTCTCATCATTTTTAGCTCACCTGAGCAAAGCTCAAGGGGAGCTTTACTAATCACTTTCTGTCCGTCGTCCGGCGTCCGGCGTCCGTCGTCCGTCGTCGTCCGTCCGGCGTTAACTTTACATTATCGACTTCTCCTCCTAAACCACTAGCCCAATTTTATTCAAATGTTGGCTAAATGTTTATTACCTAATGCCAATTCAGATTTGTTCAAATGAAGTTGCCCCTCCTCCTGGGTGGTGCCACGCCCCCAAGGGGCACCAAAATCTTTGTAAATCTTCTTCTCATGAACCAGCAGTAGCAGAGACTTGATATTTGGTGTGCAGCTTCCTTTTGAGGTGTAGACTCAGATTTGTTCAAGAGAAGTTTGTGGGGCTATACTTGGCGTTGTTATGAGAGGGGCAAAATTTTTTGCCCCGCCCAAAATTTCTATTTTCCAAACCGAGAGGCTGATTTGAACCAAATTTTATGTGAGGGCTTATTGGGTCATGAGTACTTGATTTATGCAAAAAAAAATTTTCCCGCAGCCCCGTGGGAACCGCAGGAGCTAAAAATAGAAAAAATTTAAAACGCCCATATCTCCAAAACTGCACGGCACTGAGAATTTTTATTTGGTGTGCAGCTTCCTTAGGACCAACAGAAAGGATTGGTAAAAAAAAATCGCCATCGGTTTTATCATAGGGTACAGTTTCGGGACTTTGAAAAAGTGCTGAGTCAGCACTTTTTAACACTGTAGGCAATGGGAAAAACATTAAAAAATCTTCTTCTCCAGATCCAGCAGGCAGAATCTTTTGATATTTGGTATGCAACATTGTAGGGTGGATCTGATTCAAGTTTGTTCAAATCGGCCCCCTGGGTTCATATTTGGGCTCAGTATAGGAGCCTGATTTCGAACTTAGTGCATTTCAGGCAAATTTCTTAAAAAATCTTCTTCTCCAGATCCAGCAGGCAGAATCTTTTGATATTTGGTATGCAACATTGTGGGGTGGATCTGATTCAAGTTTGTTCAAATCGGCCCCCTGGGTTTATATTTGGGCTCAGTATAGGAGCCCAAATTTGAACTTACTGCATTTCAGGCAAATTTCTTTGAAAATCTTCTTCTCCAGATCCAGCAGGCAGAATCTTTTGATATTTGGTATGCAACATTGTAGGGTGGATCTGATTCAAGTTTGTTCAAATCGGCTCCCTAGATTCATATTTGGGCTCACTATAGGAGCTCGAATTCGAATTTAGTGCATTTCAGGCAAATTTCTTCAAAAATCTTCTTCTCCAGATCCAGCAGGCAGAATCTTTTGATATTTGGTATGCAATGTTGCGGGGTAGATCTGATTCAAGTTTGTTCAAATCGGCCCCCTGGATACATATTTGGGCTTACTATAGAAGCCCGAATTCGAACTTAGTGCATTTCAGGCAAATTTCTTAAAAAATCTTCTTCTCCAGATCCAGCAGGCAGAATCTTTTCATATTTGGTAAGCAACATTGTGGGGTGGATCTGATTCAAGATTGTTCAAATCGGCCCCCTGGGTTAATATTTGGGCTCAGTATAGGAGCCCGATTTCGAACTTAGTGCATTTCAGGCAAATTTCTTAAAAAATCTTCTTCTCCAGATCCAGCAGGCAAAATCTTTTGATATTTGGTATGCAACATTGTAGGGTGGATCTGATTCAAGTTTGTTCAACTCGGCCCCCTGGGTTCATATTTGGGCTCAGTATAGGAGCCCAATTTCGAACTTAGTGCATTTAGGCAAATTTCTTAAAAAATCTTCTTCTCCAGATCCAGCAGGCAGAATCTTTTGATATTTGGTATGCAACATTGTGGGGTGGATCTGATTCAAGTTTGTTCAAATCTGCCCCCTGGGTTTATATTTGGGCTCCGTATAGGAGCCCAAATTTTAACTTAGTGCATTTCAGGCATATTTCTTAAAAAATCTTCTTCTCCAGATCCAGCAGGCAGAATCTTTTGATATTTGGTATGCAACATTGTAGGGTGGATCTGATTGTGATTCATGAACGTATTTATTTGTAAAGTTGATAGAATCTTAGACAAAATTTGCAGAAAAGATCTACTATAGAAGGGGTGGTATCCAGGGTGAACCGTTTACCCAAATCTAGCAGTACTAATGCATTATTCACACAAATCTTCGTTCAAATTTTATGACCCCTCATTGGAACACACGCATTCAGCTCATTCCAACAAAGGTCATATGCCATGTTTTCGAGACAAAGGAATAAAAATTTTAGTTATTCATGAAATTTTTAGGCAACTGTTGTCTGTTATTCACATTGCTTCATGAAATTTCAGTACTTTTAGAAGTTACCTCAGTAATCAAGGGTTAATTCCCCTTAATTAAATGTCGCCTCTAAAAAACAACCACTTTGTATATCTTACCTTTTTACCAGCATAACTGCCAAAACTTGTCAGCATTCTTCGCAAAAATCGCTATTCAAATTTTAATTTTTGTCTCTTAAACATACATGTACTTATCGCTTGTAAATACCCCATTGGAATGAGCTTTTTGAGCTCATTCCAATGAGAGGTCGCACACCATGCTTTTTGAGTCCACAAAGCAATTTTTTTAATTATTCCAGAATTTCGTACGTAAAACACAGCTTTATGACTTCACATTAAAATGAGCTCTCTAAGCTTGTTCCAATCAACATTCACGCACTATGTCTTTCACACAAAAAATAAAATTTTCCATTTATTCAGGAATTTTGTTTGCAAGAACACTCTTAACCCCCCCCCCCCCCCCCCCCCCCACAGACACACACACAAACACATACACACACACAAACACAGACACACACATCTAAAAGTTCGTCAGCAAAAAAATAGTTACTTCAATTTTTAAATGCATTATAGGAACAACTTGCCTAATCAAATTTAAATACTTTTGCATCATTCTGTATCTAGAACAAACCATTTACCATATCTTTACGCAAAATTCTCCAGCATCATTCACAAAAAAACACCATTATTTATATATTCACATTTCTGTCTCAAAAATATACCTGATCTTCCCATACCCCTATTGGAATAAGCTGTTTGAGCTTGTTCCAATGATGATAAAAAAAAATAAAATTTGTGAAAATTTTTGTTTTCTTGCATGCAAATATATACATGTAGCACATGGAAGATATCCACAGTTGGGGAGAGATGTCCAAGGCTATCTCTTCACATTCCTTGTTTGTGCTTCATGCTAAACCAGTTTGTCTGCAGAGATAAATTTGCTTTATTAAAAATCATTGGAGATTGGCCACACACCAATGATTTTAAATAAAACTAATTTTAGGTAACAAATGTTGAACTTCAAACAAAATCTATCACTCAACCAGTTAATGTTGATGAGGCATGACATGGTGAAGGTGACCTAAAATACTTCTTAGAGTCACTTTGTCAGGTGAGCGATTAAGGCCACGTGGGGCCTCTTGTTAAAATTCCGCTCTCATTTAAATTGATATTTTCTGATGAATAAAATATACAAAAAGCAATTAAAGAAAAGATCTTTATTTATTTTTTAGTTTGACTTGTTTTCTCATTCAATTTTTTCATTGTGTAACCCACTGTATCTTAACAGAAGAATACAGTTTAAAAATAAGTCGTGATTTGTACACAGTAATTCACCTTGCTTTCATAAGATACCAAAAATTTACAGCAGAAAATATAATATACTAAAAGAATAGATCATTTTTCTTCTAGAATCGTCTTTGCTTTTGTGGGGGTATTTTCACAGGAGACCAAACCAACAAGAATAACAAGTCATTCAGCAACTATAATTGACCATATTTTTTGTAATAGATTCAATTTACATACGTCTGGAATAATCATTACTGATGTGAGCGATCATTTCGCTACATTTTACACCAAAAATTTCAAGAGCACCAACCATAATGACAATATACAGCAGCCTAAGAGAATTTTTAACACACGAACTATTAATTTATTCAAACAGCTACTATCTGAATCTGATTTTAGCAATGTATGCCAAGAGGACAGTGTTAATGAAGCCTATGAGAAATTTCTAACAACTCTAAATACGGCTTTTAACCAAGCCTTTCCGTTAATAAATAAAAAAATACGTAAAAAGAGAACCATGGATGACCTACGGTCTACTACAGTCCTCCCGAAACAAACACAAATTACTTGAAAAAAATATAAGTCCCCAACCATTGACAATATCACAAGATACAAAAACTACTGCCAAATCTTCAATCAACTTAAACGTAAACTTAAAAAGAACTATTACAGCCAGCTGATTTAAAAAAATAGGGGAAACATCAAGAAAACCTGGGAAATTCTCCGCAAGGCAATAAATAAGTCAGATATTCCTCCCCCTCTACCATCATCGTTTATTGAAAACAATGAGGAGTACACTGCCCCCATCCAAATTGCTGAGAAATTCAACAACTACTTTATCAATATTGGAAATCGTGTATCCAACAACATGGTAAGTCCCACACATCGATTCTCTGATTACCTAAACAACAGCGTCACCGACTCTTATTTTGTATCACCTGCAACCCATGATGAAGTTATATCCGCCGTAAAATGTCTTCCTAGGAAAACATCTGCTGGTCAGGACAACATCTCACCGAAACTACTAAAAGACATTATACATGAAATTATTGTTCCTTTAACTCACATTATAAATACCTCTTTTTCAACTGGAATTGTACCATCAAAAATGAAAATCGCGAAAGTAATACCAATTTTTAAATCCGGGGATAAACAGTCTTTCGACAATTATTGTTAATGCATAAAAGGTTATCACATTTCTTAGATGCACACGGCGTTATTTATAACTATCAGTTTGGATTCAGAAGGGGACACTCAACATTTCACCCAATTATGCATCTTATCAACCACGTTTCCTTAATGAATAACAAAACGACTAAAGATTGCACACTATCCATGTTTTTAGATTTTTCCAAAGCATATGACACTATTGACCATGAAATACTGGCTCGAAAACTTGAACACTATGGTATAAGAAGTATAGCTAATTCTTGGTTTCAGAACTATCTCTCCGGGAGATCCCAATATGTTCAATTCACTAGTGAATCATCGGAGTTACTCAATGTCACTACAGGTGTACCCCAGGGCTCTGTACTTGGTCCTCTTTTGTTCGTTCTCTATAACAATGACATCAGTGAATCTACTGATATGCATATTTTATCCTTTGCAAATGACACATCAGCCCATGCATCTAGGAACGACCTTGACCTCCTTACGGAGATGGCAAACAATGAATTATCAAAAATCAACCACTGGTGTTCTGCAAACAAGTTATCTTTAAGTGCTGACAAAACTAAAGTCATACTTCTTCATCCCCAAAATGACAACTACAATTACGATAACGTTCAAACCCACATTACCTTGAATAACTCAGACTTAATAATAGCAGGTAACAATCGTGACCACAAATTCATAAAATTTTTAGGAATCAAAATGGACGAGAACCTTAAATTTCATCACCATGTATCTACACTCTGTACAAAAATATCCAGAGCAATTTATATCTTGAATAGAGCCAAGAATTTTCTACCGCCCAAGGCACTACGTCTACTCTATTTCACTTTAATTCAAAGCCACTTAATTTATGGTATTCAAATATGGGGCAATGCAACAGCTACAAAACAAATTTTAAACTTCCAAAAGAAAGCTGTACCTATCATAGCGAACAAAAAGTTCAACTCACATACTGACCCGCTGTTCAAACGTTTAAAAATTCTTAAATTTAACGATCTGTACAAATTACATTCACTTTTATTTATGCACGACTGGTCGCAGAACAATCTCCCCGTCAGTATCAATGATACGTTTCAAGTGTACTGGAATCCCTCGGGCATGACTACGAGGCATTGTGGAAGCCTAAACACCCATAAACCTCGCACTCAGTTCTCAGCCGCACTTCCATATTTTTCGTTTCCTAAACTGTGGAATGACCTTGATACAACGATAAAAACCCTTACCCGAACGTCTTTTAAAAAAATATTAACTGAACAATATCTGAATACTTATATCGCCAATATCAGCTGTCCAAACCCAAGATGTCCCGACTGCCTCGGCTAGTTATGACTCTCGGTGTTATCATATTCTCCTCTTTTCTCCCAGCAAGCAGATAACCAGGTTGATACTGTCACCTATGGTCATTTACTTCACTCCTTTAGCATGCGATTATTATAATGGTTTACCAACGACGCTTATTTACTTCATTGATTCAGAAATACGGTTAAAATACGGTTAAAACACGGTTAATCCACAATCCACAGATCTAAATAACCAGAGTTAGAACATCTGGAAGTTTGATCCACAATGAACTAATAATCAATACATATCAATACAATATTAACAAAAAACAATATACTACCTGCTGTCAAGATTTACCTTACTTGAGTCCATCATTTGCCATTTGCCATTTTGCTGTTTAGTCTTTATTTTTATTGTCTAGGGGATGACAGGAAGACAGTCATAAGGCTATGTCATTCCCCACAGTATACATTTGTACATCTACCTTTGTTTTTTTGTAACCTTGTTTCTTTCCTTTGTATATGTATGCTGTGAAATAAAATATTGAATTGAATTGAATATTGAATTGAGATTGTCTTCTAAATTGTAGCATACATCCTGAAGCTTGTAATTTTAAGTATCAGATACTGAAGTTTCATAATTTTTTTGTGAAATTAACAAAAAACAGTTTTCTATTTAAATGTGAGCATGATGTCACATGGGAATCTCTGACATCTCTGTGTGTAATCATCATGCAATGGAATGACTGAGCAATATTATAATCTGCTCTGAATTATGTAGGCATCTGTCTTTTGAAGTAAGAGAACTGACGTGAAATGAAGACATCACATTTTGAAACACTGTCAGTTTCATCTTGTTTCAAACTCAATCAAAAGTTTCAAATTCAATGTTTTTTTTCAACTTGAATAAAATATGCTATTAATTATGGATGGAGTACTGAATCAAATGAGTTATGAAAGGGAGATGTCTCATTCTCTGTATTGTTTATCCGCCATACCACTGGCCCAGACATGCTGGAACTCTGTTCTTAACCCCTGGCACACTGATAGTGCAACAAAATTTTCTCTTATCACACCTGATCACACATGTTTTTCTCTTGTTTAACTATTAACTTAACCAATTATATCTTGTTTGACAGAGCTCGCTGAGATCTGTCAAACAACGTATATTTGATTAAATATCAACCTGCATTATGGGAAATATTTGCTGCTGAAAACTGCCATTTTGACAGAGTGCAGAGGGTTAAGAATTCAGGCCGAATGCTTAAGAACCCCCCCCCCCCCCCCCCCCCCACACACACACACACATGCATGCACGCATGCTTGCATGCATGCAGACATGATTAGGAAGTATGGCAGATATGAATTTATTCAGGATGCTTTCTAAATTATATTATATATATTAGAATCATGTGTCACCCATTTCTTCAAATCTTACCAAAGTAACACAAGTGGCTATCCTCATCCTATCTCTCTGTTGAAATAGAGGGCAATTTTGGAGGATCCAAAGAGAAAAACCCTTAGGAAGCTTTAAAATATTCAAAAGACAAAAACTGGAACAAACCAGACTGACCAGAGGGCAAAAGTGCATGACGCACTTAACCTGGTGTCCTATACACTGTAGTGAACAGGCACTTATTGTCCAATTGCCACCAGTCATGCACATGTTTAATTTCCTCTTTTTCACTAAACAATGGAGGAGCTTCTGATTCTCTCTGATTGTTTTTCCAACATATCATAAGTTTTTGAGGATATTGAAGAGTGGATTCACCAGTCACTACGTCAAAATGATGTCTTAGAACAAGCTCTCTGAAGAATGATGTCCAATATCTATCATGAAAGTGTTTTTGAACAGTGCTTGGTCACATTGCTAATATGAACAAATCTAGTCACTTATTATTTACATATCTTACCAAAGTAACACGATTGCCTATTCCTAATCTTATTTCTCTGATGAAACTGACTAATATTGAAGGCTCATTAAGAGTAAAAATCCATAGAGAGCAGAAAAATGCCAAAAAAGACAAAAAGTCAGCCGAGCCGGACTGACCACGGGCCAAAAGTGCATGGTGCACTCAACATGGTGTCCATTATTCCTGCTCTGAACATCAACCCATTGTCCAATTCCTGCCAAACATGCGTAATTTAATTTCCTCTGTTTCATCAAACAATGGAATCAAATTGTCTGATCTATCTCCAGCTGATATTCCCAATATCAGAAGTTTTGAAGGACTTCCAGAAGGGGATTCAGCCTGAATCTTCACCATGGTATCTTAGAAACACAGTATAAAGAATTCCAGCCAAAGTTTTCTCAGGAAAGTGTTTTTAGATCACCTGACTGAAAATCAGGATGAGCTATAGTGATCACTCAGGTCCATTGTCTGTGAACATGGTATTTGCACCTTCTCCAAAACCGCTGAACTGATTTCAGTAAATTTGAGGTGTTTGCTTGTTCTCACATCACATTTTGATATTGTTCGAACCAACTTGCTCAGCCCCATAGAGATGGGGTAGGGGAAAATGCTCCAAACTTTTCAAAAAATCTTCTTCCCATGAACCTATGGATACAATGACTTGATATTTGGTATGGAGCTTCCTTTTGAGGTGTAGAATCAAATTTTGTAGAATCAAATTTGTTCAAATGACGTTTGTGGTGCAATATTTGCCTTTGTAATTGGGGGAGTCAAATTTTTGGCCCTGCCCAGAATTTCTTTCTTCTGAACTGATATTCCGATTTGAACGAAATTGGTATGTGGTATTATTGAGTCATAAGTACTTGACTCATGCAAAAAAAAAACAGGACCAAAAGATGGAAATATTTTCAAACACCCATATTTCCCAAACCAAAGAGTACATTGAACTGTTATTTGGTATGAAGCATCCTTAGGACCAGTAGAATGGAATGGTAAAAGAAATTGCCGAGTCAGCACATTTGCAAAAATTCAAAAACATTTCTTCTCCAGAACCACTGAACAGAATCTTTTTTATATTTGGTATACAGCATCATTTGGGGAGGTCACATACAATTTTGTTAAAATTAAGCCCCTTGGTTCATATTTGGGCTCAATACAAGAGCCCGAATTTTAACTTAGAGCAATATGAGGAAATTTCTTTAAAATTCTAAAATTCTTCTTCTTCAATTCCACCAATCTGAATGCTTTCATATTTGGTATGCAAAATCTCTTGAGGGGTCAGGTTCAAATTTGTTCAAATTGAATGGCTGGTTAATATTTGGGCTCACCAGTCGCAATCCTTTCATATTTGGTATACAACACCTGGGGGGGGGGGGGGGGGGGGGGGGGATTGGGGACAGAATCTAGTTTGTTCAAATCGAGTGCCTGGGTTAATTTTTACTTTGTACAATATGAGTGAATTTCTGTAAAAATCTTCAGTTTCACCAGTCACAATCCTTTCATATTTGGTATACAACATCTCTAGGGGAATCAGATTCAAGTTTGTTCAATTCAGGTCCCTGAGTTAATATTTGGGTTCCCTATGGGAGCCCAAATTTTAACTTAGTGCAATATGAGGGAATTTCTTTAAAAATCTTTTTCAGAACCATCTATTAGAATCTTTTGATATTTGGTATACAACATCTCTGGCGGGAAGAGTGGGTGGTGGGGGTGGGGTGAGATTCAAGTTTGTTTCCTATCTGGCTCCTGGATTAATATTTGGGCTCCCTATGGTAGCACAAATTTTAACTTAGTGCAATATGAGGAACTTTCTTTGGCAATTTCTTTGAAAATCTTCAGATCCACCAGTCAGAATTCTTTCATATTTGGTATACAACAGCTCTAGGGGAGGGGGTGGGAATTCAAATTGAGTGCCTGGGTTAATTTTTGGGCTCTCTAAGGGAGCCCAAATTTTAACTTAGTGCAATATGAGGAATAATCTTTTAAAACCTTTTTCAAATCCAACAGTCAGAATCTTTTGATATTTGGTATTCAGCATCCTTAGGGAGGTCAGATCTAAGTTTGTTCTAATCAAGTCCCTGGGTTAAATCTGCAATAGACAGCAGAGTTATAAATAATTAAATAACTTCATTCCTCTGTTGTGTTAACTAGCCATAGATGGTAATTATTTATATTTATTTATTGGTGTTTTAAGGTCACATATTTCTGCACAATGGCTAACCATGATTGTGACAGTGTTACAGGTGGAGGAAGCCGGAGTACCTGGAGAGAACCACCGAGCAACAGCGAGCGACTGTCAGCTCCCCAACATACCAACTCCACACAAGCAGGGTTAACATTGGTTGAAGACAGGTGCACCATCGACGTGCAGTACGCCTTAGTACACAGCGTCACCATGCCCCCACGTGGGCGATGGGGGTGAAGTGTCTTGCCCAAGGACACAACGCGGTTGCCGCAGGTGGGATTCAAACTGAGGACCTCTCGGCTTGCAGCCTGCACCTCTACCAACTGAGCCACCAAGCCCCCCCCCCATAGATGGTAATTAAATCCTCCTTTAAACAATTTTTGGTCAGGTGAGCACCTCAGGTCCCATGAGTCCTCTTGTTTTATTGTTGGACTTGTTCATGTGTCAAACACAGCCAAATAAGATGAGTTTATTCACTGTCCTAGCAAGGTCTAATTCCATCAGTATTAAACCCCTCAATGTACTTGTGAAGTGTTTAGTTTCACATCCACTGTAGCATAATAAAAATAAAAAATTTGTATTTCTTGATCAATAATTGCTACAAGTGTCATCTTCAGTTTGTTATTCCCCTCTTTTGACTTAGAATTTGAGCTTCTGTTAAGATTTTTGGTTTACGACCGATAACTTCAGTTTATATTATTTTATCTCAACCAAAGTTGATACGTGTATTACCCAGATAGTAATACAGGCCAAGTTTTATTATGGGTACCATCCAATTATTTTTACATCAGTTATGGGCCTTTTCAACTTTAAATTTCTCATTACCATCAACATGTTGGTGTCCGATGATAACTTAAGTTTGGATTCATAGATCAGGACCAAACTTGCTTTCTGCCTCAGTTATATCAAAATTAAGGTTAAGTTCGAATTGGGGCATGGTCTGATGATTTTTAGCTCAACTTTGGCGAAGCCAAATTTGAGCTTTTGTCATGGCCTGTCGTCCGTCTGTCCGTACGTCAACAATTGGATACGGCTCGGGCTAGAGGCCGTATTTATGAACCAATCTTTACGAAACTTCTTGGGTACCTTTGTTATGACCGTGGGACGAGAACGAGTGTTTTTGGGTGCGGTCCGAAATTCAAGATGGCTGCCAGCCGCCATTTTGTACCGACGATGCAGAAATCTGTTTTTTGTACAGAACTTCCATATGAAAGCTCTGATTTGAATAATTTTTTGTACGAATGTTTAGTACCATGGGATACATCATATATGATACGGGTTTTTTTCTCATGCGTAAAGTGTGCAAATTAGACTAATTTTGATGTTTTTTGGGGTTACTTTCAGCACTGTAAGTGCAAATGCCAATACGGCTCGGGCTAAAGGCCGTATTTATGAACCGATCTTTACGAAACTTCTTGGGTACCTTTGGTATCACCGTGGGACGAGAACGAGTGTTTTTTGGTCTGGTCCGAAATTCAAGATGGCCGATGGCAGCCATTTTGTACAAAATTAGGTGCAATCAGATTTTTGCACAGAACTTCCATATGAAAGCGCTGATTTAAATAATTTTTTGTGTGAATGTTTAGTACCATGGGATACATCACATATAATACGGGTTTTTTTCTCGTGCAGAAATTATGCAAATTAGATGAACTTTGATTTTTTCAGTGCGACTTACACACAGTAATTACACATGTCAATACGGCTCAGACTAGAGTCTGTATTTATGAACTGATCTTCACGAAATGTCTTGGGTACCTTTGTTATCACCTTGGGACGAGAACGAGTGTTTCTGGGTGCGGTCTAAAATTCAAGATGGCTGCCAGTGGCCATTTTGTACCGAAGTTAGGTCTAATCAGTTTTTTGTACACAACTTCTATACAGCTCAGACTAGAGGCCATATTTATGAACCAATCTTTACGAAACTTCTTGGGTACCTTTGTTATCACCGTGGGATGAGAGCGAGTGTTTTAGGGTGTGGTCCGAAATTCAAGATGGCCACCAGCAGCCATTTTGTACCAAAATTAGTGCAATCAGTCTTTGTACAGAACTTCTGTATGAAAGTTCTGATTTGAATAAATTTTTGTATGAATGTTTAGTAACATGGAATACATCACATATTGTAAGGGGTTTTTTTTCGTGCAGAAATTATGCAAATTAGATGAACTTTGATTTATTCAGTGCTACTTACACAATGTAAGCACACATGTCAATGCGGCTCAGGGTAGAGGCTGTATTTATGAACCGATCTTCACAAAACTTCTTGGGTACCTTTGTTATCACCTTGGGATGAGAATGAGTGTTTCTGGGTACGGTCCAAAATTCAAGATGACTGCCAGTGGCCATTTTGTACCGAAATTAGGTCCAATCAGTTTTTTGTCACAAGTTCTATACAGCTCGTATTTATGAACTGATCTTCACAAAACTTCTTGGGTACTTTTGTTTTCACCTTGGGACAGGAACGAGTGTGTTTTGGGGTGCCTTTGTTATCACTGTGCTTTGAGAACAAATATTTTGGGGTTCAGTCAGACCCACTCTGGGACTCAAAGATTTTTTTCTAGTTTAGCATCTGACTGTCACCCACCTTTACAATACTTTACCTATACATTTGTTACAGGCAACGGTCAGTATTTTTGTACAGACCGTTACAATACTTTATATGTACCTTTGTTAACAGGTCATTACCTAGATGTTTGTCATTGCTGTGTCACATACTATCTATGTACATGTCTTTGTCTTGACAAGTTGAGCTACAGTGTCATTGACACTTTCATTACAAGAGTTATGGGGCTTTTCGACTTGGAAATTTGCATATTTTAATCAACATTTTTTTCAGAACCTTGTTTATGGCATAACTTGAACAATAGCTAACGGATTTCATTTCTTTATGGTATATGTCTCTATAGCAACAATGTCTACATCAAGTTTGATGACCATCCATATCCAATAAAAATTATGGGAGTTATTGCCCTTTGTTAATAACTTAAAACATTAGTAACCAAATATCAATTTTTTTTGTTGGCATATTTGTATCTATTTGGGAACAATGTCTACCTTAACTTTGATGACCACCGTTATCTGATGAAAACTGTCATTTAGGCAATTTTTCCCAAAATTCATTTTCAAGGATTTGGAGTTTATTACATGCCAAAAAAATTTGACTCCTATAACAAACCCCATTCCCCCTCCCCCCCCCCCCCCCCCCCCTCCCAGTGTCATTTAGGCAATTTTACCCAAAATGCATTTTGAAGGAGTGTGAGTCAGATTTTTTTCTGGATGTGATCACTCCAAATCCTTAAAAATGGATTTTGGGGCAAAGAAAAATACCTAAGTGACACTGTGGGGGGGGGGGGGGGGGGTGCAAGTTTTTCTTTTGCATTTTTATACCTCCCAATCCTTCAAAATGCATTTTGGGATTCAAATTTTTTTGGGTATGTATGGATTAAGCTTTTTAACAAGCTCTAAATTTGCTCTTGCATGCCTTCTCTGTGTGAAATGCACTTACAGCGCAATATTACATGTCAGCGTCAGTTTACATTCTTCCACTCTTAGCAGATGATGACGACGGTCTTTCTCTTTCAGTCCAACACATTGAAGAGATGCATTTCATCCATCAATTTCCTTCAAGCTTCAATACTGATAGAACTCCAAAGCTCATCATCGCTTATTGAACCATCATCTTGGGACAGAATTCATTGTCTCAAGAAAGATTTTCTGTTGTTACCTGGCTAAGTCTCCACATGTCCTTGAAGCTTTCAGAAGAATTAACACTCTTCTACTTCATAAATCAGACACTGCTTCCTTCATCTCACAAAAGGAATCAAAATTCCTCAAAACAGTAGAACCATCAATTCTTTCAACACCGTTACCATTGGATAAGAAATCTTTTCTCAACATTCATTTTACTTTTCAATGTTCCATATATTCATCCCCATTGGAACAAACCATTGAATCTTCTAGGAGATTATCAAACATTTTATCCTTTGCAGATCATATTATTCAAGCCTTGAATAGAAGATTAGACCAGGGTGAGCTTGAGGACATTCTGTTGCCACTGAATGTATTATCATGCTCAGTTGTGGCATTGATTCATTCTACAGCTCACAATATTGACAACCTGGAACTAGTTGGACATGACAATGCTTAAACATCAGCATCTAATCTTGACATACCATTGAAAGCTTGGCTGAGAGCAGCTACTCTAATGGGGACTTCTCTTTTTAATGATCAAGTCACCTTTGTTCATGAAGAGGCTACCAAACAAGCCAAAAGTAGTCTCATCTTAGGTCAGATTTCTACTCAGAACACTTGTTACAGGAAACCCAAATATTCTGGTCTGATGAGGTCTCATGACTCATCGCACTCAGAATCTGCTGCTCCTCACAGCCAGTTTCCCGTTCATTCACAGAAATCAAACAGGGGATGATCACAGTCTTCTTGTCAAGGTTGGTCTGGTAGGGGAAAACAAAATTTATCTTATCGCAAGCCTCGGGGAGGTTCAAAATGAAATTCCATACCTCGTTTGACTTCTGGTCAATGGAATGTTTTCCCAGTTTGGGGAAAATTGGAAGAAAATTACAAGAGACCCCTGAGTTCTAAAGGCTATTCAAAAGGGGTTAGTTCATTCCTTCAGAAGAAAACATCTTATGTCAAGAACTCCCTTGGTCACAAATCTTCCTGCTGACCTTATAAAAAGAGACCATCTTCTAGACACAGTCAATGTTTATTCTTCAGATTTTTATTCAAGAATCTTCCTGTTTCTGATGCCAGTTGGTTCTCCTGACCTGTCAAAGACAAGCTCATTCTTCCATGTAAACTATCTGGTTGGTAAGGAACAGCATTCGAGGCAATGATTTTGTAGAAAGCACCAATCTCAAGGATGCATACTTTCACGAAATGATTCACCACTCATTCAGGAAATCATTGAGGTGTGCCAGAAACAGCAAGATTTTTCAATTCTGAGCGACATGCTTCTACCTAACCTTGCATGCTGGGCTTTCACTCGGATCACAGTCTTGGTCATGTCACACTTCCAAGCTTGTGCATCTGTTCTGAGATCGTCATACTCAGACGATATTTTACAAAGGCATTTTCACAAGGAAATGCTCTTTCAGGATGTCAGAAACTTCTAACTCTCTTGCAGTCACTGGGTTTATCGTCAACCTACAGAAGTCTGATCTAACCCCATCAACCACTTTTCGTCATCTGGGAATGGAATTTTTCATATGAATCTTGTCTGTCTTTCCCTGGCGAGAATTCACCCCATAAGAGTATTCTCCTTCTATTTTGTTCATGCGGTGTCAGTGACTGAGGGAGTTTATGAGGCTTCTTCTGGGTCTATGCTGAGCAGCTACAGATCTGATTCTGCTCAGACATCTCTTCAGCTGGCCTCTCCTGTATTTCGACAAGGATATTATATTTTGTGGCTTGACTGCCATCTGAAATGGCTATTGCTGCCAATTTTGTTAAAAAATAGCAATAATGTTATGTTAGACAGGGGGTCTCTACACAGGACTGAAAAAACTTATTACCACCTCAAGATCACCCACCACCTCCTTTTATGAGGCAAATTTATTTTTCCCTTTTCATGTGGGGGACCCACCCTCTTCAACCCAGTTCAACCCCCTAAAATGAATCCTCACAACAAAACTGTCTGGTTTTTAGTCATATTGCTGATCAGCTTAATCTATTCCACTTCGTCTAACGACTTAAAAAGAGAGAGAATTCACCCCAAAATTTTGTTAAAAACGAGCAGATTTTGAACAAAACCAGAAATAAGTAAGATAAGAACTTCATGTCTGCAATAATTTAATGGTACTTAAATGTTCCAAATTAAATCTTATAGTGTTTTAGCATGGGTTATTGGGGTGACAAACTCAATTATATTCACTAACTTGAGAAGATGTGTAGCATGTAGCTCCCTGACACAGTGTTGTCAGTGTGTTTTTTGGCCACTCATGCGATATACAACAAAACCTAGCATTATTAAGTCATCCTTACAACACTTTGGGTGACCATTAGAATCAAACTTAGATTCAGTGGGATCTTGGAGGTGAGTTGAGATGGGTTGATGGGGTAGAAAAAGCAGCAGCCTATAGGGCATACATGTACACTGTATTGATGCTATCTTTCTAACCCACCAGCACCGGGCAGCACAATGATTTTGTAGAGGAATTGTCAAATTTGATCATATACCCTGACTTAAACCCTAACCAAATATCAAATTCATTGTGAATCATGGGTTACCGGTACAGCACAACTGTCTAGGCAGCCTGTGGTCTTCTTAAATTTGAAGTGAAGCTCCATGCAGTTACCGATGCTAGTACCTTTATAGTGTAGTAGACTGGGATCCTTTTTTACTAACACAACCTGGTCGGCTGGTCGGGGTAAACTCTAATGTAGTTGGGTGCAAGTTTTAATCTGCTATCACACAGGGCAGTACTGCACTTGGCCGTGATCGAGAGATAATCCTAAGCACTTTTTGAAGAAAATGAGCTCTTATGAGCATGACTACCAGGTATATTACTTCAAAATCCACAAGTCCAGGGGTAGACCAGAATAGATGGGAATAATGGGGAAGTGGGGGATGCAATTATACATGTATAAACCAAGCTAGGCCTAATATGGATGGCCCACATTCTGGGCCCATTTGTACATATAACTCTCATATCTGTAGAGAAACATATTTTTGTATTATTTATTTATTTATTTATTGGTGTTTAAGGTCACATACTTATGCATAATGGCTAATCATGACCGTGACAGTTTTACAGGTGGAGGAAGCCGGAGTACCCGGAGAGAACCACCGAGCATCGTCAAGCAACTGTCAGCTCCCCAACATCGTAACTCTGCACTGCAGCACAGGCAGGATTAGATTGGTTGAAGACATGCGCACCATCAACATGCAGTGTGCCTTGGTACACGGCGTCATCATGCTCCCAAGTGGACAATCAGGGTTAAGTGCCTTGCCCAAGGACACAACGCGGGAGACTGAATCGATCGCTCAGACGGTCGCCCATCCGAGGACTAACCGGGCTCGACGTTGACATATTTTTGTATAAAATATGTTGTGAATTCTTTTAACTCATTTACTTCATGCATCTCTTCATCTTATTACTTCCTCTGTAAGCCTCAGTTAGACTTTCCTATTCTAATTTTAATTTTTCTTCCTGATTTTTAGGATTTTCCCTCTGGAAAAGACTTGTTTTTCTACGGATTATTATTTTTTTGAGGGCAGGGGGTTATTTATTTATTTTTTTCCACACATTTTGTCCGTACGATTCAGAGGCCATTTTCGAACCGATGTTCACACAATTGTACACACACATAGAGAGGTACAAAATCTAAAAATGTACCGAAGCAAAGTTTTTTATTTAACCCCTATTTCGCCAGAATTGGCAAAAAACTGTCAAAATTAGGGTTTATAGGCACTTTCTTTAAACGTGTCTTGTAGATTTTTTTTTAAACATTCAGCATTGTTGGACCTGTCTGTGACACGACCATTCATATTCAAGAGATATTAGGCAATGCATATGTTAACCCTCCACAGGCTGCCAAACATCAAAATTTTGATGACATGGGCTATTTTCGGGATCCCACAGCACCCAAACGATACACGATCGATAAACATAACTTCATTTATTGCTAGTGGGATTCACAGTGGATCATTTTTGCAAGTAATAAGGGTATTCAAAAAATCTAGTGTTAACCCGTTTTGGGCTGGTTAAACTGCAATACTCCTCAAAAGCTCAAAAATTCATGTTTTCTGTGGATTTCTTTTAACAAGTCTTGCAGATTTTCAAGAAAGATTAGCCACGCGCAGGTCTTGGGTGTGGGCAACACAAGTTGCATGGAAAAAATACTCCGGTGAGCATTTTGTTAACCCTCCGCGGTCTGCTTAACGTCAAAATTGTGATAAAATGGGCTGTTTTTGGACACCAACAACACCCAATGGTTTTGCCACAAAGAAAAGTGCCGTCTTCTATCAAGCATAAAATTTATACGGAAACATTTTTGTAAGTAGTAAGGGTATTCAGAAGTCGAAGTCTTAATCCATTTTGGGCAGGCTAAAGAGAGATACTCTTTAAAAACTTAAAATTCCCATTTTCTGTTGATTTCTTTAAAAACATCTTGTAGATTTTCAAGAAAAATTGACTTTTCGCAGGTCTTTGTGAGACATTACAAGTTGTGGATAAAAATATTCTGGTAAGCATTTGTTAACCCTCCATGGGCTGCAAAATGTCAAAATTTTGAAAAAATTGTCTGTTTTTGGACGCCAACAACATCAAATGGGAATGCCACAGAGAAACGTAACTTCTTTTACCGGAAGCAAAACTGATAGGGAAAATTTTTTGTAAGTAGTAAGGGTATTCAAAAATCGAGGTCTTGACCCATTTTCAACTGGTTAAGGAGATATACCCCTTAAAAGCTTAAAATTCCTGTTTTCTATGGATTTCTCCATAAAATCTAGTAAGTTTTCAAGAAAAATTGACCATTCGCAGGTCTTTGAGTGACATTACAAGCTGCATGGACAAAATATTCCGATAAGCATTTGTTAACCCTCCAGAGGCTGCCAAGCATAGACATTTTGAGAAAATGGGCTGTTCTTAGGCACCAATAACACCCAACGTGTACCTGCAAGATAAACATAACCTCCTTCATTGGAAGGGGAATTCACCGAGGATCATTTTTGTAAGTAATGAAGGTATTCAAAAAACCAAGCATTAACCAGTTTAGGGCTGGTTACAGAGTGATACCCCTCAGAAGATTAAAAATTCATGTTATCCGAGAATTTCTCTAAAAACATCTTGTAGATTTTCAAGAAAAATTGCCCATTTTCAGATCTTAGTGTGACATTACAAGTTGCATGTACAAAATATTCCAGTAAGCAATTGTTAACCCTATACAGGTTCTCAAAATCGAAATTTTGATAAAATGGTCTGTGTATTCGTACCCACAGCACCCAAAGTTAAGAGGAGAGATCAACATAAGTGGAAGTAAAATTCACTGAGGATTTTTATTTCTAAGTAATAAGGGTATTCAAAAAACAACCCTTAACCTGTTTTGGGCTGGATAAACAATGATACCCATCAAAAAGCTTAAAATTCATGTTCTCCCTGGATTTCTCTGAAAACAATTTGCAGATTTTTAAGAAAAAATGGCCATTCGCAGTTCTTGGTGTTGCATGGAAAAATATTCCTGTTAGCACTTGTTAACCCTCTACAGGCTGCCAGACATCAATATTTTGGATACATTTGAGATAAAATGGACCATTTTCAAATAGCCACAGCACTTAATGGGTATGTGTCAAACAAACATAACGGCCTTTGTCGGTCATTAACTTGTCGGCCGACGATATTGATATTAACCCTCTCCACCATTAATGATGGTTTTTACCTGAACATTTTTTTTTATCAAACTGAGTCATTTGAGACTACTATACCCACATTTCTCATAACATCAATAAAGGAACTTCAGTGAGACAGTTAAAAACAATTCATCAGACACTCTGGGGTCATGAAAAATCATGGAATCTCATCTGGAAAAGCCATGATTCTCCAGAATCATAAGTCTAGTACTTAAATGATATCTTTGATTGAGAATTTGCTTTTTCTTTATGCAACACTGGTTTAAACCTGTTGAAAACAGGGTAAGGGTGAATGATATTGACCGCTGTTGATCAGTCACCACACTGGAAATCAGTCATGCTACTGTGCCACATATGTACTAACTACCCTAAAAACCATTAAATCACCTAAGAGTGTATCAAGATAGATTAAAACAGAAGAAAATGTATAAATTTGATGAGAGGAAAAAAGCAACTTTTTTCGTGGCGAGACCCTCCCCCCATAGAGGAATTTTTTTTGTTTTAGAAAGAAAATTCCCAAAATTCAATTAATTCCAGGCCTTAAATAAATGATTTAAATATGGATTAATTTTTATGGAAAACAACTAGAAATATACATAACATACATACTAAATGAGATTTTCTTTCATGCATAAATTATGCAAATGAACTAGCCATCTTAATTATTAAAACAGTGTAGACAAAAAGCAAAAGTGGCCATAACTCAGTTAATTCAACACCAATTGTTATAAAACTTGACAAAAGAAGAGGATATTATATTCTTGGGTGTGACTGCTGTGAAAAAATAGCCGCCACCAGCCATTGTTCAGTGCATAAATAAATGTGCTCCAATCTCACCATCTTCTTTATGACAATTGCATATGTCAGAGAATCTGCCACTCCTCAGGTGTCTGTTTTTTAAGACAAAATTTATCTGTTCCGTACTGCCAATCCTCAGGTGGCTGTTTTATCTCCCCTTTATAATTATTCACCCACAACAAGTTTGGAGAGGGGGGAATATACTGGTATCATCTTGCCCAGCCATCTGTCCATCCATCCGAAGACAAAAGTTTGTCCAGAGATTTTCTCCAACGTTAATAGGCCAGTCCCTTTGAAACTTGGTATGCATGTTCACCACCATGGGAATCTGTGCTTCTGCGATTGTAGTCCGGTCGGAGTATGTTTGCCATAGTTATGCATACCCCTTTTTGACTTTGAATAATTTGCTGCTAGGTCTAAATTTTGTCCGGAGATTTTCTCTGATGTTCATAGGCCAATCTTGTCAAAACTTGCCATGCATGTTCACCACCATGGGAACCTCTGCATCTGCAATTATAGTTCTGGTTGGACTATTTTCACCATAGTTATGCCCCTTTTCGACTTAGAATATTTTGCTACCAGGTACATAACTATTGCTGTAGCAATTTTCTGCTAGGTACATAACTATTGCTGTAGCAGTATGCCAGTCATTGCGGTGGGGGGGTATTTATTGGACCCATCTAAGGACAGTCACACCTCTTGTATTTTAAGACGAAATTTATCTATTCTGTAAGATTTAAGTACTTTGCTAGTCTAGCTGTTTAAATTTTTTCTTCAGTAATTGATGAAGAGAACTGAAATTTCAGTTGCCCGTATATTTGTTCTTGATAATTTTAGGTTTTCTCTTGCAGGATGAAAATACAGAATTAATGGTTGTGTATGAACAGAGTGAACTATGTAAATTCATTCCATCACATGAATGGAAAGATGCTGTACACAGCAAATCTGCACAAAGTAAGCGAAAGAGTGAAACTTATTAACTGAATTTGTATAATAGTGCAGAAATTCAAGCATTAGAGCCTTTTTGTTGGTAAGAGTGGATATGTCTTTGTATCAACCTTGACTCCAGTGCATGTTTTTAGTTTATTTACATGTAATACCATTATTTAATTAAATAAAGCTCTATTTATTCTCCGTTAACATACACAGAACACACCATCAGCTGAATTTGTAGCTCACCTCACTGAAAGTTAGGGTGAGCTATAGTGATCATTCTCCATCTGTTGCACATCATCTGTTGTCCATGAAAAGTATGTTCATGACTTCTCCTCCAATACCTCTGGATCGATTTCTGTTATATTTGGGGTGATTGTTTGTTCTGACATCACATTTTGATTTTGTTCAAATCAACTTGCTCCCCACCCCTCCCCCCCCCCCCCCATAGTTGAGGAGGGGGGAATTGCTCCCAAATTTCCTAAAAAATCCTCTTCTCATGGACCAATGAGTATAATAACTTGGTATTTGGTACCTATATTCCTTTTGAGATGTAGAATACAGTTTATTCAAATGAAGTTCATAGGGCAATATTGGGGAGAGGCAAGATTTGTTGGCCACACCCAAACCCAACATTTTATTTTTTCTGGACTGATTTGAACCAAATTTGGTTTGTGGTATTATTGAGTTATAAGTACTTGCAAAAAAATTTTTGCATCCATGGGAACCCCAGGAGCTAAAATGAAATATTTTCAAATGCCTATATATTTACCAAACCATGCAGAACAGAGAACTGTTATTTGGTATGAAGCATCTTTAGAGCCACTAGAATCGAAAGGTAAAAATAATTGTCATCTGTTGTGTCACAGTGTACCGTAGGGGAAATCAAAACAAATTCAGAGTCAGCATATTCGGCAAAATTAAAAATGTTCTTCTCCAGAACAACTGTTCATAATCTTTTGATATTTGGTATACATGATCCAAATTGGGAGGAGGGGCGGGGAGGTACAAATTTGTTGAAAGCCCCTCGATTCATAATGAGCCCAACTTTTAACTTGGTGGGGTCAGTTTGAAGTTGGTTCAAATCAAGTCCCTCAGTTGATATTTCTTCTCCCTATGTGAGCCTGAATTTTAACATAGTGCAATAGGAGGAATAATCTTTAAAAAAATCTTCTTCTTATGAAACACCAGTCAGAATCTTCTTTTGATATTTGGAATACAACATCCTTATGGAGGTCAGATCCAAGTTTGTTCAAATAGAGTCCCTGGGTTGATACTTGGGGTCCCTATGCGAGCCTGAATTTTAACTAGGTGCAATGTGGGGAATATTTTTTCAAAGTCTTCTTCTCCAGAACCACTCATCATAATATTTTTATATATGATATACTGCATCCTTACAGGGGTTGCATTCAAGTTTGTTCAAATCAAGTCCCTTGGTTAATAGTTGTACTCTCGAGAGGAGCCCAAATTTAACTCAAGAGAATTGGTTTTCCAGATTTTTTATTGCTTGTGGGACATACACATCTAGTTTGATATTTAGTATACAGCATCCTTAGGAAGATCAGATCCAAATTTGTTCCAATCAAGTGCTTGGGTTGATATTTGGGGCTCCCTGTGGGAGCCTGAAATTCAACTTAGTGCAATATGAGGAATATTTGTAGCTTAACTTGACAAAGTCAAGATAAAAAACTATTGCCATCACACATGCGGAAGTCTGTGAGTCTCTTAGTCTGTTCAAATTTTCTTTAGCACAAGCTACACCCCGTAGTTCTTGTCCAATCATCACAAACTTTCATATGCATGTTCAAGGTCATGTCTAGATGAGAACGTCCCCTTTTGGTCGCGATTGGTCAATCGTAATGGCTGCACAGGCCCGAAAGCCTTTAGCACAGTCTACATGTCGTATTTATGAAGGGATTTCATTGTAACATGGTAGGATGACACTGTATAATGTCTAGATGAGAATGTCTTATTTTGGCCATGATTGGTCAATCGTGATGGCCACACAAGCACATGACCTAGATTTGTTTAGCACAGTTTACAGTTCATATTTATGAAGCAATAACTTGGTATGATGTCTAGATAAGACTGTCCTATTTTGGTCACATTCGGTCAGCAGTAAGCGCTGCCTAATCAGGTGACCAAGATTCCATTAGCACTGTCTACAGGTTGTTTTTATGAAGGGATTTCATTGTAACTTGGTAGGATAACTCGGTATGATATCTAGATGAGATTGTCCTACCGGTCAACCATGACCATCGGACTGGCACGTGACCTAGATTCTTTTAGCAAATTCTACAAGTCATATTTATGAAGGGATTTCTTTGTAACTTGGCAGGATGACTCATTTTGGAATGATTTTACAATAACTTGGTAACTTTGGTTGACATAGGATAACTGTGAGGGCCACATCAATCTTGGCCTCAATTCTATAGGACAGTCTACACCTCAATTTATTCTTATTGAAAGCGTAGCATGTAGAGAACAGACATTTTGTAACTTTGGATGACATACATTAACTGTGAGGGCCACATTAACCCACACCTCAGTTCTTTAGTAGAGTCTACACCTCAAATTATTTTTAATGAAAACATAACATTCAGGGAACAGAAATTAACATATTCTCAATTATCACAATTCTTGCCTTAATTCATAATCCTTTCATAAACATTGAACATTATTCTTTTCATCAAACACAACACACAGTCAAGTTAAGCTACAGTAACACTTTCATTTAAAATTTTCTTCTACATGCAGAACTATTCGGGCATGGGGGGAATGTCGGATCAAATCCAGCCCCCCCCCCCCCCCCCCCCTCCCCCTGGTTAATATTTGCCCCCACTGGATCCCAATTTTTTACTTCGTCCAGGATAAGGAATAATCTTCAAAAATCTGTTTCTTCAGATACACAGGTCATAATCTTGTGATATTTTGCATACAACATCTTTAAAGGATTCAGATTCAATTTATTCAAAGCAAGTCTTGGGGTTGGTATTCGCTTTCCCTTTGCAAGCCCAAATTTTAACTTAGCGCTATATTGGGAATATTCTCTAAAAATCTTCTTCTCCAGAACCACCAGTCCGAGTCTTTTGATATTTCTTTTATAACATCCGTGTGTGTGTTGGGAGGGGGACAATTTCAAGTTTGTTCAAATAAAGTCACTGGGTTTATATTTGGGCCTTCTAAGCGAGGAGGAAGGAGGGGGTCAGGGTCACATTTAAGTTTGTTAAGTTAAGTCCCTAGGTTGATATCTGAGCTCCCTAGTTTTACATTACTGGAAATCTGAACATTATTTCTGTGGTAGCATCTCAGTACTAAAAAAATCATCTGACATGGACAGCAGAGTTATAAATAATTACATGACTTCATTCCTCTGTAGGGCAAACATGCCATAGATGTTAATCAAATCCTTCTCTAAACAACTT
The DNA here is from genome assembly GCA_031216915.1 of Pictodentalium vernedei. NCBI lineage: Eukaryota > Metazoa > Mollusca > Scaphopoda > Dentaliida > Dentaliidae > Pictodentalium > Pictodentalium vernedei. The sequence continues at coordinate 542,459,327 of CM062296.1, forward strand.
TGTCAGGTGAGTGCCTCAGTTCCCCTGGGGCCGCTTGTTTATTTTAATCTAATCAAAAAATAACAGTAACTCAAACAAAGGTCAACCAATTTTATGGATATTTGGTACACAATTCTTCCACCCAAAATACGTTGATCGTGTTCAAATGAAGTGTGGTCTGACTTTTCAGGGCAGAGTTATGGGCCTTAATTAGTTGATTATCATGGATTCTGAGCTTGTTAATGTGATAACTTGAAAAAGGTCAACTGATTTTATTGATACACAAGTCTTTCAAAACACTATCTTGAGTAAAACCATCTATAATGGTCAGACTTTTCTTAGAAGATCTATTAGTTAATTTTTACATGTTTTGAGCTCCTTAGTACACTAGTCTTCAGCAATGCAATCTTAATCAGTGCCAAGTCTTGTAGTAGCCCCAAAAACTTAAACCTCAACCCCTTGTTTGTAATTTGACAAACATTTTTTTTTAGCTCACCTGACTGAAAGTCAGGGAGAGCTTAAGTGATCACCTTCTGTCCGTCATCCATCCATCATCTGTCCATCATCTGTCCCACTTGTACTTTACATTATCAACTTCTCATAAACCACTAGGCCAAATTGAACCAAATTTGATGTGCACATTCCTTATCATATGTTAATTCAAGTGTGTTCAAATAAAGTTGTCATGCCCAAAGGGGACACCAAAAGTGGCTTAATTCTGTTGGCACCCCACAATTTTTTAGCTCAGCGTTTAGCTCGCTGTCTGTCCGTCGTCCATCCGTCAACACCGTGTTTTGGTCTTCTCCTCCAAAGCCACTGGGCTAATTCAAGTGAAAGTTTGTGTGAGTGATGGTCCCAAAGGGGCATTGCATTTTTGTTCAACTCAACATGCCCAGCCCCATAGGGAGGGGAGTAGGGGAAAATGCCCAAAAATATTTTAAAAATCTTCTCAAGAACCAGTGTGTACAATAACTTGATATTTGCTATGGAGCTTCCTTTTTAGGTGTAGAATCAAGTTTGTTCAAACAAAGTTCATGAAGCAATATTTGGCTTTGTAATGGGAGGGGTAAGATTTTTGGCCCCGCCCAAAATTTCTATTTTTTGAACCGATGGTATGGTTTGAACCAAATTTGGTATGTAGTATTACTAGGTCATAAGTACTTGACCATGCCAAAAAAAAAAAAATCCTGCATCCCCATGGGAACCCTGGGAGCTAAAAATAGAAATATTTTCAAACGCCCATATTTCCCAAACCCCACGAAACAGAGCTGTTATTTGGTATGAAGTATCCTCAGGACCAGTAGAATTGAATGGTAAAAAAAAATTGCCATCGGTTCTGTTAGGGTGCTGTGTAATGGGCATCGAAAAAATGCTGAGTCAGCATATTTGCAAAAATTTTAAAAAATCTTTTCTCCAGAACCAATGATCAAAATCTTTTGATATTCGGTATACAGCATTCATAGGGGGGTCAGATACAAGTTTGTTGAAATAAAGCCCATTGGTTCATATTTGGGCTGAATACAGGAGCCCGAATTTTTAACATAGGGTAATATGGGGAATATTCTTTAAAAATCTTCTTCAGAACCACCTGTCAGAATCTTTTAATGTTTGGTATATATCATTGTTATGAGGGTCAGATTCAAAGTTGTTCAAACCAAGTCCCTACGGAGGCCCAAATTTTAACTTTGTTCAATATGATGGATAATTTTTAAAAATCTTCTTCTTCAGATCCACAAGTCAGAATGCTTTGATATTTGGTATGCAACATCTCTAGAGGGGTCAGATTCAAGTTTGTTCAAATCAGATCCCTAGGTATATATTTGGGCTCGCTATGGTAGCCCAAATTTTTACTTAGTGCGATATGAGGAAATATCTTTAACAATCATTTTCTTCAGATCCACCAGTCGGAATTCTTTCATATTTGGTATACAACATCTCTAGGATGGGTCAGATTCCAGTTTGTTCAGTTCGAGTGCCTGGGTTAATATTTGGGCTCCATATGAGAACCTGAAATTTAACTTTGTACAATATGAGGGAATTTCTTCAAAAATCTTCTTCTTCAGATCCACAAGTCAGAATGCTTTCATATTTGATATACAACATCTCGGGGGGGGGGGGGGGGGGGGGGGGGGGGGGAGGGGAGGGGGGGGATCCATACGTTAATATTTGGGCTCGCTATGATAGCCCAAATTTGAACTTACATGTAGTGCAATATGAAGAAATTTCTTTAAAATTTCTCTTCTTCAGATCCAACAGTCAGAAAGCTTTCATATTTGGTACACAACATCTGTTGGGAAGTCAGATTCAACTGTGTTCAAATCGAGCCAGAATTGGCCATTTTGCTGAAGAATTAAAAATTTTGTATTCAGTACCATCCAGAGGTGTGTAACTAAGATTAATCCACATAGGTTGTATCAAGGGGCTTCATAGGGGAGCTCTACATTTTACATTATGATCAACTGAAGAAAAGGCATGATGCCCGGATTATTTTTGTAACTCCTGAGGGACTCAAGGATTGACAGTGCAGCCGATGGAGATGGCTTGCTTAATGTAGACTCATTCTTGGACTCTGTTTATATTGTGTTCTGTTCATGAGCGCTTCAGGCCCCGTGGGGCCACTTGTTTTTTTTTTAGCTCACCGAAGGGAGCTTAACTTATCACTTGCCGTCCGTCGTCGTCTGTCGTGAACTTTACATTAACGACTACTCCTCGCAAATAACTGGATCAAATTGAACCGAATTTGGTGTGCATGTTCCCCATCATATGTCAATTCAAACTTTACAAATAAACGTGCTGCACCCACAGGGGGCACCACAAGGGGCATAACTCTGATAGCACCCATGAATTTCTTTCCAAAATTCAAAAAAATCTTCTTCTTCAGATTCACCAGGCAGAATTCTTTCCTATTTGGTATACATCATCTCTAGATTCAAGTTTGTTCAAATCGGCCCCCCTTGAATCATATTTGGGCTCACTATAGAAGCCCGAATTTGAACTTAGTGCATTTCAGGCAAATTTCTTAAAAAATCTTCTTCTCCAGATCCAGCAGGCAGAATCTTTTGAAATTTGGTATGCAACATTGTGGGGTGGATCTGATTCAAGTTTGTTCAAATCGGGCCCCCTGGGTTTATATTTGGGCTCAGTGAAGAAGCCCAAATTTGAACTTAGTGCATTTCAGGCAAATTTCTTAAAAAATCTTCTTCTCCAGACCCAGCAGGCAGAATCTTTTGATATTTGGTATGCAACATTGTGGGGTGGATCTGACTCAAGTTTGTACAAATCGGCCCACTGGGTTCATATTTGGGCTCAGTATAGGAGCCTGAATTCAAACTTAGTGCATTTCAGGCAGATTTCTTAAAAAATCTTCTTCTCAAGATGTAGCAGGCAGAATCTTTTGATATTTGGTATGCAACATTGTGGGGGGTGGATCTGATTCAAGTTTGTTCACATCGGCCCCCTGGCTTCACATTTGGGCTCAGTATAGAAGCCCGAATTTGAACTTGGTGCATTTCAGGCAAATTTCTTTAAAAATCTTCTTCTACAGATTCAGCAGGCAGAATCTTTTGATATTTGGTATGCAACATTGTGGGGTGGATCTGATTCAAGTTTGTTCAAATCGGCCCCCTGGATTCATATTTGGGCTCACTATAGAAGCTCAAATTCAAACTTAGTGCATTTCAGGCAAATTTCTTAAAAAATCTTCTTCTCCAGATCCTGCGGGCAGAATCTTTTGATATTTGGTATGCAACATTGTGCGGTATATCGGATTCAAGTGTGTTCAAATCGGCCTGCTGGGTTCATATTTGGGCTCAGTATAGGAGTCCAAATTTGAACTTAGTGTTATTTCAGGCAAATTTCTTTAAAAATCTTCTCAAGATCCAGCAGGCAGAATCTTTTGATATTGGGTATGCAGCATGCTTAGGGGGGTGAGATTCAAGTTTGTTCAAGCCAAGTTCCTGGGTTCATATTTGGGCTCACTGCGGTAGCCCAAACTATAACTTAGTTCAAAATGAGGAATTTTTTTGAAAAATCTTCTTATTCAGATCCAGCAGTTGGAATGTTTTGATATTTGGTACGCAGCATCCTTAGGGGGGTGAGATTCAAATTTGTACAAGCCATGTCCCTAGGTCCATATTTGGGCTCACTACTGGAGCCCGGATGATAACTTAGTTCAAAATGAGGAATTTTCTTTAAAAATCTTCTTCTTCAGATCTTGTTGTCAGAATGTTTTGATATTTGGTGTGCAGCATCCTTAGGGGGGTGAGATTCAAGTTTGTTCAAGCCATGTCCCTAGGTCCATATTTGGGCTCACTGTGGGAACTTGAATTGTAACTTAGTTCGAAATGAGGAATTTTCTTAAAAAATCTTCTTCAGATCCAGCAGGCGGAATGTTTTGATATATAGTGTGTAGTATCCTTAGGGGGGTGAGATTCAAATTTGTTAAAGCCAAGTCCCTGAGTCCATATTTGGGCTCCCTGTGGGAGCCCGAATTATAACTTAGACAATTTGAGGAATTTTTCTTTAAAAATCTTCTTCAGATTTAGCAGTCGAAATGTTTTGATATTTGGCATGCAGCATCCTTAGGGGGTGAGATTCAAGTTTGTTCAAGCAAAGTCCCTGGGTTCATATTTGGGCTCACTGTGGAAGCCCGAATGATAACTTAGTTCAAAATGAGGAATTTCCTTTAAAAATCTTCTTCTTCAGATCCAGCAGATGAATGTTTTTGATATTTGGTATGCAACATCCTTAGGGGGGTAAGATTCAAGTTTGTTCAAGCCATGTCCCTAGTTCCATAAAATTTGTCTCTCATGATTTCATTCCTTTGTAGTGTTGATGAACCATGTCTAACTGAATGTGACCCCAAATACTTCTTTGAACCACTTTGGCCGGTGAGCGATTAAGGCTCTTTGGGGCCGCTTGTTTAATTTAAAAATCTTCTCCAGGACAACCAATCAGAATCTTTTGATACTTAGGTACTTAGAGAGGTCAGATTCAGGTTTGTTCGATACAAGTCCCTGGGTTCATATTTGGTTTCCCTATGGGAACCCAGATTTTAACTCAGTCCAATATAGCAATTTTTTTATGCCCCCATGTTGAATAGTAAGGGGCATATTGTTTTACCCCTGTCCATCCGTCCTCTGTCCATCCACTCCTAGGGTACATTGTTTGTCTGGCTAACTCCTATCACAGTTTTCAAGCTAGCACTGTTTAGCTCACCGAATCGAGCTCAACTTATCACTTGCCGTCCGTCATTGTCTGTCGTCGTGAACATTTTTCAAACAACTTCTCCTCTGAAACCACTGGTCCGATTTTCACGAAACTTCATGTGGATGTTCATTACTATATGGCAATTCATCTTTGTTCAAATGAAATGGCCACGTCCCTTGGGGGCTCTGTATGGGGCATAACTCTGATTGCAGCATATGAATTATAGAAAAATTATTAAAAAATCTTCTTCTCCAGAACCAGTGGGCAGAATTTTTTGATACTTTGTATGCAGCATCTTGGTATGGGTCTGATTCAAGTTTGTTCAAATCGAGTCCCTCAACCAATATTGGGGCTCACTATGGGGGTGTGAATTTTTACTTAGTGCAATTTAAGAAAAATTCTTTAAAAATCTTCTTCTCCAGAACCAATGGGCAGAATCTTTTGATATTTGGTATGCAGCATCTTGGCATGGGTCTGATTCAAGTTTGTTCAAATGGAATCCCTTGATCAATTTTTGGATTCACTATGGGGACCTGAATTTTTACTTAGTGCAATTTAAGAAAAAAATTTTTAAAATCTTCTCCAGAACGAATGGGCAGGATCTTTTGATATTTGGTATACAGCATCTTGGTATTGGTTTGATTCAAGTTTGTTCAAATCGAGTCCCTCGATCAATATTGGGGCTCATTAAAGGGGTGTGAATTTTTAATTAAAGCAGTTGAAGAAAATTTCTTTAAAAATCTTCTTTTCCAGAACCGATGGGCAGAATCTTTTGATATTTGGTATACAGCATCTTGGTATGGGTCTGATTCAAGTTTGTTCAAATTGAATCCCCCGTTCAATATTGGGGATCACTATGGGGGTGTGAATTTTTACTTAGTGCAATTTAAGAAAAAATCTTTAACAATCTTCTTCACCAGAACCAGTGGGCAGAATCTTTAGATATTTGGTATGCATCATCTTAGTATGGGTTGGATTCACGTTTGTTCAAATTGAGTCTTTTGATCAATATGGGGGCGTGAATTTTTACTTAGTACAGCTCAAGAAAAATTCTTTAAAAATCTTCTCCAGAACCAGTGGGCAGAATCTTTTGATATTTGGTATGCATCATCTTAGTATGGGTTGGATTCACGTTTGTTCAAATTGAGTCTTTTGATCAATATGGGGGGTGTGAATTTTTACTTAGTGCAATTTAAGAAAAAATCTTTAACAATCTTCTTCACCAGAACCAGTGGGCAGAATCTTTAGATATTTGGTTTGCATCATCTTAGTATGGGTTGGATTCAAGTTTGTTTAAATTGAGTTTCCCCCTGCCCCCCCCCCCCCCTCTGCACCCCCCCCCCCCCCCCCCCCCCCGATCAATATTTGGACTCAATATGGGAGCATGAATTTTTAGCTCACCTGACTGAAAGTCAGAGTGAGCTTTTCTTATCACTCTTCGTCCGTCGTCTGTTGTCCTGCGTGAAGGTGGTGTTTGAGCCTCTTTCTCCTAAACCACTGGCCACATTTTAATTAAATTTCATGTAAGTAGTGGTTATATAGGGGCATTTTGATTTTTATCCAAAATAGCTTTCGGCTCGTATTGAGCAGAGGTGTGGGGGAAAAATGTCCAAATTTTTTGAAAATCTTCTTCTAATGAACCACCAGAAGCAGAGACTTGATATGTGGTATACAGAGTCCTTTTGAGGTTTAGAATCAAGTTAGTTCAAGAGAAGTTTGTCAGGCATTATTTGCCTTCGTTATGGGAGGGGCAAATATTTTGACCACGCCTAAAATTTCTATTTTCAGAACCGTGAGGTCAATTTGAACCAAATTTGATATGAGATGATAATGGGTCATAAGTAGTTGATTGATGCAAAAAAAAAATTTCTTATTGCCCTGTGGGAACCTTGGGAGCTAAAAATAGGAAAAACCTTAAAACTGCCATATCTCCAAAACTACGCAGCACAGAGAATTCTTATTTTGTATAAAGCTTACTTTTATCCAGTAGAATAGAATGGTTAAAAAAAATCCCTATCGGTTTGATCACAAGGTACTTTTTTCATGACTTTGAAAAAGTGGTGAGTCAGCACTTTTTAACACTGTAGGCAGTGGGAAAAAGATTAAACTAGAGGGGTGTCATTTATATAGTATATCCCCGCATTCGTATTTGTGATTATTGTCAGGGCCGAATCAAAAATCCAAAACCTTTATGCACATCTACAGACCCTATGAATGAACATGAACACACTTTCAATGTTTCGAATTGAAACCCCTAGGAGTTTTTCGCCGGAAACCATTCCTCTAATGACAAAAGTGGTGCCCCTTGCGCCCCACGGGGCCAAATCAAAAATCCAAAACCTTTATGCACATCTACAGACCCTATTGATTAACATGAACACACTTTTAGTGTTTCGAATTGAAACACCTAGGAGTTTTTCTTCGGAAGCCATTCCTCCAACGACAAAAATGGTGCCCCTTGCACCCGTCGGGGCCAAATCAAAAATCCAAAACCTTTATGCACATCTACAGACCCTACTAATGAACATAAACAAACTTTCAGTGTTTTGAATTGAAACTCCTAGCAGTTTTTCGCCGGAAACCATTCCTCTAATGACAAAAACGGTGCCCCTTGCGCCCCTCGGGGCCGAATCAAAAATCCAAAACCTTTATGCACATCTACAGACCCTATGAATGAACATGAACACACTTTCAATATTTCGAATTGAAACCCCTAGGAGTTTTTCGCCGGAAACCATTCCTCTAACGACAAAAGTGGTGCCCCTTACGCCCCCGAGGGCCGAATCAAAAATCCAAAACCTTTATGCACATCTACAGACCGTATGAATGAACATGAACACACTTTCAATGTTTCGAATTGAAACCCCTGGGAGTTTTTCGCCGGAAACCATTCCTCTAACGACAAAAATGGTGCCCCTTACGCCCCCAAGGGCCGAATTAAATTTCCAAAACCTTTATGCACATCTACAGACCCTATGAATGAACATGAACACACTTTCAATGTTTCGAATTGAAACCCCTAGGAGTTTTTCGCCGGAAACCATTCCTCTAACGACAAAAGTGGTGCCCCTTGCACCCCTCGGGGCCAATTCAAAAATCCAAAACCTTTATGCACATCTACAGACCCTATTGATTAACATGAACACACTTTTAGTGTTTCGAATTGAAACACCTAGGAGTTTTTCTCCGGAAACCATTCCTCCAACGACAAAAATGGTGCTCCTTGCACCCGTCGGGGCCGAATCAAAAATCCAAAACCTTTATGCACATCTACAGACCCTACTAATGAACATAAACAAACTTTCAGTGTTTTGAATTGAAACTCCTAGCAGTTTTTCGCCGGAAACCATTCCTCTAACGACAAAAACGGTGCCCCTTGCACCCCTCGGGGCCGAATCAAAAATCCAAAACCTTTATGCACATCTACAGACCGTATGAATGAACATGAACACACTTTCAATGTTTCGAATTGAAACCCCTAGGAGTTTTTCGCCAGAAACCATTCCTCTAACGACAAAAGTGGTGCCCCTTACGCCCCCGAGGGCCGAATCAAAAATCCAAAACCTTTATGCACATCTACAGACCCTATGAATGAACATGAACACACTTTCAATGTTTTGAATTGAAACCCCTAGGAGTTTTTCACCAGAAACCATTCCTCTAACGACAAAAGTGGTGCCCCTTACGCCCCCGAGGGCCGAATCAAAAATCCAAAACCTTTATGCACATTACAGACCCTATGAATGAACATGAACACACTTTCAATGTTTTGAATTGAAACCCCTAGGAGTTTTTCGCCGGAAACCATTCCTCTAACGACAAAAGTGGTGCCACTTACTCCCCCCGAGGGCCGAATCAAAAATCCAAAACCTTTATGCACATCTGCAGACCCTATGAATGAACATAAACACACTTTCAATGTTTCGAATTGAAACCCCTAGGAGTTTTTCGCCGGAAACCATTCCCGGACGTACGGACGGAGACAACCAATATATCCTCGCATTTTTTCAAATGCGGGGATAAAAATCTTCTTCTCCAGATCCAGCTGGCAGAATCTTTTGATATTTGGTATGCAACATTATAGGGTGGATCTGATTCAAGTTTGTTCAAATCGGCCCCCTGGGTTCATATTTGGGCTCAGTATAGGAGCCCGATTTCGAACTTAGTGCATTTCAGGCAAATTTCTTAAAAAATCTTCTTCTCCAGATCCAGCAGGCAGAATCTTTTGATATTTGGTATGTAACATTGTGGGGTGGATCTGATGGAAGTTTGTTCAAATTGGCTCCCTGGATTCATATTTGGGCTCACTATAGAAGCCTGAATTCGAACTTAGTGCATTTCAGGCAAATGTCTTAAAAAATCTTCTTCTCCAGATCCAGCAGGCAGAATCTTTTGATATTTGGCATGCAACATTGTGGGGTGGATCTGATTCAAGTTTGTTCAAATTGGCCCCCTGGGTTTATATTTGGGCTCAGTATAGAAGCTCAGATTCGAACTTCGTGCATTTCAGGCAAATTTCTTCAAAAATCTTCTTCTCCAGATCCAGCAGGCATAATCTTTTGATATTTGGTATGCAACATTATGGGGTGGATCTGATTCAAGTTTGTTCAAATCGGCCACCTAGATTCATATTTGGGCTCACTTTTGAATCCTGAATTCGATCTTCGTGCATTTCAGGCAAATTTCTTAAAAAATCTTCTCCAGATCCAGCAGGCAGAATCTTTTGATATTTGGTATGCAACATTGTGGGGTGGATATGATTCAAGTTTGTTCAAATCGGCCCCCTGGGTTTATATTTGGGCTCAGTATAGAAGCTTGAATTCGAACTTAGTGCATTTCAGGCAAATTTCTTAAAAAATCTTCTTCTCCAGATCCAGCAGGCAGAATCTTTTGATATTTGGTATGCAACATTGTGGGGTGGATCTGATTAAAGTTTGTTCAAATCGGCCCCCTAGATTCATATTTGGGCTCACTATTGAAGCCTGAATTCGAACTTAGTGCATTTCAGGCAAATTTCTTAAAAAATCTTCTCCAGATCCAGCAGGCAGAATCTTTTGATATTTGGTATGCAACATTGTGGGGTGGATATGATTCAAGTTTGTTCAAATCGGCCCCCTGGGTTTATATTTGGGCTCAGTATAGACAGGGTTTCCGCTATACCAGCAGCGGGTCCGTCGACCGGACCCATTCCCCCCGCCGATCATACTATGATCTGTCAGAAAAGCTGGTGGTTAAAATGTCAAGTACAATTCTGTATCGTAACGACACTCGGAATCCTTTGTTTCCACGTAATATAGGCACAATTATGTTGTATACTATGCCTACTATTACTGGCGATAACCTGATACCTTATAACCCCAGACGAGAGGGGGGAAACAAAGTTCAAATCCTAAACGTCGCCTATAAAATTTCGGACTTAAATTGTCGTGTTTCGTCCGAAATCACTGGCTTTTATTTTGAGCGACAAATGATGTACTCGTTTTGGAAGCTGTCACACGTTTCAAATGAGTGTGCAGGCTGCTGTCAGGAGTTGTCTAAAACATGCCCACAACATGTAGTTTTCACAGTTTTCACAGTGGTTGAATATCATCAGAAAGATACTGATTGAACACTGCCACTTTCGAGCGGGGCACAACTCATTGTGAAAGAACACTGCCACTTTCGAGCGTGCACAACTCATTGTGAAAAAAGGGTGTTCAGAAATTATGAGAAAGTGGTAATTAAAAATAAAAAAAAATTACAACTCTGGTATTTGAGAATTATATAACAATATAACCAGGGATATGATTTATGACTTATTGGTTCAATAAAACATGCTCATTTATCATTTCATCATGCCCTGCAACATATGAAGTTATGACTTTCAGTGTAAAATCATTTTTTCGAATGGTGCCAAGAGAGGCAACTATTTTGTTATTCATATTTTGCTGTGTAAATTTTATCTGGTCTTCATATTATGATTCTTTTATTGAGTTTGTGTGAAGCTATATTTTGTTTTATTCGTAAAATTTTTTTATAAATGTACATATTTAAAAAAAACCTCTATTTTTAAACAGACAATGTTTGTCTGTTTTCAAGGGGTGGTTTGCAGTGCTGATTGGCATACTTAACGTCCATTTCTGGCTTTGACTTTCGAGAGTAGCCTGTACAAAAAAAAAAAAATGAAAACAACACCGCATGGTTTTCTGTTTGTTTTATTCATTAAATTGAGGATTAAAACCCGAAATCTGAAAATGAAACGTATGTACAAGATAATTATGAGAATTTTTAAAGCAAATTCTATAAAATTGGTAGGCGGTTTCCAAAGAAACGTAACATACCCAGTGGATATTTACTTGCCTTATATCGCCAATTTCAGACGCATCCCAACGCGTCTTGCAAGCACTATTACTCGTCCCGAAGCCCCTCCCCCTCCATCCTCCCCCACACACACACTTTGCAATTTATCCACAAAAGCACCCCCTGGGCTTCTACACGAGTCAGTACGGTAATTGCACGTGCATGACGACGCCACACTCTGCATCATGGTTCTTTTCGAATATTACTGCGAGCGGTTGTAAACAAAGCTCAGTCACTGTTAGGATTCGTGGATTTTGTGTTGTTTTGGGTTTGTACTTTTATGAAACCTCCGACCAGATATAGTATTGTGTGTCCCGTGGTAATTTAGAGAATTGTAGGAGGAAAAAATACATATATTTTTATACTGTACCAATGACCCAGACTTAGCTGGTGCTAACTCCAACAAAACCAGGGCCAAACACAAATTTTGCCCCCCAATCCCCAAAATTTGCATCCAAAACAAAAAGAAATCATGTCCTAAAGGACCTCCATAGTACGCCTCTACTGCGCATGCGCAGTGACGCAGTCGTCCAAAATTGGCGCCAATTATCATTCTCTGTTTGGCCCTTCATCAGTCAACATCTCACTGATCTTTGTGCTTGTAAATCTCAGTTTAAAGGATGCCAGACACGTAATTTTTGGAGAAAATGTGATTCTAAGGAGGATAGAAGGAGGAGAGGAAAAAAGAAGTGGCAAAAAATAATCAGGGCTGTACTTAAAATTTTTTGTTGAAATTATGTTAAGTTGCCTATTTTCGAGGCATGGGCCTCTTGTTGTCATTCTTGCTAATTGTTGCACTGCTTATTCAGTGTTTCCTCTCCCCTAGCCTTCTAAAAGTACCCCCTTGCAATTCTCCCATGCTTTTGGCATATTTTTGAGAAGTTTCATTTCTAAAATTTCCTGGGAGAGTTGCTTGGTTACAGAATGTTTTCTGTTATTTTCCCCATAGTTACGTTTTCACCCATGGGTGTATAACGTTTGTGTTCTGCATCTTCCATCTGATGTTCTGCAGATTCTCCCCTGGGAGTCTCTGTTTTGCATCAGATAGAGTGTAATTGATGACTGATTCCGGGCCAGTTTTTTCAGTGCCTGGAGTCATGTTTTCTAGTGTGTTTACACTGTTTGTTTTCATTGGCAACAGCCTTTTTTGAGGGGGGCTGTTTGCCTTTGTGGTAGTTTATCTCATTATAAGATACATTTATATTATCCGAAAGTGTCTCATTAATTATTTTATATAAATTTAAAATTTTTGACCACACTTTGCCATCGGATCCATCGGGGCTCAACGTTACTTTTCAGCAACTTGGGCTTCTCTGAAAAAATATTTTTTCAAAATTATTTTGTTTTGCAATTGTTTTTTCATTTATTAATGGATCATGTTATTATGTATCTTTGTGTCAGGGGTTTTTGCGAGTAACTAGGACTTATTGTTGTTCTTTCACAATGAAGGGACATTGTTCAAATTGTAATAGGAAGAAATCTTCCTCTGACTTTCATGATCATTGTATTAATTGTAGTCAGTGTTCTCGCATTAATCCCTGTCCTATATGTGAACATTGGGATGAGAAACATTGGAAACGTGTGTCACGATATGTTGTTTCTGGAGAAAGAGCGATGCCGGCTCTTTCTCCACAAGGTCACTCTACTCTCTCAGTTTCTATTTCAGAGGAACCAGAACAGGGTGATGTTTCCATGTTATCTTCTTCAAGTGTGCGTCCGTCGTCACAAATGAATTCAGAGCTAGCGGCAAAAGTGCTCATGGAGATTAGACAAATGTCGTCCGCTAGCTCGCCCGGTGTAGCGTCCATTCACCGAATGGTTCGGCAGCCGGGTTCGTCCGATGCGGTCCAAGAGGAAATTTTGGGTGATGCGAGCACTATAAACATAATAGATGCACACCCAGTGACGGCGGATAGTAAACGAGAACGGAGGAAGCCTTTTAGTCCGGTTCCTAGCTCGTCCAGGTCCAGCCGGGCCGCGAGCGAGAGAGGCCCCTCTCTCGTACAACAACATCTGGGACCAGATGTTGTGGTACAAAATGTGTCTTTAGCGGAGCATACGTCCGTCGCTCGGGACGCTCCGTTGTATAAGCAGTCCGCAGAGACTGTTAAGGCTTCCTCTTCTCGTCGGCGCACACGACCGCACCTTGGCTGCGTGACCTCCGATATTTTGCCAGCTTCGCCGATGAAGGATTCTTCGGCGACCAGGTCACACCATCCGGCAGCCAGGGATTCGAGACCGATGGACTCCGGACGTTCGCATAGGAAAAGTATGCGGGAGCCATCTGATGCGGAGCTGCCCTCGGCGAAGCAGCGAAAGACCGCGCCTCCGCAGGTCTCGACGTCGGACATTCTAGTGCAGATAGCACAGCTTATCGCAGCATCCCAGCAGCCGACAGAAACGGTGTCGGATCGAGAATTATCCGACGGCGCTGGGTCGGTACGCTCCGCCGAAGCATCAGGGGCGGACGACCGGGAACATCGGGAGGTCCGACCGGATGGTGAAAGGGATACGGATGAATTGGAGCTATCCCTTTCGGAACAACATAAAGCTGCCGTGGACTTCATCCGGCACTTTCTCCCTCAAGTTGTTCCGTCGGGCCAGACTGCTGCGCTTCCGGACAAGAGAATTATAGCGTCATTGGACTCTGAATTTTTTGAGCGGTTCAGGGACATCGCTCCCGAGTTTCCGTCGCAGTCCAATAATGTTGCAAGAACATTTGAATTATTGAACGACGCTATATTTAAACTTGCTTCCAGGACGGGGAAAGCAGGTTTCTTGTCCGCAAATACTCTCAACCTGCCTTTCATTAATGCAAGGAATAAATTCGACACGGCAGGACAGGGTATACCGAGAGTTCCTCTGCGTATGGACGACGAGGCGGAAGACTTAGAGCTATCATTACCGTCGTCAGCTTCTATTCCAACCGCGGTGTTGGAAACAGCTATTGCGTCTAACAGAGCCAATTTAGATGCCTTATCTTACGCAGATCACCTTACTAAGGCGTTATCACTGCGCCTTCAAGGGGAAGAGTTTCAGGATATACAATCCTCTTTAAGACTTCTTTCAAGGGCAGTAGCTTATTCCACGTGTAACTCCGCCCTTTCAGTGGCAAATCTGGAGTTGGTTAGACGTGACGCAGCCCTAGCTACATCCGCACTAGTGGATTCTAAGGTGAAGAACTCTCTTAGAGTCGCTTCGGTCTCAGGAGAACTTCTCTTTGACGGCAAGCTTTCCGCTATTTATGATAATATTAAAAAGAAAGCTAATGATTCTCTGTTGTTCAGATCCGCTCCTAAAAGGTCGGATACAGCAGACACGAATAAGGCGGGCACTTCTGGGTCTAATGCGCCCAAGAGAGGTTCCTATAGAGGTTCCGGTGCGTCCTCTTGGTCTTATTCGAGAGACCATCAGGATAGCGACTCTCGTTCGGGACGTCCTTCAGGCCGGGACAATCGGTCGGACGCCCCGAGGTCGACGAGGCGAGGTGCGGGTCGTGGAAGACGTGGTTTCTCCTACCGCAGGCCTCGCAGGTCCAGGAGGGGATGGCTTAAACCTCTATCGCGTTCCGGTTGGCGGAAGGTTGTCGAGTTTTTCACAAGAGTGGGCGTCGATTACGGACGACCCGTGGGTGAGAGGAGTGACTTTGGAAGGTCTAAAGATATCCTTCAAACGAAAGCCTCCATTAACTCGAAGTCCAAAGTGGACTCATCTTCCGTCAAATCCACAGAAAAGAGACGCTCTGTTATCAGAGGTGCAGTCTCTTTTAATGAAGAACGCGGTAGAGGTCGTAGAAAACCAGGAATCGCTGGGATTCTACAGCCATCTGTTTCTGGTTCCGAAACCAGACGGCTCGTTCCGTCCAGTCATAGATTTGAGCTGGATAAACAAGCTGATCGTCGCTCCGAAGTTTTATATGGAGACGATTCGATCGGTCAGAGTGAGTATTCGGGTGAACGATTATGCAACGAGCATAGATCTCAAAGATGCGTACTTTCACGTCATGGTACATCCGACATTCCGAAAGTATCTACGCTTCGCAGTCCTAGGAGTGGTGTATCAGTTCCGGGCCATGTGCTCCGGATTGAATCTAGCACCCTGGGCTTTCACTCGGGTAATGAACTCGGTAATGATCTACTTCCGAGCTCATTCGTCTGCGGTAACGTCGGCCTACCTGGACGACATTCTTCAGAGGTACGGCAACGAGTTAACGCTTCAGAACGATGTTCAGAATCTTCTTCTATTGCTCCGACGTCTCGGTTTCATAGTAAACGAGGAGAAGTCGGATCTGGTGCCGTCCAAGTCATTCACTCATCTGGGAATGAGCTTCGAGACGCACAACAATCTCGTTCGTCTGCCGTTAACCAGAGCGAAATTAGTCAGTTGTTACGCTCGCTATTGTCTGCATGCAGACAAAGTCACGGCGAGAGAATTTATGAGACTGATAGGTCTGTGCGGAGCCGCCGCGGATCTCATTCCGATGGGGCGGCTACGCACACGTCCTCTTCAAATTTTCCTGACTCAGAATTGGAGTGTGAAAATTCATTCGCTCGATGTAGACGTTCTCTTGTCAGATCAAGTGAAACAAGAGATTCAGACTTGGGCAAACATTCAGTGGTTAACTCAAGGAGTTCCGCTGCAGTTGCCGGATCCGAGTTTTACCATTATGACGGATGCCAGTCAAACAGGTTGGGGTGCATCATTAATCCCAACGGATTCGAGATGCCAGGGTCTTTGGGATCCGCAATTCCTGTGCAAGCACATAAACATCAAGGAAATGATGTCAATTTGGCTTGCGTTACGTCACTGGATGGACATTATTCACGATGCTCATGTCCAAATCCTATCCGACAATACGACAGTAGTGGCGTATATACGGAATCAGGGAGGCACTCATTCAGTTCCGTTGTTCAATCTAACGGAAAGAATCCTTCTGTTTGCGTTGGAACATCACGTTCTTCTTTCGGTCCGTCACATACCGGGTCGTCTGAATGTGCTAGCAGACTCCCTTTCACGAAAGGGTCGCTTGTTGCCGTCGGAGTGGACTCTCAACAAACAAGTATTCAATCAGATTTGCTACCAATGGGAACGGCCAATGATAGACTTATTTGCGACACATCTCAACAATCAGTTGCAGACGTATGTGTCCCCGTGTCCGGATCCAAGAGCATTTGCAGTAGACGCTCTGTCGATCCCTTGGGACAGAATGATAGGATATGCGTATCCTCCAGCGCCGTTAATTCAACAAGTATTGCTAAAGATAAAACAATCTCAATGCAAGATTCTGTTGGTAGCATCTCTGTCGCCACAGAGACCGTGGATAAATCTACTCAGGTGTCTGTTGTGGGACCTACCGCGGAAGCTTCCTCCACGAGAGGATCTTCTTTCGCAGGGGAAATCGCGCCAACTCCATCACAACCCGCAAGGTCTCAACCTTCACGTTTTTCCGTTGTGCGGTCCTTCTTGCATGGCAAGCACTTTACAGGACGAGCAGTGGACGCGATTTCTAACTGTAGGAGGACCTCCTCTTCGCTAAACTATGCGGCTAAGTGGAAGGTTTTCCGTCGTTGGTGTAGGGATCATTCTGTAGATATATTTGATCCCTCTATACCAGACATTGCAAACTTTCTAGTATACTTGTTTGACGAAATCAAACTGCAGCCTGTTACTATAAAGGGTTATAGATCTATGTTATCTGATACCTATGCACATCATGATAGTTTACGAATTGGATCTAATGTCTCTTTATCGAAATTGGTTAGAAACTTTTCGATAAATAGACCCAGAACTCTTAGATTAATTCCTAAGTGGAATTTAGCTTGGGTTCTCCTTAAATTGAAGGAAAAGCCATTTGAACCTCTTGGGACAGTAGATTTCAAATTCTTATCTTATAAGACAGCTTTTCTCTTAGCTTTCTCTTCTGCCAGAAGAGTCAGTGAGCTTCATGCACTATCGGTGGATGATTCTCATTATCGTAGTGTTGGGAACACTATCACCTTCACTACTAATGTGGGTTTTTTAGCTAAGAATCAGGCTCCTAATAAATATCCGGAACCTATTGTTATTAAGGCTCTTCCGTCTTCAGACGGGCGTAGGCCTTTACTCTGTCCTGTTAGAGCACTACGTATCTATAAACAGAGATCTCAGTTCATCAGAAAGGGACGGAAACGTTTCTTTCTGTCTTTGATGCCTAATAGAAAGGACATTTCAGTCCATTCTATTGCTAGATGGATTCAGTTAACTATCCGTACTGCTTATGAAGATTTATCTTCTTCTCAGCAGTCTGTGCTTAAGATTTCTGCTCATGAAGTAAGAGCTCTTTCTACTTCCTGGGCTTATGCTAATAGTGTTGCTATTACAGATTTAATGAAGGCTGCTTATTGGTCTCAGCCATCCACATTTACTAATTTTTATCTCAGAAATATTGAGTCCATTTCTGGAGACCTGCATTGTTTAGGTCCGTTATCTGTTGCTCAGAATGTCGTCCACTAAACAGTTGCAACTATAGTTATGCAGGCTTTCTGTTCCGGCAGTGACTCCGTCCGGCTGCCCTCTTCGCTCTGGGCTATTTGACCCAGGGCAAGGGGAAGGGGGGGGGGGGGGGGGGGGCGGGTGTTCCCTTAGGTCACCTGCTTTATAGTGAAAAGCAAGGGAATGCCTCCTCCAAGACAGTATTTCTGAGTCGCTTCCGGGATGGTTTTAAAGTGTAATATTAATGTTTAATTTCATTCATGTCTTATTTTTAAAGTGTAGCTCGGTGTGAAGCATTTGTATATGTCAAGTGTCAAACGGGCTTTAATATACAATACTCGGACACTTTTAAATGATTATAAAGAGTCTCAATTCTCTGGACTACTTTATTTATTGGCTTGCTTTAAAAATAATTAGTATAAGGGTTATACTGGATGTTAATAGAGAACATGAATGTTATTGTGCTCAATTATTAAGGGTAGTGTATCTTTCTAATTTAATATTAAATAAGAAAGATACATGTAAAGCCTAATACTCCTTTTCTCCTTAAGGGGTTACCTCTTTACTATATAATTGAGCTTATTGGATTTTCCTCTATGTCCTAGGCCCTCCAGCCTGTTTACTATTCAGCTAAGTCTGGGTCATTGGTACAGTATAAAAATGTTAAAAAATTTATAGTAATTTATATATTTTTTATACTTACCAATGACCCAGACGAGGATGGCCCTCCCTGAGTTGGGAACTCTTGCCTCCCCGCTGATTACATAGCGCTGACCAGGCACTGCCAGTAAGAATGATAATTGGCGCCAATTTTGGGACGACTGCGTCACTGCGCATGCGCAGTAGAGGCGTACTATGGAGGTCCTTTAGGACATGATTTCTTTTTGTTTTGGATGCAAATTTTGGGGATTGGGGGGCAAAATTTGTGTTTGGCCCTGGTTTTGTTGGAGTTAGCACCAGCTAAGTCTGGGTCATTGGTAAGTATAAAAAATATATAAATTACTATAAATTTTTTAACTTTCCACATCAATTATTCAGCATTTTAGCGACCAGAATGTCCCCAGAGGCCACCAGAGAGCACCTAAAAATTAAAATTTTGCTGGGGGGAGAACCCCCCCCACATCCCCCTCTATACGCACGTGCCTTTGCGGCATATCAGTTTCACTTTCTTTAAACTACCAGACCCACAAATTTCCCTCCCTAGCGGAAACCCTGGTATAAAAGCTTGAATTCGAACATTTCAGGCAAATTTCTTAAAAAATCTTCTTCTCCAGATCGAGCAGGCAGAATCTTTTGATATTTAGTATGCAACATTGTGGGGTGGATCTGATTCAACTTTGTTCAAATTGGCCCCCTGGATTCATATTTGGGCTCACCATAGAAGCCCGAATTCGAACTTAGTGCATTTCAGGCAAATTTCTTAAAAAATCTTCTTCTCCAGATCCAGCAGGCAGAATCTTTGGGTATTTGGTATGCAACATTGTGGGGTGGATCTGATTCAAGTTTGTTCAAATCGGCCCCCTGGGTTTATATTTGGGCTCAGTATAGAAGCTCGAATTCGAACTTCGTGCATTTCAGGCAAATTTCTTCAAAAATCTTCTTCTCAAGATCCAGCAGGCAGAATCGTTTGATATTGGGTATGCACCATGCTTAGGGGGGTGAGATTCAAGTTTGTTCAAGCCAAGTCCCTAGGTTCATATTTGGGCTCACTCTGGAAGCCCGAATTATAACTTAGTTCAAAATGAGGAATTTTCTTTAAAAATCTTCTTCAGATCCAGCAATTGGAATGTTTTGATATTTGATATGCAGCATCCTTAGGGAGGTGAGATTCAAGTTTGTTCAAGCCATGTCCCTAGGTCCATATTTGGACTCACTGTGGGAGCTTGAATTGTAACTTAGTTCAAAATGAGGAATTTTCTTTAAAAATCTTCTTCTTCAGATCCAGCAGTCGGAATGTTTTGATATTTGGTGTGCAGCATCCTTAGGGGGGTGAGATTTAAGTTTGTTAAAGCCAAGTCCCTGGGTTCATATATGGGCTCCCTGTGGGAGCCCGAATTATAACTTAGTTCAATATGAGGAATATTCTTTAAAAATCTTCTTTTTTTTTAGATCCACTGGTCAGAATCTTTGGATATTTGGTATAAGCTTTTCTTAAGAGGAGCAGATGCAACTTGTTGAAATCAATTCTCTGGGTTGATATTTAGGCTACCATGTCAGGTGAGCACCCTCAGCCCCCTTGGGGCCTCTTGTTATTTTGTGCAATTCAAGTCTAATTCTTTAAAAATCTTCTTCTCCAGAACCAGCATGCAGAGTCTTTTAATATTTGGTATACGGCACTCTAGTATGGGCTTGATTCAAGTTTGTACAAATTGAGTCTCTCTGTTCATATTAAGGCTCATTATGAGAATTTGAATTTCAACTTGGTGCAATTTACAATTTTTCAAACGATTTTCACTCACTGTTTGGCATCCGTCATCCGTTGTCCGTGAACATGGTGTTTGCGTCTTCTCCTCCCAAACCGATTTAAGTGAAATTTGAGATAATTGCTTGTTATGACATCACATTTTGATTTTGTTCAAATCAAGTTGCCCTGCCCCTCGGTAGGGCCACGCCTAAAAAGTGTTCTTAAATCTTAAAAAATCTTCTTCTCATGAACCAGCAGTAGCAGAAACTTGATATATGGTGTGCAGCTTCCTTTTGAAGTGTAGACTCAGATTTGTTCAAGAGAAGTTTGAGGGGCTATATTTGCCATCGTTATGGGAGGGGCAAGAATTTTCGCCCCACCCAAAATTTCTATTTTCCCATAATTTATGCCCCAAAAAATGTTCCCATGGCAACCGCAGGAGCTAAAAATAGAAAAAGTTTAAAATGCCCATATCTCCAAAAGTACATAGCGCAGAGAATTCTTATTTGGCGTGAAGCTTCCTTAGGACCAACAGAATGGAATGGTCAAAAAAAATTGCCATCTGTTTATCATTGGGTACTTTTCCAGGACTTTGAAAAAATGCTGAGTCATCATTTTTTAACACTTGAGTAATGGGAAAAACATTAAAGAATCTTCTTCCCCCATACCACTGCTCCAAAGGCTTTCATATTTCACATTTAACATCTTTGGAAGATTGATTCACATATTTGTTGAAATCAATTCCCTGGGTCCATATTTGGGCTCTCTATGGGAGCCCAAATGTTCTAATTAGTGCAATATGAGGAATATTCTTTAAAACTCGTCTTCTTCAGATCCACGGATCAGAATCTATTGATACTTGGTGTGCAGTATCCTTAGGGGGTGAGATTCAAGTTTGTTCAAGCCAAGTCCCTGGGTTCATATTTGGGCTCCCTGTGGAAGCCCGAATTATAACTTAGTTCAATATGAGGAATATTCTTCAAAAATCTTCTTCACATCTTCCTGTCAGAATCTTTTGATATTTGGTGTACAGCATCCTTTATGGAGGTGAGATTCAAGTTTGTTCAAGACAAGTCCCTGGGTTCATATTTGGGGCTCCCTGTGGGAATTATAACTTAGTTCAGTGTCAGGAATATTCTTTAAAAATCTTTTTTTTCAGATCCACCGGTCAGAAACTTTAGATAGTTGGTGTAAGCTTTTCTTAGGAGGGGCAGATGCAACTTGTTCAAATCAATTCCCTGGGTTGATATTTAGGCTACCATGTCAGGTAAGCGCGACAGATCAGTGGCTGGCCAAAGTGTTATTATTATTATAATAGTAAATTGGCAGATGCCCACTTTTATATCACGTCCAAACAAAGTTTGGTGGAAGTTATTGAAATGTTATTTGTGAACCCAATAACATGAACAAATGTAATTGGATTTTCATAAAACATACAATAGGCATGTACACCACATTTTGTTGATTTTTAGAGGAGTTATGCCCCTTGTTAAAAATGAGGTCTTTGTCTGATAATGATTTTGTGTACACAATGACTTTAATAAATGAAATAGGACTTTCATGAAACTTGCTACTGGCAAACATTGTATGAAATTCTCATTTGAGGTCAGTATTCACCCAGTTTCATTGTTTTTTTGTCAGAGTTGTGTTCCTTTTTGTTTCAAATCGGTGGTTGTGTAATAGAGACTTTGTAACTTGAACAAATCTGGGCAGACTTTCATGAAGTGCAGTACATGCATACATTTTGAAATGATTTTGCTCTAGTTTGATACTGTTTTTTTGATAATGACTGTGTGAACAAATTAATTTGAATGAATGTAATCATGCTATAGGCATATACAGTGAGAAGATCTCGCACCAGGTCAATATTCTCATAATTTCATTGATTTTTTATTGGAGTTATGTCCCTTTTTGTTGATATTCAGTGTTCATGAATGTGGTAACTTTAACAAATATAATCAGAACCATGCTACAGGGATACACATTGAGAGAAAATATCACTCCAGTTCAATATTCAGCAAATGTTGTTGATTTTTATAGGAATTATAGCCCTTTTTGTTGGAAAGTTCGCATTTGTCTGATAATGATTCTGTAAATGTGATAACTTGAACAAATGTTATTGGATTTTCATGAAGCTTGCTATAGTCGTAGGTTGTTAGAAGATTTTGTTGTAGTAGTATATTCAACATACTTCCATTTATTTTTAGCTTAACTTGACAAAGTCAAGATAAGCTATTGTCATCACGCGTGCGGAAGTCTGTTAGTCTGTGAGTCTGTTCACATTTTCCTTTAGCACGGGCTACACCCCGCAGTTCTTGTCTGGTCATCATGAAATTTCATTTGCAGGTTTGGGGTCATGTCTAGATGAGAACGTCCCCTTTTGGTCTCGATCGGTGAACTGGTATGGCTGCCCGAGCCCAAAACCCGAAAACCATTAGCACAGTCTACAGGTCGTATTTATGAAGGGATTTCATTGTAACTTGGTAGGATGCCTCTGTATAATGCCTAGATGAGAATCTCCCCTTTTGGGCATGATCTGTCAACCGTGATGGCTGCCCAAGCCCAAAACCCAAAAACGTTTAGCACACTCTGCAGGTCATGTTTAATATGGAGGGATTTCATTGTAACTTGGTAGGATGACTCCTTATGATGTCTAGATGAGAATTTCCCCATTTGGGCGTGATCTGCCAACCATGACGAC
Organism: Pictodentalium vernedei; assembly: GCA_031216915.1. NCBI lineage: Eukaryota > Metazoa > Mollusca > Scaphopoda > Dentaliida > Dentaliidae > Pictodentalium > Pictodentalium vernedei. The sequence goes on from CM062296.1 coordinate 542,482,429, forward strand.
TGCCCGAGCCCAAAACCCGAAAACCTTTAGCACAGTCTACAGGTCATATTTATTGAGGAATTTCATTGTAACTTGGTGGGTTGACTTCATATAATGTCTAGATGAGAAAGTCCCCTTTTGGATGTGATTGGGCAACTGTGACGGCTATAGGGGCCTGAAGCCCAAAAACCTTTAGCACAGTCTACAGGTCATATTTATGAAGGGATTTCATTGTAACTTGGTAGGATGACTCCAAATAATGTCTGGATGAGAACGTCTCATTTTGATCATGATCATTCAGCCTTGAAGGGTGCCTGAGCCCAAAAACCTTTAGCATAGGCAAAAGGTCATATTTATGGAAGGATGTCATTGTAACCTGTTAGGCTGACTCCGTATTATGCCTAGATGATGACATCCCCTTTTGGTTATGATTGGTCAACTGTGATGGCTACAGGTGCCCGAAGCCCGAAAACCTTGAGCACAGTCTACAGTTCATATTTATGAAGGGATTTCATTGTAACTTCATAGGATCACTCCAGATGATGCCCAGGTGAGATTGTCCCCTTTGGTTGCAATCATTCAACCATGATGACTGCCCGAGCACGAAGCCCAAAAACCTTTAGCACAGTCTACAGGTCATATTTATGAAGGGATTTCATTGTAACTTGGTAGGTTTGACTTCATATAATGTCTAGATGAGAGGTTCCCTTTTTGGACATGATTGGGCAACTGTGACGGCTACAGGGGCCCGAAGCCCGAAAACCTTTAGAACAGTCTACAGGTCATAATTATGAAGGGATTTCATTGTAACTTGGTAGGATGACTCCAAATAATGTCTAGATGAGAACATCCCCTTTTGGTCGCTATCATTCGGCCTTTATGGCTGCCCGAGCCCAAAGACCTTTAGCATAGTCTATAGGTCGTATTTATGGAAGGATTTCATTGTAACTTGTTAGGTTGACTCCATATAATTCCTAGATGATGACATCCCTTTTTGGTCATGATTGGTTAACTGTGATGGCTACAGGTGCCCGAAGTCCAAAAATCTTGAGCACAGTCTACAGGTCATATTTATGAAGGGATTTCATTGTAACTTCGTAGGATCACTCCAGATGATGCCCAGATGAGAATGTCCCCTTTTGGTTGCGATCATTCAACCATGATGGCTGCCTGAGCCCAAAGCCCGAATACCTTTAGCTCATCCTTCAGGTCATATTTATGAAGGGATTTCATTGTAACTTGGTAGGATGACTCCAAATAATGTCTAGATGGGAATGTCCCATTTTGATCGTGATCATTCAGCCTTTATGGCTGCCCGAGCCCAAAAACCTTTAGCATAGGCAAAAGGTCATATTTATGGAAGGATTTCATTGTAACCTGTTAGGTTGACTCCATATAATGCCTAGATGATGACATCCCCTTTTGGTCATGATTGGTCAACTGTGACGGCTACAGGTGCCCAAAGCCTGAAAACCTTGAGCACAGTCTTCAGTTCATATTGATGAAGGGATTTCATTGTAACTTCGTAGGATCACTCCAGATGATGCCCAGATGAGAATGTCCCCTTTTGGTTGTGATCATTCAACCATGATGGCTGCCCCAGCTTGAAGCCCGAATACCTTTAGCACAGTCTACAGGTCATATTTATGAAGGATTTCATTGTAACATGGTAGGTTTGATTTCATATAATGTCTAGATGAGAACGTCCCCTTTTGGACACGATTGGGCAACTGTGACGGCTACAGGGGCCCGAAGCCCAAAAACTGTCAGAACAGTCTACAGTTCATAATTAGGAAGGGATTTCATTGTAGCTTGGTAGGATGACTCCAAATAATGTCTAGATGGGAACGTCCCCTTTTGGTCGCGATCATTCAGCATTGGTGGCTGCCTGAGCCCAAAAACCTTTAGCATAGTCTATAGGTTGTATTTATGGATGGATTTCATTGTAACTTGTTAGGTTGACTCCATATAATTCCTAGATGATGACATCCCCTTTTGGTCGTGATTGGTCAACTGTGATGGCTACAGGTGCCCGAAGCCCGAAAATCTTGAGCACAGTCTACAGGTCATATTTATGAAGGGATTTCATTGTAACTTCGTAGGATCACTCCAGATGATGCTCAGATGAGAATGTCCCCTTTTGGTTGTGATCATTCAATCATGATGGCTGCCCGAGTCCAAAGCCCAAAGCCTTTAGCACAGTCTACAGGTCATATTTATGAAGGGATTTCATTGTAACTTGGTAGGTTGACTTCATATAATGTCTAGATGAGAACGTCCCCTTTTGACGCAATTGGGAAACTGACGGCTGCAGGGGCCCAAAGCCCGAAAACCTTTAGCACAGTCTACAGGCCATATTTATGAAGGGATTTCAATGTAACTTCATAGGATGACTCGTTTTGAAATAATTTCACTGTAACTTGGTAACTTTTGTTGATATACGTTAACTATGAGGGCCACGGGCATTAACTGTGAGGTCATATTAACCCACCCCTCAGTTCTTTAGTACAGTGTACACATATTATTTTTATCAAAAACATAGCATACAGGGAACAGAAATTAACATATTCTCAATTATCACAATTCTTGTCTTATTTCATAATCCTTTCATAAACATTGAACATTATCGTTTTCATCAAACACAACACACGAGTTAAGCTACAGTGTCATTTACACTTTCATTATAGGAGTTCTGCCCCTTTTTATCTCACCTGGCCTGAAAGGTCATGTGAGCTTTTCACATCACTTGGTGTCCGTTGTCGTCTGGCATCCGTAAACTTTTCACATTTTCATCTTCTCTGTAACCACTGAGCCGGTGTGAACCAAACTTGGCAGGAATGGTCTATGGGAGGTCCTCTATAAACGATCCTCATTTTGTTCCCGTCGGATGAAAAACATGGCTTCCAGAAGCATTCTTTGATTCGGGTTGGTGGATTTTCAAAAATATTCTCCTCTGAAACTGCCAGGCCAAATGTTTCAAAACTTCACATAAATAATGACTGGGACCCCCTCTACCAACGATCCTCATTTAATGTTGATCAGGTTACAAACATGGCCACAATTGTGGCTTACAGTTACTTAAGAAACCCTATGAGAAATCACATTTTCATCTTCTTCTCTGGAACTACTGAGCCAACGTGAGCCAAACCTGTCAGGGATAGTCTATGGGTGGTCCTCTACAAGCAATCATCATTTTGTTCCCATAGGTTTGAAAACATGGCCGCCAGAGGCATTCTTTGATTCTGATTGGTGAATTTTGAAAAATCTTCTCCTCTGAAAGCACAGGGCCAAATGTTTTGAAACTTTGTATTGTTGATGACTGGGACCCCTTCTATCAAGGATCCTCATTTAATGTTAATCGTGTTGCAAACATGTCATGTGACTTATAGTTACTATAGAAACCCTATGGGAAATAACATTTTCATCTTCTCTGGAACTACTGAGCCGACGTGAACCAAACTTCACAGGAATGGTCTGTAGGAGGCCCTCTACAAACGACCCTCTTTTTGCTCCTGTTGGTTGGAAAATATGGCCATCAGAGACATTCACTGATTCTGATTGATGGATTTTGCATTAATCTTCCCCTCTGAAACTACAAAGTCAAATGTTTTGAAACTTCACATGATTGAGGACAGGGACACCTTCTACCAATGATCCTCATGTAATGTTGATGTAACGTTGCAAACATAGCCACATTTGCATCTCACAGTTACCATGGAAAGCCTATGGGAAATCACATTTTTTATATGTAGTTCCAGGTGAGCGATTACAGGCTCTTTAGAGCCTCTAGTTGTGTCTTGGTGTCCATCTATCTATAAACAGATTTTGTACAAAAGTTATACCTACTTTTCATAAACATTTTGAGCAACTTCTTTTTTTTGCAACGTGGGTATTTTTCTTTCTTCAGGCATTTGTTTATCTGATTGTTTTTTAGCTCACCAAAGGGAGCTAAACTTATCACTTACCGTCCGTCGTCTGTTGTTCGTCCGGCGTCGTGAACATTTTTCAAACGACTTCTCCTCTGAAACTGCTAGGTCGATTTGCTCGAAACTTGGTATGGATGTTTATTAGCCTATTTCAATTCAAGTTTGTTCAAATGAAATGGACATGGCTACTTGGGGCTCCATAGGGGGCATAACTCTGACAGCACCCTATGTATATTAGAGAAATTACTAAAATATCTTCTTCTCCAGTACAAGTGGGCAGAATCATTTAATATTTGGTATACAGGATTATGGGGTGGATCTGATTCAAGTTTGTTCAAATTGGCCCCCTGGATTGATATTTGGGCTCACTATAGAAGCCCGAATTCGAACTTAGTGCATTTCAGGCAAATTTCTTAAAAAAACTTCTTCTCCAGATCCAGCATTCAGAATCTTTTGATATTTGGTATGCAACATTGTGGGGTGGATCTGATTCCAATTTGTTCAAATCTCCCCCTGGGTTCATATTTGGGCTCAGTATAGGAGCCTGAATTTGAACTTAGTGAATTTCAGGCAAATTTCTTTAAAAATCTTCTCAAGATCCAGCAGTCAGAATGTTTTGATATTTGGTATGCAGCATCCTTAGGGGGTGAGATTCAACTTTGTTCAAGCCATGTCCCTAGGTCCATATTTGGGCTCACTGTGGGAGCTCGAATTGTATTTTAGTTCAAAATGAGGAATTTTCTTAAAAATCTTCTTCTTCAGATCCAGCAGTCAGAATGTTTTGATATTTGGCATGCAACATCCTTAGGGGGGTGAGATTCAAGTTTGTTCAAGCCAAGTCCCAGGGTTCAGATTTGGGCTCACTGTGGAAGCCCAAATGATAACTTAGTTCAAAATGAGGAATTTTCTTTAAAAATCTTCTTCTTCAGATCTAGCAGTCAGAATGCTTTTGATATTTGGTATGCAGCATCCTTAAGGGGGTAAGATTCAAGTTTGTTCAAGCCATGTCCCTAGGTCCATATTTGGGCTCACTGTTGGAGCTCGAATTGTAACTCAGTTCAAAATGAGGAATTTTCTTAAAAAATCTTCTTCAGATCCAGCAGTCAGAATGTTTTGATATATGGTGTGCAGAATCCTTAGGCAGGTGAGATTCAAGTTTGTTAAAGCCAGGTCCCTGGGTTCATATTTGGGCTCCCTGTGGGAGCCCGAATTATAACTTAGCTCAATATGAGGAATATTTTTCAAAAATCTTTTTTTTTTAGATCCACTGGGCAGAATCTTTGAATAATTGGTATAAGCTTTTCTTAGGAGGGGCTGATGCAACTTGTTGAAATCAATTCCTTGGGTTGATATTAAGTCTACCTTGTCAGGTGAGTGCCCTCAGGCCCCCTGGGGCCTCTTGTTTATTTTCTGAGACCTTATTGTGTAAATTTTGAATGAACACTGATTGTAGCCTCTTTGTATGATTGTTTAAATTGAATGTTTTAGAACTACTGATGTACACATGAACATTAATTTGCAAGTGTAGAAACATTCTACAATCGCTTACCTGTATGGTTCACAATTCAGTAAAAAAAAATGATTTGTTTTGCTTTTTCACATATCAACCCCGCATTATGAAAAACAGAATTTTGCCGAACCTAAAGTGCAATGGCTTCTATTTACTGTAATGCTTTGGGATTGTTTTTTTCTCTCTGTAACTAATGAAGACAAATATTACAACTGTAGTTTTGATGATAGCAGATTACCTGAATGATTAATGATTGAAACTCTCATTTGTGTGATTTTTAGCTCAACTTGACAAAGTCAAACTGAGCTATTGCCATCGCCTCTCATTCATCGGCATACTTATGTATGTACGTCCCAATTTCCTTTGGCACACCGCGCAAGTCGCATTTATGATCAGATCGCTTTGAAACCTGGTATGCTTGTTTGGGGTTCTTTGAACTTAGTTTAGTCAGACCACAATGTTTCTCTTTGGCACACCCTACAGGGCACATTTATGATCAGATTGGTTTGAAACTTGATATGCTTATTTGGGGTTACCGCTAGATGGAAGCTATCGATTTTCTTTGATTTCCATCAAACAGTGATGCCGTTGGCAACGACCTTTGATAAACTTAGTGCAGTTATGTATCAATATTTACCATTGGCACATCCTGCAGTGCACATTTTTGACCGGGTCGCTTTGAAACTTGGTATGCTTGGGTGACCTCTAGATGGGAGCTATCAATTGCTGCGGCCAATGTTCTTAGAACTTAGTTTAGTCAGACCTCAATATCTCCTTTTGGCACACCCTACAGGGTACATTTATGATCGGATTGCTTTGAAGCCTGGCATGCTTGTTTGTGTGACCCCTAGATGGGAGCAGCTATCGATTTTCTTTCATTTACGTCAAAAAATGTTGCCGCTGGCAACATCCTTTGAACTCAGTTTAGTCAGGCATCAATATACTCCTTTGGCACGCCCTACAGGGCACATTTATGATATCAGATCGGTTTGAAACTTTGTATGCTTGTTTGGGGTTACCTCTAGATGGGAGCTATCAATTTTCTTCAATTTCCGTCAAAAAATGTTACCGCTGGCAATGACCTTTGATGAACTTATTGCAGTTATGAATCAATATTTCTTATCAACCTACCTTACAGTTGTTTACAACAGTGTTGCATTACAGTGGAAGTCGGAGGTATTGCTCTCTATTTTGATCTTTCCCAAGTGATTTGGGAAAGAAAAGTGGTGCAAAAGCACCAAGAAAAAATAATCCAAAACTGGGTCGAGTGCTACCCGTGCACACCCAGTAGGGGACGCTCTTCTCCTTGAACAGATCCACGGCTTCCGGTACCAGTGCGCAGACATGTAACCAATGACTCATTCTTTTTCATTACGCCATCTTAGTCAGATGTGCTTTTGTTTGCTCTGATAACAGTGATAATTCAGCTCATTGACACCATGTTCCTGTGATTAGAATTATGGATCTGCCGATCTTATATTAACAGGGCTGTGTTTTTTTTATATTCTCGTTATTACATTCAACCACATTTTCGTTATTTTTATATATTCTCCGTGTTCGCATGCGACTTTCATGTACCGTGCGGTTCGGTCAATATTTTTCGGTTGACAATTTATGTTATCCTTTTGGATATTATTGTTGGAGATAGGTGTCAGTGTGGGGGGTGGGGGTGGGGGGCTGTATTGGCAGGATTTCTTCCCTCCGTTGAGTTTGGAATTTCTGTTTTCTGGCTCCCTTGAGGCTGTTTGGGTTCTGTTGTGTTCCCACCGGGCCCTTTATTTTCTGCCACCTTCCTCTTGTAGTTGTGGGTGTTCTTCTTCTTTTTTCTGTTGAGTTCACCTTCTCTTCTACTCCTCTCACCTCTGCCATGCCCAGAACTGTTCCTTGTGGGCAATGCCTTTTGCCGAAGCATGTGGATGATTCCCATGCTTCATGTTCCACATGGGGGCAACTTTTGACTTTCTGTTTGAATTCCTTTCAGAACTCAAACCATCAGACCAGCTGGAGATTTCAGCCAGGCTGCGATCATCGGTTGCGTGCCTACATCCTGTGGAGCAACCTGCTTATGGGTGCCTTCGACATGCCAGTCGGTACAGGTGGTCGACACTTTTGCAGCATTGGACTCTAAGCTGAGTTCCAAGGCTATGAAGACTCCATTCTTCCCCAGGGCTTATACCTTTTTGCCTCCAGTGCATTATTGTACCTACGATTCCGCCAATCCGTCAGTCTGCCAGACTTTTGACGGTCTTGGATCAGGACTCCTCCCTCGGCCTTTCCAAGCCCAAGTCGGCCGTTATTCCTATGGCGACTCAGGAGTCCCTGTTGGGCTTATTGAGAGAGATGCTAGGCTTGTTTTCTCTCTCAGATCACGTCTCAGCCTTGGCTGCTTATATGCCTCCAGATGAGCTTGACGACATACAGGCTCCTTTGCGTGTGATCTCTAAGGCGCTCATGCATCTTACCCACATGCATGACTGTAACACAGCTAACTTGGAATTAGTTCACTGGGACGCAGTGTTTGACACAAATCGTTCCCTTCCTGAAGGGCAGTGCGCTGCTCTTCGATCGGCTTCTTTGGTGCGTCGGCGCCATTCCAAAGATCAGCTGCTGCTTCGCCAGGTTGATCAACCTTCTGTCTTGAGGCCAGGGCTGTTCTAAGCCTAACAAATGCCCTTCTGATTCCTCTGTGAAGCCAAGGGCTGATCCTCCTGCTGCCGCTTCTTCTTCTTACTCACGTGGTATTGGTAAGCATCAGCAGACCAGAGGGAGGTCTCAGGATCCTTCATCTAGCAGAGGAGGTGGTTTCTCCACTCACGGGCCTCGCCGGGGTTCGAAATGAAGGTCCTCACCTTGATTTGACCCAGGTTGGAGGAAGGATTTCAGAGTTTGCAGACCGTTGGGCCACGATCTCATCCGATCATTGGGTGTTAGATGTTGTTCGGTCTGGGCTGCGGATATCCTTTCGGAGGCACCCCACTCTGTCGATAGTGCCTCTTCCAACCCAAGTTCCTTCAGACGTTTCACGTCAGGAACTTTTGATCACAGAGTTAGACAAAGGGGGCGATTGAGGTCGTCAAGAACATTCATTCAGTGGGATTTTATTCCTGCCTGTTCTTGGTGCCGAAGAAGGATGGCCGACTCCAACCGGTTATTGATCTGAGTATCCTGAACCAGTCTTCTCATTGCACCCAAGTTCAGCATGGAGACTTTCAGGTCGGTTCTCTGCTCCATTCACCACCGACCTGCGAGATGCTTACTTTCATGTTCCGATTCATTGGACATCGCAAAAGTATCTCAGGTTCGCTTTTCTTTACCAGTTCAAGGCCATGCCTTTTGGCCTCAATCTGGCTCCTTGGGCTTCACTCGACTGATGCCTTCCATCGCACACAGTGCAGGGTGACTACTTCGGGGTATCTGGACGATATCCTCCAAAGGCACTCCAACACTGCTCTTCTGGAGTCAGATGTTGACACACTGTTGTGCCTGCTCATGTCGCTAGGGTTCAGAGTAAACGAGGAGAAGTCTGACCTGGTCCCTTTTCAGTCGTTTTGTCATCTGGGGATGGACTTCCGTACTCAGCTGAATACGGTGGCAGTTCCCTGGGCGAGGACTGTGATTCTCTCGGCTTTCATCCTGGCTCTGTCCCAGTCCACATCTGCGACAGCTCAGAGTATTCTCCGGCTGCTCGATCTCTGCGGTTAGGTGACAGATCTCATTCCTGCATGTCAGACCTCGCCAACACTTTGTGCTCAGTTGTTAAAGGCCGAATGTCGATCCTCTGGATCTGGTGCAGCAGTTACCAGCATCTCTTCATCGTCACCTTCTCCCCGGGCTTTGCGATCTCTGGAGTCGTCCCCCACATAGAACTTTTTTCTTTGCCATTCTTATTATACCTACCACAATTGTTTACATCAAGGCCCTCCTGTCTTCTTATTTGGGTAAGAGTCCTTCCTCCCCGCTGATCACATAACTTCAGTCTTGTCAGATTCAAAAGCATGAGTTACACATCTGCGCACTGGTACCAGAAGCCGTGGATCTATTTAAGGAGAAGAGCGTCCCTTACTGGGTGTGCGCTGGTAGCACTCGACCCAGTTTTGGCTTATTTTTTCTTGGTGCACCACTTTTCTTTCCCAAATCACTTGGGAAAGATCAAAATAGAGAGTATACTTCCAAGTTAGGGACTTCCACTGTAATGCAAGCCTGTTGTAAACAATTGTGGTAGGTTTTGGTATAGGTATTTTACTATAAAATTTCAATTTCCCTTTGGCACACTCTGCAGAGCACATTTTTGACCGGATCGCTTTGAAACTACAAGGAACATTTATGATTGGATTGCACTGAATCCTGATATGCTTGTTTGGGGATACTTCCAGATGGGAGCTATCGATTTTCTTCGCTTTCCGTCAAAAACTGTTACCGTTGTCAATGACCTTTGAACTTAGTTTAGTCAGACTGTTGGCAATGACCTTTGAACTTAGTTTAGTCAGACCTCAATATTTCCCTTTGGCACACCCTACAGGGCACATTTATGATCGGATCACATTGAAACTTGGTATACTTGTTTGGGGTGACCTCTAGATAGGAACTATTGATTTTCTTCTTTGTCCGTCAAAAAATGTTGCCATTGGCAAGGACCTCTGCTGAACTTAGTGCAGTTATGCATCAATAGTTTCCTTTTACACACCCTGCAGAGCACATTTATGATTGGATCGCTTGGAAACTTGGTGTGCTTGTGTGGTGTGACATCTATATGGGAGCTATCAATATTTTTATACTACAACCAATGGCCCAGACTAGCTGGTGCAAACTCAATATAATTCAGGGCCAAACACAAATTTTGAACCCCCCAATCCCCCAAATTTGCATACAAAACCAAAAAATTCAAGTCCTATTTGGCCCTCCATACTTTTGTCATCTGCGCATGCGCAGTATCCAGGAAGGTACTGAAATTGGCGCAAACCATCATTCTTTGTTTGGCCCTAAAGTCAGTAACAATGATCTGACATCTTTAAATCTCCTTTTTAGCTTAACTTGACAAAGTCAAGATAAGCTATTGCCATCACGCATGCGGAAGTCTGTGAGTCTGTTCACATTTTGCTTTAGCACGGGCTACACACCCCGCAGTTCTTGTCTGATCGTCACGAAATTTCATATGCAGGTTTGGGGTCTTGTCTAGATGAGAACGTCCCCTTTTGGTCACGATCGGTCAACAGGTATGGCTGCCCGAGCCCAAAACCCGAAAACCATTAGCACAGTGTACAGGTCGTATTTATGAAGGGATTTCATTGTAACTTGGTAGGATCACTCCAGATGATGCCCACCCAGATGAGAATGTCCCTTTTTGGTTGCGATCATTCAACCAAGATGGCTGCCCAAGCCCAAAAACCTTTAGCACAGTCTACAGGTCATATTTATGAAGGGATTTCATTGTAACTTGGTAGGTTGACTTCATATGATGTCTAGATGAGAACGTCCCCTTTGGACGCAATTGGGAAACTGACGGCTACATGGACCCGAAGCCCGAAAACCTTTAGCACAGTCTACAGGCCATATTTATGAAGGGATTTCAATGTAACTTGAAAGGATGACTCGTTTTGGAATAATTTCACTGGAACTTGGTAACTTCCGTTGATATACGTTAACTGTGAGGGCCACATACATTAACTGTGAGGTCATATTAACCCACCCCTCAGCTCTTTAGTACAATGTACACCTCATATTATTTTTATCAAAAACATAGCATACAGGGAACAGAAATGAACATATTCCCAATTATCACAATTCTTGTCTTATTTCATAATCCTTTCATAAACATTGAACATTATCCTTTTCATCAAACACAACACACAAGTTAAGCTACAATGTCATTGACACTTTCATTTGAAGATGCCAGACAAATCAATGAAAGAATTGGTAGATTCAAGGCTGTAAATGGATGATGGAAGTCAACAACGATGGTTTCAAACGTTCAGAGCTGTAACTTTATAGTAATTATAAAAATTATTTCATGTTTCCCATTTTCGGGACATATGCCTGATGTCATCATTCTTGCTGATGATTAATCCACTGTTTGTTAAGTGTTCCTTCCCTATCCTTCCATGAACCCCTCCTGTTAAACTCCTAAGCTTTTTGGCCATTTTTTATTGAAATTTTTTATTAAATTTCTTGGGAGTTTAACTTGTATTACAGAATGTTTATCCCCATGGTTACGTCCTCACCCTAGAATTGGTAGATTCAAGGCTGTAAATGGATGATGGAAGTCAACAACGGTGGTTTCAAACGTTCAGAGCTGTAACTTTATAGTAATTATAAAAATTATTTCATGTTTCCCATTTTCGGGACATATGCCTGATGTCATCATTCTTGCTGATGATTAATCCACTGTTTGTTAAGTGTTCCTTCCCTATCCTTCCATAAACCCCTCCTGTTAAACTCCTAAGCTTTTTGGCCATTTTTTATTGAAATTTTTTATTAAATTTCTTGGGAGTTTAACTTGTATTACAGAATGTTTATCCCCATGGTTACGTCCTCACCCTAGGGGTGTTGGGTCATTTTGGTCTTGCATCTTCTATCCGATGTATCGTTTTTTCTTTGTATGAAGATCTAGCTTTGCAACTGGTAGAATTTAAATCGGTTACTGACTTTGGGCCTTTCTGTGTGCCTGTTGTCTTGTTTCCGTTTTTTTCTATTGACGTTGTTTACATTTGGCAACGCCCTTAATATGTAGTATTTTGTATTATAATACCTTCGAATTACTGTAGGATACATTGATTATGATTCTGGTAGTGCAGCTAAAGAAAATTGGATTTTGTCCACACTTGTGCACTAACGGGATGCCCTTGGGCTCATGATGTTCCCTTTGGGGACTTTTTCGAAAAAATTTTTATAATTGTTTCATATTTAATTTGATTGCTATTATTCATGTATCCTTATCATGTATTTTTGTTGTGGAGTTTGTAGGAGTGCTGTCGACTTTATCTCTTGATTGTAATTATGAAAGCTTACTGCTCTAAATGCAAGGCGAGGAAGTCTTCCTCGGATTTACAGGCTTGTTGCCTTGCCTGTAATCGATGCACTCCTACGGATTCTTGTCCTACTTGATTACATTGGGATGACAGACGTTGGAGATGGGTGTCGCGGTACGTCGTTGGCAGTGAGGTTCCTATGCTGGAGCTCTTACCGCAGAATAATTCGAGTTTTTCTGTTTCTTTTTCAGAGGAACAAGAACATGGTGATGGTATTGTGACACCCCTCCAAAGTTTGCAGCCGTCGTCATGCTCTGATGAACAAACAGAACTGGCTGCTAAGGTGCTCCTGAATATTAAACAAGGAATAAGGCCTCTTATTCCAGAAGACAGTTTGTCCTGTGAAGCGGCCAACCTGATAGTGGGAACCGTAACACCAGGTAAGTCTGTTGCGGTCAAAGGAAGTGTAGAATTGGGCACCTGAAAAACTAAAGCTCACCTAGCGACAACGGCAAAAGGGAGGAAGTCTGCAAGTTTCTCTTCAGGAAGCTTGGCGAGGTCTGATAGTCCTCTCTAACCCAGCAACATTTGGGGCCAAATGTTGTTTTGAGATACTTGCCTGAGCCGGAGCTAATGTCCACACCCGCAGCTCTGTCTAGACTGCAGCCGGGGTCGGCTACAGTCACGATTTCCTCCTCAACTTGAGAAAACCCTACACGACCGCACGATAGCTACCCGACTTCAGATATCTAGCCAGCTGTGCCAAGACGAATCCAGTCCTTGCCCGTGAAGTCGGACCATCCGGTAGCTAGTGATCCAAGGCTTCATTCATTGGGACGTGCGGAGAAGAGATCTACGTCCAGATCTCCGTCCCAGGAGCTGCAAGTGGCGAAAAAACAGAAGACCGCTGCTCCTCAAGCCTCTGTAACAGACTTGCTGTCGCAGATTGCGCAGCTTCCCAGCAAGTGCAAGAGCAGCCTTCCGAAGACTCCGGTGGTGAGCTATCGGACGGTGCTGGGTCGGTCCGGTCATCTGTACATACAGATGCAGTTGACCAAAATTCACAACTGAATCAGTCGGATGGTGAAAGGGAGAAGGAGGAGGATTACCCTTCCCTTTCGGAACAACATATGGTAGCAATGAATTTCATTCACCAATACTATCTTGACATTGTTTCACCTGATCAGCAAGCTGCGACTGCTAGGCAGAAACCGCTGTCGTCTCTGGACAAAGATTTTGTGCGAAGGAACGATGATGTTCTTTCCTTCCCAAAACAATCTTGGCAGGTGTCGGAGGCCTTTGGCCATGTTAACGACGCCATATTCAACCTACCTAGTGCCAAGAAGAAAGGTGGTTTCCTATCTGCATCTTCAATCACTATACCGTTCCTTGGACCACATTCTTTTGAAACGGTTGGAGAAGATGCCCAGAGAGCTCCTCTGCATTTGGATGAGCAGGCCGGGGATTTAGATATGTCCCTATCTACATCATTCAATTTACACTCAGAAGTGATGAAATGTGCTATTTCATCCAATAGAGTGAGTCTGGACGCGATAGTCTATGCAGACCATCTCACCAGGGCTATGGCGCAACATCTAAATGGGAAGGAATTTTAGGACGTTTGTTCGTCACAAAGGGTTCTTTCCAGGGCAGTCATGTGTGCCACGTACAACTCCACCCTGACAGCGGCAAATTTGGAGTTGATTAGATGTGATGCAGCCCTTGCATCGTCCTCACTTATCGATGACAGGACATACTCTATTTGACCTCAAGCTTTTGTTAGTTTATGAACAGGCTACAAAGAAAGCTTCCAGTGCACTGCTATTGAAATCTGTCTCAACAACACGCTTCAGCAGACTGGAGTAGGCGAGGTCGTTCCACTTCACAATCAACTAAAGGGAACCCTCTTACAGTTACTCTGGAGGTCGTCAATATAGCGGCATGGGAAAGGGGCGCAGGTCTGATTGAGACTATAGGTCAGACGCCCCTAGGCAGATGGGACAAGGTTCTTCGCAGGGAGGATGTAGTTTCTCCTCCTGCAAGCCTCGTTAGTCGTACAGGTGATGGTCTAGACCTCTGTTGCTTTCCAGTTGGTGGAAGGTTATCAAACTTTGCGAAAAACTGGATGGAAGTCACAGAAGATCAGTGGGTGAGAAATGTAGTCTTGGAAGGCCTGTGGCTATCATTCTGGGCAAAGCCCCCACTTACAAGATGTCCGCATTAGACAAATCTTCTGGCTGATCCTTCCAAAAGAGAGTCTCTCCTTGCAGAGGTATAGGCTCTCTTATTAAAGAAAGCAATAGAGGTCATCAAGAATGAAAATTCTCCAGGTTTTTACAGTCACCTGTTCCTCGTACCATAGCCAGATGGCTCGTTCAGACCAGTAATAGACTTGAGCTGGATAAACAAGTTATTCGTAGCTCCAAAGTTCTATATGGAAACCATTCGGTCGGTAAGAGCGAGCATTCGAGTGGACGACTATGCGGCAAGCATAGATCTAAAGGACGCCTACTTTCATGTCCTGGTACATCCGGCATTCAGAAAGTACCTACAGTTTGCCATGCAAGGAGAGGTTTATCAGTTCAGAGCAATGTGCTTCAGTCTGAATCTAGCTCCTTGGGCTTTCACTCAAATAATGAACTTGGTAATGTCATACTTCCGAGCTCAATCATCTGTGGTAACGTCGGCTTACTTGGATGACATTCTTCAGAGATACGGCAACAGAATTATTCTTCAGAACGATGTTCAGAGTCTGCTTCACTTGTTCCGACGTCTCCGTTTCATAGTAAACGAGAAAAAGTTGGACCTAGCTCCGTCCAAGTCCTTCATTCACTTGGGAATGAGCTTCGAGACTCACAACAATCTGGTTCGTCTGCCGTGACCCAGAATGAAATTAGTCAGTTGTTATGCTCGCTTTTGTCTAAACTCTCCCACAGTGACTGCGAGGGAGTTTTTGCGACTGATGGGGCTGTGCGGCTGGACCGCCTGCACACGCATCCCCTCCAGATAATCTTTACTCAGAACTGGAGTGCGAAGACGCATTCGCTCGAAACCAAGATTGCTTTAACGGACCTAGTAAAACAAAAGGTTCAGATTTGGGTGGATCTCCAGTGGTTGACTCCGGGAGTTCTGCTTCAACTACCGGATCCGACTTTCACAATTATGACGGATACGAGCCAGACGTGCTGGGGTGCGTCCCTAAGTCCTGCAGACTTAAAGTGTCAGGGTCTTTGGTGCCCTCGGTTCCTAGAGAAGCACATAAACATCAAGGAGATGATGTCTAGCTGGCTAGCACTACAACATTGGATTTTTCAAATAGCGAACGTCCATATTCAGATTCTGTCGGACAACTCGACGGTAGTAGCTTACCTCAGGAACCAAAGTGGCACTCAGTCGATTCCGATATGCCAATTAACGGAGAAGATTCTCCTATTTGTTCTGTGTCATCATGTTCATCTCTCAGTCCATCATAAACCGGGTCGGCTGAACGTACTAGCAGACTCGCTCTCACGGAAAGGTTGCCTGTTACCATCGGAGTGGACTCTCAACAAGCGAGTATTCAGTCAAATCTGCTACCAGTGGTTCGTCCCATGATAGATCTTTTTGCGATGCACCTGAACAATCAGTTACCGATGTTTGTGTCGCCATGTCCAGATCATTGAGCGTACGCAGTAGATGTTCTGTCGATCACATGGGGCGGAATGATACGATATGCATATCCTCCTACTTCATTGATTCAGCAGATTCTGTTAAAAATCAAACAGTCTCACTGCATAATCCTGCTAGTAGCACCTCTGTCGTCACAGAAACCTTGGATCAGTCTTCTCAGGTGTCTGTTATGGGACATTCCCCGGAAGCTTCCTCCTCGAAAGGACCTTCTATATCAGGGGAAGTCCCGCGCACTGCATTACAAACCGGAAGTTCTCAATCTTCATGTATTTCCGTTGTGCAGTCCTTCCTGCACGGAAAACATTTTACAGGATGAGCAGTGGACGCAATTTCTAACTGTTTCTAACTGTAGGAGGGCCTCCTCTTCGTTGAATTATGCAGCGAAGTGGGGGGTTTTCTTCTGTTGGTGTACGGACCAGTCTGTAGACATCTATGATCCGTCCATTCCACAGATTGCCAATTTCCTGGTCTACTTGTTTGACGTATTAAACTTGCAGCCCGTCACTATTAGGGGCTATAGGTCTATGTTATCAGACATTTATGCTCATCATGATAACTTGGCTATTGGATCAGATTCTTCTTTATCCAAGCTAGTTAGAAATTTCTCGATTAATAGACCTAGAACCCTCAGATTAATTCCTAAATGGAATTTGACTTGGGTTCTGTTAAAGCTTCAAGAAGCTCCATTTGAGCCGTTAGACGATGTAGAGTTCAAATTCTTGACCTATAAAATGGCTTTTATCTTAGCCTTTGCATCTGCCAGAAGAGTTAGTGAACTTCATGCATTATCTGTCGATGATTCCCATTACCGTAGTGTGGGTAATACTGTTACCCTCACTACGGAAATGGGATTTTTGGCTAAGAATCAGATTCTGGATAAGCGGCCGGAGTCTATTATCATTAAGGCGTTACCGTCCTCGGACAACCATAGACCTTTGTTGTGTCCAGTTAGAGCAATGCGCATTTATAAATGTTGATTGGGTTATATTAGAAAGGGAAGAAAAAGATTCTTTCGTTCATTAATTCCTAACAGTAAAGATATATCTGTTCATTCTATTGCTAGATGGATTCAGTTGGCAATATGTATTGCCTATGAAAGTCTATCTACGGATCAACGTTCTGTCAACAAGATTTCAGCGCATTAGGTTAGAGCACTGTCCACTTCTTGGGCTTATTCTAACAGTATAGCCATTACTGATCTTATGAAGGCTGCATACTGGACACAACCCTCTTCATTTACCAAGTTTTACCTTGAGTCCCATCTCCAGTGACCCTAGATCTTTGGGTCCTCTCTGTTGCTCAGAATGTTGTCCATTAATACTACATCTAGAAGGTGTTTGGGCAGACTGCTTTGAGCACTGACACCATTCCGCTGCCCTCTTTGTTCTGAGGTATTGTCCTTCAGAACAAGGGGAAGGAGGGGGGAGGGTTTCCCTTATGTTATCTGACTTTATAGTGAAAAGCAAGGGAATGCCTCCTCCAGAGACAGTAGTCCAGCGTCAGTGCTGGGTGGTTTTAATGTGTAGCTCGGTGTGAAGCAATAACTATGCCTCATTTATGTACTGTTTTTAAAGTGTAACTCACTGTGAAGCATTTGTATATATTACATGTCAAACGAGCATCTCTATACAATCCTCGGACACTTGTAAATGAGTATAAAGCGACTCATTCTCTGGACTAGCTTGATAATTTGTTTCCTTCACCAAATTAGCATAATGGGTTATGCTGGCATTAAATGGAGAAATTATGTAATTCTCAATTACATTGTTGGTGTTATGTCATTCTCTTTTCTTATAAAGAGAAGGACATATGTAATTCCAATGTCTTCTCCTATTCTCCTGTAGGAGCTATTCTTTATTGAAGTAATTGAGAGATTGAATTTTCCTTTAAGTCCTTTTACGATTCAGCTAGTCTGGGCATTTGGTTGTAGTATAAAAATATGATAAATTTAAAGTAATTTAAATATTTTTTATACTTACCAATGGCCCAGATGGGGATGGCCCTCCCATGAGTGGGCACTCATACCTCCCCGCTGATTATAACATTTAGCAGGCACTATAGAAAGAATGATGGTTGGTGCCAATTTTGGTACCTTCCTGGATACTGTGCATGCTCAGATAACAAAAGTATGGAGGACCAGATAGGACTTGAATTTTTCGGTTTTGTATGCAAAGTTTGGGGACTGGGGGGGTTCAAAATTTGTGTTTGGCCCTGAATTATATTGAGTTTGCACCAGCTAGTCTGGGCCATTGGTAAGTATAAAAAATATACAAATTATTTTAAATTTATCATCTTCTTCCATTTCTTTTGAAAAGTGTTGCCTCCAGCAACAATCTTTAAACTTAGTTTAGTTAGACCTCAATATTTCCCTTTGGCCCACACTTCAGGGCACATTTAAGATCAGATCACTTTGAAACTTGGTATGTGTGTTTGGGGTGACCCCTAGATGTGAGCTATTGATTTTTTTTCATTTCCATAAAAAATTATTGTCGTTATCACCAGCCTTTGAACTTACTGCATTTGTGCAGCAACTTATCCCTTTTGCACTCTCTGCAGGGTATATTTATGAATTTCCATAAAATAAGAAGAAAAAAACATTGCCACAAGCAGTGACCTTCAAACTTAGTGCATTTGTGCATTAACATCTTCCTTTGGCATGCCTCAGAGGGCGCATTCATTATCAGGTTGTTTTGAAATTAACAATATTTTTATACTGTACCAATGACCCAGACTTAGCTGGTGCTAACTCCACAAAAACCAGGGCCAAACACAAATTTTGCCCCCCAATCCCCAAAATTTGCATCCAAAACAAAAAGAAATCATGTCCTAAAGGACCTCCATAGTACGACTCTACTGCGCATGCGCAGTGACGCAGTCGTCCCGAAATTGGCGCCAAATATCATTCTCTGTTTGGCCCTTCATCAGTCAACATCTCACTGATCTTTGTGCTTGTAAATCTCAGTTTAAAGGATGCCAGACACGTAATTCTTGGAGAAAATGTGATTCTAAGGAGGATAGAAGGAGGAGAGGAGAAAAGAAGTGGCAAAAAATAATCAGGGCTGTACTTAAAATTTTTTGTTAAAATTATGTTAAGTTGCCTATTTTCGAGGCAAACGCCTCTTGTTGTCATTCTTGCTAATTGTTGCACTGCTTATTCAGTGTTTCCTCTCCCCTAACCTTCTAAAGTCCCCCCTTGCAATTCTCCCATGCTTTTGGCATATTTTTGAGAAGTTTCATTTCTAAAATTTCCCTGGGAGAGTTGCTTGGTTACAGAATGTTTTCTGTTATTTTCCCCATAGTTACGTTTTCACCCATGGGTGTATAACGTTTGTGTTCTGCATCTTCCATCTGATGTTCTGCAGATTCTCCCCTGGGAGTCTCTGTTTTGCATCAGATAGAGTGTAATTGAGGACTGATTCCGGGCCAGTTTTTTCAGTGCCTGGAGTCATGTTTTCTTCTGTGTTTACACTGTTTGTTTTCATTGGCAACAGCCTTTTTTGAGGGGGGCTGTTTGCCTTTGAGGTAGTTTATCTCATTATAAGATACATTTATATTATCCGAAAGTGTCTCATTAATTATTTTATATAATTTTAAAATTTTTGACCACACTTTGCCATCGGATCCATCGGGGCTCAACGTTACTTTTCAGCAACTTGGGCTTCTCAAAAAAAATATTTTTTCAAAATTATTTTGTTTTGCAATTGTTTTTTCATTTATTAATGGATCATATTATTATGTATCTTTGTGTCAGGGGTTTTTGCGAGTAACTAGGACTTATTGTTGTTCCTTCACAATGAAAGGAACTTGTTCAAATTGTAATAGGAAGAAATCTTCCTCTGACTTTCATGATTATTGCATAAATTGTAGTCAGTGTTCTCGCATTAATCCCTGTCCTGTATGTGA
This sequence comes from Pictodentalium vernedei, assembly GCA_031216915.1. NCBI lineage: Eukaryota > Metazoa > Mollusca > Scaphopoda > Dentaliida > Dentaliidae > Pictodentalium > Pictodentalium vernedei. The sequence continues at coordinate 542,502,381 of CM062296.1, forward strand.
ACATTGGGATGAGAAACATTGGAAACGTGTGTCACGATATGTTGTTTCTGGAGAAAGAGCGATGCCGGCTCTTTCTCCACAAGGTCACTCTACTCTCTCAGTTTCTATTTCAGAGGAACCAGAACAGGGTGATGTTTCCATGTTATCTTCTTCAAGTGTGCGTCCGTCGTCACAATTAAATACAGAGCTAGCGGCAAAAGTGCTCATGGAGATTAGACAAATGTCGTCCGCTAGCTCGCCCGGTGTAGCGTCCATTCACCGAATGGTTCGGCAGCCGGGTTCGTCCGATGCGGTCCAAGAGGAAATTTTGGGTGATGCGAGCACTATAAAAATAATAGATGCACACCCAGTGACGGCGGATAGTGAACGAGAACGGAGGAAGCCTTTTAGTCCGGTTCCTAGCTCGTCCAGGTCCAGCTGGGCCGCGAGCGAGAGAGGCCCCTCTCTCGTACAACAACATCTGGGACCAGATGTTGTGGTACAAAATGTGTCTTTAGCGGAGCATACGTCCGTCGCTCGGGACGCTCCGTTGTATAAGCAGTCCGCAGAGACTGTTAAGGCTTCCTCTTCTCGCCGGCGCACCCGACCGCACCTTGGCTGCGTGACCTCCGATATCTTGCCAGCTTCGCCGATGAAGGATTATTCGGCGACCAGGTCACACCATCCGGCAGCCAGGGATTCGAGACCGATGGACTCCGGACGTTCGCATAGGAAAAGTATGCGGGAGCCATCTGATGCGGAGCTGCCCTCGGCAAAGCAGCGAAAGACCGCTCCTCCGCAGGTCTCGACGTCGGACATTCTAGTGCAGATAGCACAGCTTATCGCAGCATCCCAGCAGCCGACAGAGACGGTGTCGGATCGAGAATTATCCGACGGCGCTGGGTCGGTACGCTCCGCCGAAGCATCGGGGGCGGACGACCGGGAACATCGGGAGGTCCGACCGGATGGTGAAAGGGATACGGATGAATTGGAGCTATCCCTTTCGGAACAACACAAAGCTGCCGTAGACTTCATCCGGCACTTTCTTCCTCAAGTTGTTCCGTCGGGCCAGACTGCTGCGCTTCCGGACAGGAGAATTATAGCGTCATTGGACTCTGATTTTTTCGAGCGGTTCAGGGACATCGCTCCCGAGTTTCCGTCGCAGTCCAATAATGTTGCAAGAACATTTGAATTATTGAACGACGCTATTTTTAAACTTGCTTCCAGGACAGGGAAAGCAGGCTTCTTGTCCGCAAATACTCTCAACCTGCCTTTCATTAATGCAAGGAATAAATTCGACACGGCAGGTCAGGGTATACCGAGAGTTCCTCTGCGTATGGACGACGAGGCGGAAGACTTAGAGCTATCATTACCGTCGTCAGCTTCTATTCCAACCGCAGTGTTGGAAACAGCTATTGCGTCTAACAGAGCCAATTTAGATGCCTTATCTTACGCAGATCACCTTACGAAGGCGTTATCACTGCGTCTTCAAGGGGAAGAGTTTCAGGATATACAATCCTCCTTAAGACTTCTTTCAAGGGCAGTAGCTTATTCCACGTGTAACTCCGCCCTTTCAGTGGCAAATCTGGAGTTGGTTAGACGTGACGCAGCCCTGTCTACATCCACACTAGTGGATTCTAAGGTGAAGAACTCTCTTAGAGTCGCTTCGGTCTCAGGAGATCTTCTCTTTGACGGCAAGCTTTCCGCTATTTATGATAATATTAAAAAGAAAGCTAGTGATTCTCTGTTGTTTAGATCCGCTCCTAAAAGGTCGGATTCAGCAGACACGAATAAGGCGGGCACTTCTGGGTCTTATCCGCCCAAGAGAGGTTCCTATAGAGGTTCCGGTGCGTCCTCTAGCTCTTATTCGAGAGACCGTCAGGATAGCGACTCTCGTTCGGGACGTCCTTCAGGCCGGGACAATCGGTCGGACGCCCCGAGGTCGACGAGGCGAGGTGCGGGTCGTGGAAGACGTGGTTTCTCCTACCGCAGGCCTCGCAGATCCAGGAGGTGATGGCTCAAACCTCTATCGCGTTCCGGTTGGCGGAAGGTTGTCGAGTTTTTCTCAAGAGTGGGCGTCGATTACGGACGATCCGTGGGTGAGAGGAGTGACTTCGGAAGGTCTAAAGATATCCTTCAAATGAAAGCCTCCATTAACTCGAAGTCCAAAGTGGACTCATCTTCCGTCAAACCCTCAGAAAAGAGACGCTCTGCTATCAGAGGTGCAGTCTCTTTTAATGAAGAACGCGGTAGAGGTCGTAGAAAACCAGGAATCGCTGGGATTCTACAGCCATCTGTTTCTGGTTCCGAAACCAGACGGCTCGTTCCGTCCAGTCATAGATTTGAGCTGGATAAACAAGCTGATCATCGCTCCGAAGTTTTATATGGAGACGATTCGATCGGTCAGAGCGAGTATTCGGGTGAACGATTATGCAACGAGCATAGATCTCAAAGATGCGTACTTTCACGTCATGGTACATCCGACATTCCGAAAGTATCTACGCTTCGCAGTCCTAGGAGTGGTGTATCAGTTCCGGGCCATGTGCTTCGGATTGAATCTAGCACCCTGGGCTTTCACTCGGGTAATGAACTCGGTAATGATTTACTTCCGAGCTCATTCGTCTGCGGTAACGTCGGCCTACCTGGACGACATTCTTCAGAGGTACGGCAACGAGTTAACGCTTCAGAACGATGTTCAGAATCTTCTTCTATTGCTCCGACGTCTCGGTTTCATAGTAAACGAGGAGAAGTCGGATCTGGTGCCGTCCAAGTCATTCACTCATCTGGGAATGAGCTTCGAGACGCACAACAATCTCGTTCGTCTGCCGTTAACCAGAGCGAAATTAGTCAGTTGTTACGCTCGCTATTGTCTAAATACAGACAAAGTCACAGCGAGAGAATTTATGAGACTGATAGGTCTGTGCGGAGCCGCTGCGGATCTCATTCCGATGGGACGGCTACGCACACGGCCTCTTCAAATTTTCTTGACTCAGAATTGGAGTGTGAAAATTCATTCGCTCGATGTAGACGTTCTCTTGTCAGATCAAGTGAAACAAGAGATTCAGACTTGGGCAAACATTCAGTGGTTAACTCAAGGAGTTCCGCTGCAGTTGCCGGATCCGAGTTTTACCATTATGACGGATGCCAGTCAAACAGGTTGGGGTGCATCATTAATCCCAACGGATTCGAGATGCCAGGGTCTTTGGGATCCGCAATTCCTGTGCAAGCACATAAACATCAAGGAAATGATGTCAATTTGGCTTGCGTTACGTCACTGGATGGACATTATTCACGATGCTCATGTCCAAATCCTATCCGACAATACGACAGTAGTGGCGTATATACGGAATCAGGGAGGCACTCATTCAGTTCCGTTGTTCAATCTAACGGAAAGAATCCTTCTGTTTGCGTTGGAACATCACGTTCTTCTTTCGGTCCGTCACATACCGGGTCGTCTGAATGTGCTAGCAGACTCCCTTTCTCGAAAGGGTCGCTTGTTGCCGTCGGAGTGGACTCTCAACAAACAAGTATTCAATCAGATTTGCTACCAATGGGAACGGCCAATGATAGACTTATTTGCGACACATCTCAACAATCAGTTGCAGACGTATGTGTCCCCGTGTCCGGATCCAAGAGCATTTGCTGTAGACGCTCTATCGATCCCTTGGGACGGAATGATAGGATATGCGTATCCTCCAGCGCCGTTAATTCAACAAGTATTGCTAAAGATAAAACAATCTCAATGCAAGATTCTGTTGGTAGCATCTCTGTCGCCACAGAGACCGTGGATAAATCTACTCAGGTGTCTGTTGTGGGACCTACCGCGGAAGCTCCCTCCACGAGAGGATCTTCTTTGGCAGGGGAAATCGCACCAACTGCATCACAACCCGCAAGGTCTCAACCTTCACGTTTTTCCGTTGTGCAGTCCTTCTTGCATGGCAAGCACTTTACAGGACGAGCAGTGGACGCGATTTCTAACTGTAGGAGGACCTCCTCTTCGCTAAACTATGCGGCTAAGTGGAAGGTTTTCCGTCGTTGGTGTAGGGATCATTCTGTTGATATATTTGATCCCTCTATACCAGACATTGCTAACTTTCTAGTATACTTGTTTGACGAAATCAAACTGCAACCGGTTACTATAAAGGGTTATAGATCTATGTTATCTGATACCTATGCACATCATGATAGTTTACAAATTGGATCTAATGTCTCTTTATCGAAATTGGTTAGAAACTTTTCGATAAATAGACCCAGAACTCTTAGATTAATTCCTAAGTGGAATTTAGCTTGGGTTCTCCTTAAATTGAAGGAAAAGCCATTTGAACCTCTTGGGACAGTAGATTTCAAATTCTTATCTTATAAGACAGCTTTTCTCTTAGCTTTCTCTTCTGCCAGAAGAGTCAGTGAGCTTCATGCACTATCGGTGGATGATTCTCATTATCGTAGTGTTGGGAACACTATCACCTTCACTACTAACGTCGGTTTTTTAGCTAAGAATCAGGCTCCTAATAAATATCCGGAACCTATTGTTATTAAGGCTCTTCCGTCTTCAGACGGGCGTAGGCCTTTACTCTGTCCTGTTAGAGCACTACGTATCTATAAACAGAGATCTCAGTTCATCAGAAAGGGACGGAAACGTTTCTTTCTGTCTTTGATGCCTAATAGAAAGGACATTTCAGTCCATTCTATTGCTAGATGGATTCAGTTAACTATCCGTACTGCGTATGAAGATTTATCTTCTTCTCAGCAGTCTGTGCTTAAGATTTCTGCTCATGAAGTAAGAGCTCTTTCTACTTCCTGGGCTTATGCTAATAGTGTTGCTATTACAGATTTAATGAAGGCTGCTTATTGGTCTCAGCCATCCACATTTACTAATTTTTATCTCAGAAATATTGAGTCCATTTCTGGAGACCTGCATTGTTTAGGTCCGTTATCTGTTGCTCAGAATGTCGTCCACTAAACAGTTGCAACTATAGTTATGCAGGCTTTCTGTTCCGGCAGTGACTCCGTCCGGCTGCCCTCTTCGCTCTGGGCTATTTGACCCAGGGCAAGGGGAAGGGGGGGGGGGGGGGGGGGGGGGGGCGGGTGTTCCCTTAGGTCACCTGCTTTATAGTGAAAAGCAAGGGAATGCCTCCTCCAAGACAGTATTTCTGAGTCGCTTCCGGGATGGTTTTAAAGTGTAATATTAATGTTTAATTTCATTCATGTCTTATTTTTAAAGTGTAGCTCGGTGTGAAGCATTTGTATATGTCAAGTGTCAAACGGGCTTTAATATACAATACTCGGACACTTTTAAATGATTATAAAGAGTCTCAATTCTCTGGACTACTTTATTTATTGGCTTGTTTTAAAAATAATTAGTATAAAGGTTATACTGGATGTTAATAGAGAACATGAATGTTATTGTGCTCAATTATTAAGGGTAGTGTATCTTTCTAATTTAAATATTAAATAAGAAAGATACATGTAAAGCCTAATACTCCTTTTCTCCTTAAGGGGTTACCTCTTTATTTTATAATTGAGCTTATTGGATTTTCCTCTATGTCCTAGGCCCTCCAGCCTGTTTACTATTCAGCTAAGTCTGGGTCATTGGTACAGTATAAAAATGTTAAAAAATTTATAGTAATTTATATATTTTTTATACTTACCAATGACCCAGACGGGGATGGCCCTCCCTGAGTTGGGAACTCTTGCCTCCCCGCTGAGTACATAGCGCTGACCAGGCACTGCCAGTAAGAATGATATTTGGCGCCAATTTCGGGACGACTGCGTCACTGCGCATGCGCAGTAGAGTCGTACTATGGAGGTCCTTTAGGACATGATTTCTTTTTGTTTTGGATGCAAATTTTGGGGATTGGGGGGCAAAATTTGTGTTTGGCCCTGGTTTTTGTGGAGTTAGCACCAGCTAAGTCTGGGTCATTGGTAAGTATAAAAAATATATAAATTACTATAAATTTTTTAACTTTCTTTTCATTTCCATCAAAAACCCTTGCTGTTAGCGACAATCTTTGAATTTATTGCATTTGTGCATCAGCATTTTTCTTTGACATGGCCTACAGGGCACATTTATCATACGATTTTTTAACTTGGCGTGCTCATTAGGCGAGACCTCTAGATAATAGCTATTGATTAGCATTCATTTCTGTGAAAAAAGTTGCCATTTATAATATTCTCTGAGTTTACTGCATTTGTGTATCAACATTCTTCCTTTAGCCAGCCTTACAGTTTACATTTAAAAATGCATGGATTACTCTGACGTTGTGCACACACAATGCTGTTACTTTGAAGTTTCACTATTTAACATTGGTACCAATGCTCTTCAATTTTGCCATTTCACTTATAACTTACCAAGTTCAAGTTTGTCAATTTGAGCTACAGTGCCATTGACACTTTCATTGTATCTATCTCTGTTGCCATAGATCGACTTAACATTCAAAAGTTATTGAGACTCCAGGTTTCTGTTATTATGACCCAGCTGCGAGAGGAAGTATACAGGGTAGAACTCTATGTTTATGTTGATGCACATATATTTGTATATTCAGCCCACATTTTCTACATCCAACATGTTTGCTGTTCTAGCTTCGGTATTAATTGTAGTATTCAAAAGAATCATGGCAACCTTCTCACAATGAAGGTACTGATCCTATGATAAGCCAATGCCATTGCTGAAATATAGTTATTTTTCCCTGTTTCACTTAGTGGATTATCAGAAAATGTGCCTCCAACATGTTTAGAGTTCTTGCTCTTGAATTTATTATTTATTAGCATTCTTCCTCATCATAAGGGAAAATTCGAAGTCAGAACAAATGTCTTCATAGTTGTCTTCTGTTTTACTTTGGAGGATTAGCAAAAATATGTTTGTTTGTTTGTTTGTTTTAGGGTTGTCATCATTTGTTGGATTGAAATGAATTGTCACCCCATTCTACCTACTCTACCTGTGCATAGTGAAAGATATTTTATGGTAGAATGCTTGCCCTTGGGTGAATACTTTCAGAGTTACATACCCTTGACCTATGTGAGATTTGTTCATAAATAAATCTGTATTTATTGTTTTATAGTTGTGGGAGTAATTATTTAATGGAGAATTAACAATATTTTATATTGCCCAAATGAGTTTGATGAGTGGGTTTATTAGTTCAATATTATTTTTTCTTTTAGAATCTACTAATTTTATTCAAACTCTTAATAAAGCTGTTGAAAAAAGAAGACAAGAAAAAGAAATGCAAGAAAAAGCTAGTTCTGTGGAGATCAAATTTTCAATTGATAAATCAGATGTTGAACTAGTTTGCATCCCAACAACAAGGTTTCTTAGTGCTGTAGAGAAAGAGAAATTAAAATCTCAAGAATATGATGAATATTTACGAAATGTTTTGATCTCTGATGTGTTAGAGACATCTTCTAGAGGAGATAAAGAGACTTTGAATTTTTTAGTGTCACCAGATATAACTCAGCATGCCAAAGAAAATGCTCATCTGAAAGCAAAACCATTTAATAATGTAGATCTCAACCAATGGGATAATTATTGTGATGATAATTTGGATGAAAAGTTAGAGTGTTTTCGACAAGACCTAGAGAGCAATAGGAAGGCAGAAGAACTCATGGAAAAAAGACTGAAATACCTATTAGACGAAACGTTTTAGACAGTTCAGTTCTTACATAATTAGTTCTTTCTATTTAAGCTCACCAGAAGCTTTAATGATCACTTCTGTTCATCATCCAGCCATCATACGTTGTGAACTTAACATTTTTACTTCTCTTCAAAAACTACTGCACCAAATTTAAGCAAATTTGATATGCATGTTCCTCATCAAATGTCATTTCAAATTTGTTCCAGTAATGTTGCCATGCCCATGGGCATAAATCTGTTAGTAACCCCCCCAAAATTTATAAAATCATCTTCTCTAGGACAATCAGAATCTTTTGACATTTGATATACATCTGGATTCATATTTGAGCTCCCACAAATTTAACTTAAGTCCAATAATTTAACTTTTTGTGCACTATGAGGACTAACTTAACTTTAACTTTGCATATCAATCTTCTTTGGAAACACTGGATTCAACTCAACAAAACTTTGTGTAAATTATCTTTTGGGGAGTACCCTTCCAAGATTGTTCAATAGAAGTAACTGTACCCAATGGGTTGGAGAAGTGCCCCCAAAACCTGAAATTCTTCCAAAATCTCATAAACTACCAGTCACATAGCATAGAAATTTTGTATGCAGCTTCCTTACATGCCCAGGATTCAGGTTTGTTAAAAAAAATGTTTCTCAGGCAATGTTTGGGCTTGCGCTGGGAATGGCAATATTTTTTTACCACAACCATAATTTATATTTTCTGAACCAGTTGGCCAATTTGGAACACATTTGGTGTGCAGTAGTATTTGGGAACATGTTCTTGATGTATGCCAGAAAAAAGTTTTTCACATCCCCATGGGAACTCCAAGAGCAAAAATTAGAAAAAAAATTAAAATGCCCATGTTTCCCAAACTATGCAAAACAAAGAATTGTTATTTGAGGTACAACATCCTTAGGTCTCGAAGAACTGAATAGACCCAGAAAATCTCAATTGGTTGCATCAATTCAAGCAAATACTTGAGGTATAATGGAAAATCAGCACTTTTTAAACATGAAAAAAAAAATTTCTCATGATTTACCCACCAGAATTGTCATTATTTGGGAGTTCCGATTAAAGTTTGTGAAAATCAAGTCCCTGGAGGCTCAAATTTCAGCTTAGTGCAATATGAGGAATAATCTTTAAAAGTCATTTTTTGCTGATCCTCCACTCAGAATCTATTGATATTTGGTGTACAACATTCTCAGGGTGGCCAGTTCTAAGTTTGTTCAAACAAAGTCCCTTGGTTGATATTTGAGCTCCCTATTGCAGGAATAATCTACAAAAAATCGACTTCTCCAGAACCACTAGTCAGAATCTTTTGATATTTGGTATACAGAATCCTTACAGGTGTTGGATTCAAGTATGTTGAAATGGGGTCCATTGGGTAATAATGCTTTAGCTTAACTTGACAAAGTCAAGATAAGCTATTGCCATCAAGCATGCGGAAGTCTGTGAATCTGTTCACATTTTCCTTTAGCACAGGCTACACCCTGCAGTTATTGTCCAATCGTCACAAAATTTCATATGCAAGTTTGAGGTCATATCTAGATGAGAACGTCCCCATTTGGTCACGATCGGTCAATCGTGATGGCTGCCCAAGCCCAAAACCCGAAAACCTTTAACACAGTCTGCAGGTCGTATTTATGAAGGGATTTCATTGTAACATGGTAGGATGACTATATATAATGTCTAGATGAGAACATCCCCTTTTGGTCATGATCTGTCAACCATGACTGCTGCCCAAGCCCAAAACCCAAAAACTTTTAGCACAGTCTAGAGGTTGTATTTAATATGGAGGGATTTCATTGTAACTTGGTAGGATGACTCTGAATGTTGTCTAGATGAGAACTTCCTTTGGTTGCGATCTGTCAACCGTGATGACTTCCCGAGCCCAAAACCCGAAAACCTTTAGCACAGTCTACAGGTCGTATTTATGGAGGGATTTCATTGTAACTTGGTAGGATGACTCCGTATAATTTCTAGATGAGAACGTCCCCTTTTGGTCGTGATCGGTCAACTGTGATGGCTACAGGGGCCCGAAACCTGAAAATCTTTAGCACAGTCTACAGGTTGTATTTATGAAGTGATTTCATTGTAACTTGGAAGGATAACTCGATATGATGCCTAGATGAGACTTTCCTATTTTGGTCACGATCAGTCAGCCGTTACCACCACCTGGTCACTTAACCTGGATTCATTTAGTACTATCTACAGATTCTTTTTATAAAGGGATTTAATTGTAATTTGGTGGGATAACTTGGTATGATATCTAGATGAGACTGTCCTATTTTGGTCACGATCAGTCAACCATGACTGCCGAGCCATCATGTGACCAAGATTCCTTCAGCAAAGTCTACGAGTTATATTTATGAAGGGATTTCATTGTAACTTGATAGGATGCCTTGTTTTGGAATAATTTCAGTGTAATTTGGTAACTTTGGTTGACATACATTAACTGTGAGGGCTTCATTAACCCACCCCTCAATTCTTTAGTACAGTCTACACCTCAAATTATTTTTATTGAAAACATAGCATACAGAGAACAGAAATTAACATATTCTCAATTTTCACAATTCTTGTCATATTTCATTATCCTTTCATGAACATTGAACATTATCCTTTTCATCAAACACAACACACAGTCAAGTTAATCTACAGTGTCATTGACACTTTCATTAAGGAATTAGTTTGCCTTTTTCATTGTTATTAATAAATATGTGTTGTGTGCATATTTTGCTTGTACAGAATCCTTTATCATGATAAAACCCATTATTGGGGATGCAAAGCTACGAGCCATACATGCATGATGAATAGCTCCTCAAAAATGAGTTGAGTCATGATAAAAGATTGCTTTCAAACAGAATGAGCACATAACAATTTTATCTGCCATTCAGTCAACAAAATCCATAACCATGACTTCTCAAAAATAGTTGTTGACAAAAAATCACACTCAACTGATCAAAATATTGGGACTCCATTTTCAATTCTCCCATAACAGGGGCTATGAGAAAATTCCTTCAACATGAATGAAATTGTATGGGGTAATAAAACACAAACTCAGCGCAAGTATGCTCTTTCAATCAGGCAGTGATATTTTGAACCAAATTCAGTTGAATTCATAAGGTCACCCAAGTGATAGGAAAGTTTGCTATAACAGCTAGGGAATTATATATCTAAGGTGCACAAGGATCTCTTTAGATACATGACATCACTTCATTACTAATTATTATTAGAAGTAATCAAACAACAATGAGATTGACATTAAATTTCAAAATTTTCCAGTTGTCACTTTCAATCACTGCATCTTCATTTTTTTTGTTTGGTATTTTGCTTGGTGGATTGTTTATGTACTGGATCGTGCAAGTCTCTGCAACATGGAAATGTAAAGTATGTTGAGGGAAACTGCACACATTGTTCATTTCAGCATTATTGGTTTTTAAAGGCAATGACATGTCATTACCAGTAACACTGAAAAGATCCATCAGCCATGCGTGCATTCGTTTCACGTGTGTTATTTATTGTTACTGCAATGATGATACAAGATCTTTTATCACTACCAATATTGCTGTTTGAGATTGCGTTTTTAGATAAATGGTAGATAATAACAACTATATGTTAACTGTTTTAATGTTATTATCAAAGACCAAATGAGAGCATCATCTGGGTGTATTATTGTTTTTTGTAGATATGATGCTTTCAAATGATGTGGGAGTGCAGTAGCTCATTGGTTAAAACTTCTGCACTTACGAAGGTTGTAGGTTCAGTTAATTCTGACCTGCATCATCCTTGGGTAAGATAATTGATCCCAACTACTCAAGCGGAAGCATGGTGGTGAGGCATCCAGCATGCTGCCGCCTATCCTTAACTAAGTTGGACAGCCTTATACAGTTGATTGCTACTGCTTGATGATTCTCTCCGGTACTCCAGTCTCCTTCACCTATAAAGCTATCCAACACAGTTTGACCCCAACTGTTTGGAACTGTCATCTTCAAATTGTATTAGGTAGTGGATACTTAATATTTTTGTACAATTGCCAGAATTATCTTGTGAGTGACTGCAAGGAAATATAGGTTTTAAGTTTTCACCAGTGGCTAAAAGTCGTGAGTGAAAACGTGCAGTCATGAATGAGATGAACCGGTGGGTATTCTTAAGATTATATGCATCACGATGCTTTAACTGCAATTAAAACATGTTAATAATAGCAGTTAACACACCTAAATACTGAAAGCAGTGATATTGATCTACAATTATTAAGTAATGCACTCCAGTTCTGGAAAGATATTGTCTTCTATCTATCATGGCAGTAGATTTCCAAAAATATATGTTGCACATTTCCCATTATTTTATAAGTTGACATATAATAAAATCCTGGTTGACTGCCTGTCCTCCTAAACATCAGAATTACCCGGAATTACTTGGAATTACCTGTTTTATGTTGTATTTTTCACTCTTTGCCTATTATTTTAAATATTTAATCACAGAGTTGTGAAAACTATTCCCATAACGTACCAAGCAATGTTCTATGTGGCCATTCTCCTTATCATTCACCCAACTATGAACTGATTTGTGGTGTCAGCATTCACTGGTTCACTACATCAACAAGCCTTTGGCCATAATCATCACACGATTGGCTTATTGTTACTGTCTTTGCACTTTGTTCTATCTTTGTTTATATAACAACATTGGTGGGTTTTTACAAGTAACTCATTAACTCTCAAATATTTCATTGAAGGTTGCTGTGAAAATAAAAGCCAGAGGCATCTTTTCTCTGTTTAAACAGATCTGTGCTGGCAAACCTTTCCATATATCGTATAAAGTTTATTTTATATGTATGCAAAGCCAGCTATGAGAGGAGTGCGATAAACACATGGATCATATTTGTATTTGGTTTAGTGTACTCATTATTAGACTCATCATGCCAATCTGACAATCAAAATGGCCTTATTTGGAGTAATTCCGGGTAATTCCAAGTAATTCCAGTGTTTAGGAGGACCCATGACTGCTAGAAGCCACTATCAAAAAAATGGGGGAACCTGAGCAAAAGCCAATATTTTCCTTGCTCATGTTCTATATTCAGTCAAACACAGCTAATGTTTTGTTCATATAAATTTGTTTTATTACAACTTATTGGAGAGTGTCCACAGGCACTTTCCAATAATTTGCAATAAAACAAATTTAGAATAACATATTCGGCCATTCAAAAATAATTTAACCCTTAACCAGTTAATGGAAAATCTACAGGAAGGACCTGGGATATTCTTCATGATCAGAGAGTCTGAATTAATTGAAAATAAAATTCATAAACTTTCTAGTGCTTTTGTCTTGTAAATTGAAGTTTTTATAAACATTTTGACTGTTCTGCTTAATCTGCGTAACTCCTAATGCAAATGAGATAAGTACCTTCCTTCCAAAATATATATTTTTAAAACTGAATTTGTTTTTTTCTCAAATGCAGTTATTAAGGTGATGATTGGTTGAAATGAACATTTTTTATGTATAGTGTTATCCTGAAAGTGTACATAGTTTGAAACATTGAATAAAATTATAAAGTGGAAAATAAAATTTGTTTCAACTGAATAAAGTTTAACTCGTCAAAGTAAAGCTCAGATGATCTAATAATGTAAAGGTTCCTGTGTGACATATTTAACACATATCACTCATAGGCTTGGGGGACAGCATATATTCTTTGAACTGAGCATGCATGGGCTTGTATCCAAAATCATCACTCTTTTCATTGACCAGAAACAAGCATCACACTGTTGCCTCCCCCAACCCCCTCACACTCCATTCACTAGGCTCTCATGAAGTTTATCATTACTTGATTGCTTTGGTAAATGACTACTGTTTTGCTGGGTAAGAGCTTGTTAACTAGCATCCTCTTTGGAAAGTCTTCTTAAATGGACAACAAACATATCAGTTGACTAAATATGACTATTTTGTGTTGTTGTCATGATCTTAAACTGACATTAATCACCAATAAAGACAAAACTTAACACAATTGTGAAGGACAATGGGAAGGTGTGAAGAAAGTAACTTTCTCTTCTGTACATTCAAGGTCAAGGTAATTCTCAATGGGCCAATGAAAAATCACCCACAAGTTCTGTTTTGGCCCTAAATTAGAAACTTCTGTCAGTAGTTAGCCATTTTCATAGATATTGATGACAGTAAGAAGATGTATCATTTGTAAGATTCAGACTATTTGTCCATTTTTTTGGTTAGTTTTGATGTTATCTTTGGTAGAGGAATAAGAGACAAATTTCATCAAACTTAACAGAAAGACAAGGAGAAAAGGCTGATGTAACATTTATCTGTCAAATATTGAACCACAAGTCTCGTCTCAGGTTTAATTCTAAAATCAAACTCGAACATTAATGGCCTCATTCAGTTTTATGGACAGCATGAGGACAGTAATGTTGGAAGGTGAAATGTGTGGTTCAACCATTAGTTCACCTGTCTGTCAATCCAAAAATATGTTTGTCCTTTATTCTAAGCCTGCCAGTGGTAAATTTATCTTACTTAAGGGGTCTCTTAACAAAACTTTTGGAAAATGTTTTGTACATTTTCACCACTGCCTGAAAGCATGATAGAAGATGTAAATAAAGGCATATTTATACCCCCGCTTCGAAGAAGTGGGGGCTATATAGGAATCGCCCTGTACGTCTGTACGTCCATCCATCCCTCCGTACGTCTTTCCGTCCGGACAAATTCTTGTGTGCGCAACTCCTCCTACATTAATGAACCGATTTTGATGAAACCTTCATCTCTACTAAGTGAACATGCGCATATTCCAAGATTTTTGATATGCGACAATTTTAACCAGGTTATCTCCCTTTGACTTAGATTTATTGTGTCTTTCCATCTGAACAAATTCTTGTGTGCGCAACTCCTCCTACATTAATGAACCGATTTTGATGAAACCTTTCAAACATCATCTCTACTAAGTGAACATGTGCATATTCCAAACTTTTTAATCTGCGACAATTTTAACCGGGTTATCTCTCTTGAACTTTGATTTAATATGGGTTTCTACATGAAATTCTTGTGTGCGCAACTCCTCCTACATTTATCAATCAATTTGGACAAAACTTTTCAGACATCATCACTACTAAGTGAACATGTGCATATTCCAAGATTTTTGATCTGCGACAATTTTAACCAGGTTATCTCCCTTTGACTTAGATTTATTATGTCTTTCCGTTCGAACAAATTCTTGTGTGCGCAACTCCTCCTACATTAATGAACCGATTTTGATGAAACCTTTCAAACATCATCTCTACTAAGTGAACATGTGCATATTCCAAACTTTTTGATCTGCGACAATTTTAACCAGGTTATCTCTCTTGAACTTTGATTTAATATGGGTTTCTGCATGAAATTCTTGTGTGCGCAACTCCTCCTACATTTATCAATCAATTTGGACGAAAGTTTACAGACATTATCACTACTAAGTGAACATGCGCATATTCCCAAATTTTTGAGCTGTGGCAATTTTAACTAGGTTATCTCCCTTTAACTTAGATTTATTATGGGTTTCTACATGAAATTCTTGTGCGTGCAACTCCTGCTACATTTATCAATCAATTTTGACGAAACCTTTCAAACATTATCACAACTAAGTGAACATATGCATATTCCCAAATTTTTGATCTGCGACAATTTTAACCAGGCTATCTCCCTTGGATTTATTATGGGTTTTCAAATGGGATTCTTGTGTGTGCAACTCCTCCTACATTAATGAACCGATTTTGAATACATGTTGCACATTGTAAATGTGTTTTTCCAAATGTAAACCATATATGTGTGGGCTCTTTAAGTATTCAGTGCTGTTCTGTGGAAGGCCACATGCAAATACAAATTTCAACAACAAAAAATGATCTTTATGTATACATTTCCTTATGGCCTTTGCCTACATGATCAGAAGTGCATTCCTCTAAAAACCCAAAGCGGGGGTATTAATCACCTTCAGTGATAGTTCTAGTTATATATCAAAATAATAACTCTAGAGTACAAGGAAATGGAAGATATTCACGCTTTCACCAGAAAAGAAGTTTGATGACAGACAAGCTTCCAATGGCATAAGTAACCAATCGCAACAATTTTGAATAGATCAGTAATTCCAGTGACTGGATTTTAAATAAACGACTTTGAACTCCAGACTTGGAGAAAGTATATTTTACCATTTCATCTTTGATGTGTTACAGATGCGCCAAAGAAAATGCACCATAAAGAAATAAGCTTCGATTTGAAAACACCACTCTGAAAATTGTTGCATGATGGTTTGTAACCATATAAGACTTATCGTAAACATGGGCAAAATATTGTTATCAAATATCTAAGAACTGCAGAAATGACCACACTCTTCCCAAATCTGCGAGGGGATGGAATTGAAAACCCTTAATACATTCACAGGGGAAAGGTTGCATTGACAATGCCATTACTGCGAGATAAAGTTGAAATTGCAGGACAACTCTTATCCAGGGATGCCATATTTAGAAATGGATCACTGCACCTCTGTTTCGGAAAATTATAATTTTGTTGTTGATACATAAAATATAAAACGAGATAAGGTTTGAAAACAAAAATATATCCACACCAACATTAATGGTAATCATCTTAATTGTGTTTGTATGAAAATATAATTTGATTGAAAGTCAAACCATATTTGTCACAGAACTTCCAGTATTCCATTTCCATGTTTTGTCTGCTACCAAGAGTTCAAAATGGGAGAACAACACTTTTAACTGTCCATCTGCAGTGAAATTTTGTAACATCATAAAATTAACAAATAAATTTGCCTTGCAATTATATTGAGTGTCAAATTGATCTATACCGATTTTATCACCGTTAGTGTCAAAAACCTTGTATTATGAAAATGGTACCACTGTAAATTGCAAATCAATATGTATCAACAACTTAAACATTTCCTAACTACTTATAGGAGGCCCAAACACGTATGAAATTACAGATAAATGAACTCATTGACCAAAATAATTGTGATTTTGTTCTTGCTTTTCATTGACTACCTATCAGATTGGATTCAATCAACAAATCAGCTATTATTATTTAAAATCAGCTGGTTCTGGTAACTGTCAAGCCTTCCAAGCAACTTGCCACAGGAGGATGATAGTTTCAAAACAAATTAAGCAAAAAAATAAATAAATAAATAGAATGAACATTCACATGCTTCAAATCAAATTAGTTGGTTGATAGAAATCTTTTTCACATGGGACTGTTTTTCCAATCTTTGTTGCCATAAATCACTTTAGTTCAGCATTCAAATGGCAGTCATCATTAATAAACACCTGAAATGACTCATGTTATACCAAATAAAGAATTGGGGTATTTTTTTTTCCCCTTAGTTTATCAAGGAAATCATTTTTGTAAACTTTACAAGAATTTTAAACCATCATTCAACAGAATTATGAGGTATAATTACTGCAAAATGTTCGCTCCACATTCTTCATTTTTAGCTCACATGACTGAAAGTCAGGATGAGCTAATGTGATCACTCACCGTCTGTCGGGCATCGTACATGAACATGGTGTTTGCACCTGCTTCTCCAAAACCAAGGAACTGATTTCAACAAAATTTCTGACATTGCATTTTGTTTTTTTTTTTAAATCAACTTGCCCAGCCCCATAAGGAGGGAGTACGGGAAAATAGTCAAAAAAAATTTTAATTTTAAAAAAACCCTCTCATGAACCAATGATGGGTACAATGACTTGATATTTAGTATAGAGCTTCCTTTTGAGGTGTAGAATCAAGTTTGTTCAAATGAAGTTTGTGGAGCCTTTGTAATGGGAGGGGCAAGATTTTTGCCCTGCCCAAAATTTATATTTTCTGAGCCAATTTGAACTAAATTTGGTATGTGGTATCATTGAGTCATAAATACTTGATTCATGCCAAAAATTCATGTGCCTATGGGAAATAATTTTTAAAATCTTCTTCAGATCTACCAGTCATAATCTTTTGATATTTGGTATACAGCATCCTTTGGGAGGTCAGATCTAAGTTTGTTCAAATCAAATCTCTGGGTTAATATTTCGGTTCCCTATTGGAGCCGGAATTTTAACTTAGTCCATTATCAGAAGTAATCATAATCTTTTAAACTTCTTCTTCTCCAGAACCACTGGTCAGAATCTTTTGATATATGGTATATCCTTACAGTGGTCAGTATCAAGTGTGTTCAAATCAAGTCCACTGGTTGATAATTGGGCTCTCTGTCGGAGAATTAGAGAATGATCTTTGAAAATCTTCTTTTTCAGACCCACCACTTAACATCTATTGATTTTGGGTGTACAGCATCTTTGGTATACAACATCCATAGGGAGTTCAGATTCACGTTTGTTCAAATCAGGTCCCTGGGTTGATATTTGGTCTCCCTATGGAGCCCTATCCGAAATTCAAGATGGTCACCAGCAGCCATTTTGTACCGAACTTAGTGCAGTCAGTTTTTTGTACAGAACTTCTGTATGAAAGTTCTGATTTGAATAATTTTTTGTGTGAATGTTTAGTACCATGGGATACATCACATATAATACGGGTTTTTTTCTCGTGCAGAAATTGTGCAAATTAGGTGAACTTTGATTTATTCAGTGCTACTTATACACAGTAAGTACACATGTCAATACGGCTCAGGCTAGAGACTGTATTTATGAACCGATCTTCACGAAACCTCTTGGGTACCTTTGTTATCACCACGGGACAAGAACGAGTGTTTTGGGGTGCGGTCTGAAATTCAAGAGGGCTGCCAACAGCCATTTTGTACCGAAATTAGGTACAATCAGTTTTTTGTACAGAACTTCTATGCGGCTCAGGCTAGAGGCGGTGTTTATGAACCGATCTTCATGAAACCTTTTGGGTACGAGAACGAGTGTTTTGGGATGCGGTCCAAAATTCAAGATGGCCGTCAGCAGCCATTTTGTACTGAAATTAGTGCAATCAGTTTTTTGTACAGAACGTCTGAATGAAAGTTCTGATTCGAATAAGTCTTTGTCTGACTGTTTAGTAACATGGAATACATCACATATAATACAGGTTTTTTTCTCGTGCAGAAATTCTGCAAATTAGATGAACTTTCATTTTTTTTAGTGAACTTCCACACAGTAAGTACACATGTCAATATGGCTCGGGCGAGGGGCTGTATTTATGAACCGATCTTCTTGAAACTTCTTGGGTACCTTTGTTATCACCTTGTGATGAGAATGAGCGTTTCTGGGTGCGGTCCAAAATTCAAGATGGCTGCCAGTGGCCATTTTGTACCGAAATTGGGTCCAATCAGTTTTTTGTACACAACTTCCATACGGCTCAGGCTAGAGGCCGTATTTATGAACCGATCTTTACAAAACTTCTTGGGTACCTTTGTTATTACCGTGGGACGAGAGCGAGTGTTTTTGAGTGCGGGCCGAAATTCAAGATGGCCACCGGCAGTCATTTTGTACCAAAATTAGTGCAATCAGTTTTTCGTACAGAACTTCTGTATGAATAAATTTTTGTATGAATGTTCAGTAACATCGAATACATCACATATAATTCGGGTTTTTATCTCGTGCAGACATTATGCAAATTAGATGGACTTTGATTTATTCACTGCTACTCATACAGTAAGTACACATGTCAATACGGCTCGGGCTGGGGGGTGTATTTATGAACCTATCTTCACGAAACTTCTTGGGTACCTTTGTTATCACCGTGGGACGAGAGCGAGTGTTTTTGGGTGCGGGCCGAAATTCAAGATGGCTACCAGCAGCCATTTTGTACCAAAATTAGTGCAGTTAGTTTTTTGTACAGAACTTCTGTATGAATGTTCAGTAACATCGAATACATCACATATAATACAGGTTTTTATCTTGTGCAGACATTATGCAAATTAGATGGACTTTGATTTATTCAGTGCTTCTTATACACAATAAGTACACATGTCAATACGGCTCGGGCTGGGGGGGTGTATTTATGAACCGATCTTCACGAAACTTCTTGGGTACCTTTGTTATCACCTTGGGACAAGAACGAGTGTTTTTGGGTGCAGTCTGCAATTCAAGATAGCTGCCAGTGGCCATTTTGTACCGAAATTGGGTCCAATCAGTTTTTTGTACACAACTTCCATACAGCTCAGGCTAGAGGCCGTATTTATGAACCGATCTTTACAAAACTTCTTGGGTACCTTTGTTATCACCGTGGGACAAGAGCGAGTGTTTTTGGGTGCGGGCTGAAATTCAAGATGGCTGCCGGCAGCCATTTTGTACCAAAATTAGTGCAATCAGTTTTTTGTACAAAACTTCTGTATGAATAAATTTTTGTATGAATGTTCAGTAACATGGAATACATCACATATAATACAGCTTTTTTTTCTCAGGTCGAAATTATGCAAATTAAATAAACTTTGATTTATTCAGTGCTAGTTATACACAGTAAGTGCACATGTCAATACGGCTCGGGCTTGAGGCTGTATTTATGAACCGATCTTCACAAAACTTCTTGGGTACCTTTGTTATCACCTTGGGACAGGAACGAGTGTTTTGGGGTGCCTTTGTTATCACTGTGCTATGAGAACAAATATCAAATATTTTAGGGTTCAGTCAGACCCACTCTGGGACTCAAAGATTTCTTTTCTAGATAAGCATCTAACTGTCACCTACCTTTACAATACTTTACCTATACATGTGTTACAGGCTACAGTCAGCATTTATGTACAAACCGTTACAATACTTTATATGTCCCTTTGTTATCAGGTCATTACCTTGATGTGTGTCATTGCTGTGTCACATACTATACATGTATGTCTTACACAAGTTGAGTTACAGTGTCATTGACACTTTTATTTTTAAAATTTCTCCAAAACCAATGATCCGAATCTTTTGATATTTGATATACAGCATCCATAAGGGGGTCTGATACAAGTTTGTTAAAATGAAGTTCCTTGGTTCATATTTAGGCTTGATTCAGGAGCCCAGATTTTTAACTTTGGTCAATATGGGGAATAATTTTTAAAAATCTTCTTCAGAACCACCAGTCAGAATCTTTTAATGTTTGGCATACATCATTGTTATCAGGGTCAGATGCAAGATTGTTAAAATTAAGTCCCTCAGTTAATATTTGGGCTTCCTATGGAACTGGTTCAATATGAGTAAATTTCTTAAAAAATCTTCTTTTTCAGATCCACCAGTCAGAATGCTTTCATATTTGGTATACAACATCCCAGGGGGGAGTGGGGGGTGGGGGGGGGGAGGGGGGTTCAAGTTTGTTCAAATTGAGTGCCTGGGTTAATATTTGGGCTCCCTAAGGGTGCCAGAATTGGCCATGTAGCTGCAGAATTAGAAATTTTTTATTAAGTACCCTCTAGAGATGTGTAACTAAGATTAATCCATACAGGTTGTATCAAGAGGCTCCATAGAGGAGCTCCACTTTTTACATTATGATTAACTGAAGAAAAGTCATGATATTTAGTCTGAGGGGCTCAAGGATTGATGATGGATCCTATGGAGATTGATTGCTTAATGTAGATTCATTCTCGGCCTCTGTTTATATTGGTTTCTGTCATTTTCAACAAAGACTTATACCTTGTCTTGGAAAAGCCAGGGGGAAACTAGTGTGAAGATCCCACAATAACCCTCTACCCAACGTCATGGCCAGAAACGGCTAGCACTGTTCTTAAAAATCACTATTCACTTATCATTATCTTTTTATTTTTTTTCTCAAAAACATAGCTTATGAACCCTCATTGGAATGAGCTCATTGAGCTCATTCAAATGAGGGTCATAAGCTATGTTTTTGAGAAAAAAAATGAAAAAAAATAGTTCTTAAAGAATTGTGTTTGTAAGTGACATTTTCCTTTCGTGTGTTAGGTAAAGGGTTAATACTAATTTCTAAGTTTTATTTTGAGTATCACAATGAATGTAAGCATTACTCAGTTTCAACATGGACCCTATTTTCAATGGATAATTACAAATGATTGTTTTAGGGTAGCAAGGTTATGATATTTCTAGGACTTTTTAGCCCACCTGGTTGCATTCCAGATTAATTGCATTATAAGTCATGCCCGCTTTTTTTCAGGAAAATAGCAAAAGCATTCATATGATAGGAAAAACCTTTAGTGCATTATGAAAAACGCATCTTAACCAATCATGTCCAAGCAAATCAGATATCTCTGAAGAAAATTAAATTGTATTCATTTGAACAGAAAACTTCTGACGTGACATTCTAATGAATTCCAGAATGAACAAGCTTATGGAATTCTACCAGTGAATGCAAGAATCTTATGCAGTACAATGTTTCTCCAATATGTCTTTTGAAACTCAGGTGAGGTCTTTTGTTCAAAACATTCCCGATGAGGAATTAATTTGATATATTTTGCTGGTTATGATGTCACTGGCAATGAAGTCATTTTTTCTCAAGGTTCTTTTAAAATCTGAGCCTTATATGTTTGTGCCTTTGACAAACCACTTTGCATTTTGAGAACCACCTTCACTTTTTGGAGATTAAATCAGTGTCTTGAATTCTTGGTTCTTTTACAGTTGTTACTCCTGACATAAGCATTTAACATTCAGTTAATGCGAAACCTTTGACTATTTTCATTTATGATTGATGGAAATGAGGTTGTAGTTAGTTACTGACCTGATCTTAACTTTCACACTAAAACTGAATGAATGAAAATTTATTCAACAATATGCCATCTCACAAAGAATATCAAAAGGTAACTTGAGAAACAGAATTTACTCTGAGCAATAAATTCAAGTCTGTGTGAAAATGGTGAAAGCATCAGAATTAAATTATACAGAAAAAGGTTTTATGGAGACTTTTCGGAAGTAAAATATCTTTAAAAATATGAGAAATAGATTTTCGTCCAGGAACCAGACAACATTTAAAAAAAAACAGGAAATAACTTCTGTGCACAGCATTCTAAATGTTCTTTTAAGTAAATCAGAAATGAATATTTTTTACTCTGCCCACTTTTCTAAGTAATGAAATACATGTATGAACATCAGAAACGCATTAGGTTGAATCCTGCATTTAATGAGACCTAGGTGACCCTAGTGACCAAGACCCCAATTTTTAGCTTCCTGTTAGTTTCTACTCATTTGGTTTTGTCCGAGGTTCATAGGTCATACCATGCTTTATGTATGAGCACAGCCACCTTTCAAACTATTGAGTACCATCCACATTTCTTAGTTATGAAATGCATGTATGAACTTTGGGAGTGCATTTGTAGGGCAGAAAATGAGATTTACAGCAATTCTGAAAAACAAACTCATTGATTCACTTGGTGATCTCAGTGACATTGACCAATCTTTTGAATGTCCATTGATTTTTGGCTCATTTGGTGTTGGTCCCAGATCCATAGGTCATATCAAGCTTGAGATATGAGTGTGACCAACTTTCAAAATCTTTGATCCTGTCCACTTTTTTATTATAAAAATACATGTATAAACTTTGGCAATGCATTGGGGGATTACGTGATTTCCAGCAATTCTGAAAAATGCACTCATAGACCCCTGGGTGATCTCAGTGCCCTTGACCCACATTTTGACCCTCCCTTGAGTTTCAACTCATTGGTGTTGATCCCAGGTACATAGGTCATACAATGCTTGAGATATGAGTGTGACCCACTTTCAAAATTTTTGGATCTGCCCACTTTGTAGTGGAAAATACATGTATGAACTTTGGCAATGCGTTACGGGGTCATAAAATGTGATTTCCAGGAATTCTGAAAAATGCACTCAATCACCCATGGGTGACCTTGACCCATCTTTTGAACCTCCATTGAATTTTGACTCATTTGGTCTTGATACCAGGTCAGTAGGTTATACTATACTTGAGATTTGAGTTTGACCCACTTTCCAAATTTTTGGCCTCACGCACTTTTTTGAATATAAATGTTTGAACTTTGGTATTAAGGGGTCATAAAATGCGATTTCCTGCAATTCTCAAAAATGCACCTTGTAACTTTTGGTTGACTTCAGAGACCTCGACTCATATTTTGAACCTCCATTGAGTTTCAGCTCATTCGGTGTTGGTCCCAGGTCCACAGGTCATACCATGCTTGAGATATGAGTGTGACTCACTTTCAATATTTTTTAGCTCCATTCACTTTTTTTAGTGTAAAAATACATGTACGAACTTCGGGAATGCATCATGAGGTCATAAACAGTGATTTCCAGTAATTCTGAAAAATGCACTCAATAACCCCTGGGTGATCTCAGTGACTTTGACCCATATTTTGAACCTCCATTGAGTTTTGAATCATTTTGTGCTAGTCCCAGATCCATATGTCATACCACGCTTGAGATATGAGCGTGACCTACTTTAAATCTATTTGGCGCTTTTTTTGAGTGTGCAATTACATGTAGGAACTTTGGGAATGCATTATGGGGTCCAAAAATGTAATTTCCAGCAATTCTGAATAATGCACTCAATGACCCCTTGTGACCTCAGTGACCTTGACTCATTGGAATCTCAACTGAGTGTCAACTCATTTGGTGTTGGTCCCAGGTCCATACTTCATAGCATGCCTGAGGTATGAGCATGACCTACTTTTATTAAATTTGGCCCACCCACTTTTTTGAGTGTTAAAATATGTGTATGAACTTTGGGATTATGCATTAGGGAGTCAAAAAATGCACTTAATGACCCCTGGGTGACCTCAATGACCATGACCTGTATTTGGAACCTCCACTGAGTGTCGACTCGCTTGGTGTTCATCCCAGGTCCATAGGTCATACCATTCCTGAGATATGCGCATGTCCCACTTTCAAAACACCCCTAATGCCCCAGGAGCCTGAAAAACATAGATGGCTGAGTACCAGTGACTGTCCACTTTATCCCGGTTGCCTACATGGGGGTACGATGATGCCGTGTACTAAGGCTGCCAAGCATTGTAATTTTGTTGAAATGGGCTGTTTTCGGACACGCACAGCATATACCCGAGAAATAAACATAATCTCCTTTGTTGGAAGTGGAATTCACCGAGGACCATCTTTGTAAGAAATAAGGTTACTCAGAAAACTAAGTGTTAACCCGTTTTGGACTGGTTTAAGAGTGATTCCCCTAAATGCTTAAATAATCATGTTTTACGTGGATTTCTCTAAAAATGTCGTGTAGATTTTCAAGAAAAAACTAGTCATTCGCAGGTCTTCGTGGGACATTACAAACTGCAAAGACAAAATATTCTGATAAGCGTTTGTTAACCCTTCACAGGCTCTCAAACATCAACACTTTGATAACATATGCTGTTTTCAGCCCCTTCCAGCACCCAACATGTAGATGGGAAATAAACATAACTTCTTTTATTGGAAGTGGAATTCCCCGATGATCATTTTTGTAAGTAATAAGGGTATTCAAAAAACCAAGCCTTAACCCGTTTTGGGCTGGTTAAATAGCGGTACCCATCAAAGGCTTAAGATTTCATCATGTTTTCCCTGGATTTCTTGAAAAAACATCTTGTAGATTTCAAGAAAAAATGGCCATTCACAGGTCTTAGTGTGACATTACAAGTTACATGGACAAAATATTCTGGTGAGCATTTGTTAACTCTCCACGAGCTGCTAAACATCAAAATGTTGATAAAATGATCTGTTTTCAGACACCAAGAGCACCCAATGGATATGTAACAGAGAAACATAACTTCTTTTACTGCGCGTAGAATTCACAGAGGATCAGGTTTGTAAGTAGTAAGGGTATTTAAAAGAATGAAACTTAACGCATTTTGGACTGGATAAGGAGAGATGCACCTTAAAAGCTTAAAATTTACATTTTCCGTGGATTTCACTAACTGCTTGTTGGCGATTTTCAAGAACAATTGGACATTGGCAGGTCTTACAAATTGCATAGATAGAATATTCCGCTAGTCGTTTGTTAATCCCTCTACAGGCTGCTAAACGTCAAAATTTTAATAAAATCGGCTGTTCTCGGGCAGTAAATGGGTATGTAATAAATAAACATAACCTCTTTTATCAGACTCAGAATTCATGAGGGATAATGTATGATAGTATTAAGGGTATTCAAGGGAGCGTGGTGGCTCAGTGGTAGACTGTTGTACTTCTATGCTAGAGGTCCCGAGTTCGATCCCTGTCCGGGACGACTCACGTTGTGTCCTTGGGCAGGGCACTTTAGCCCGGTTGCCAACATGGGGCACGATGACGCCGTGCATTAAGGCATACTGCACGTCGATGGTATACATATCTTCAACCTCTGTAACTCTGCTTGAGTGGAGCTTGAACAGAGTTAGAATGTTGAGGAGCTGACAGTTGCTCGTCGATGCTTGCTGCTTCTCTCCGGGTACTCCAGCTTCCTCCACCTGCAAAACTGTCACGGTCACGATTAGCCATTGTGCATAAGTATGTGACCTTAAACACCCATAAATAATATAAGGGTATTCAAAAAACCAAGCCTTAACCCTGTTTTGTCAGATTAAAGACAGACAGCCCATGCCATGTACGCTGCCTATGCTACTTGTAAAATCGACACCCCCACTAAATCTACTGTGAGGTGCGGTGTCATCAGATAACACTCCTCATCAGATAACACTCCTTTGTTGTATTTAGCAGCATAGATTTCCCCCAAGAAGCAAAGACAATAATACATCCGTGGAAAATAATGGCAAATATTTTATTAGGCTTTTCCGTCTGGAAAAGACTATTGTTTTTCTACGGATTATTATTATTTTTTTTTTTTTCAGGGTTTTTTTTTTTTTCACACATTTTGTCCGCACGATTCAGAAGCCATTTTCGAACCGATTTTCACAAAACTTTGCACACTGATAGACGGTCACAAAATCTAAAATTGTACTGAAGTGGAATTTTCAATTTAACCCTTATTTCGTCAGAATTGGCAAAAAAATGCCAAAATTGGTGTTTAAAGGCACTTTCTCGAAACACGTAGATTTTTTTTAAACATTCATCATTATTAGACCTGTATGTGACACGACCATTCATATACAAGAGATATTAGGCGGTGCATATGGTAACCCTCCACAGGCTGCCAAACATCAAAATTTTGATGAAATGGGCTGTTTTCGGGCTCCTAAAGCACCCAGACGATACACGGGAGATAAACATAACTTCATTTATTGGAAGTGGGATTCACTGAAGATCATTTTCGTAAGTAATAAGGGTATTCAGGAAACCAAGAGTTAACCCGTTTTGGGCTGGTTAAACTGCAATACCCCTCAAAAGCTAAAAAAAATCATGTTTTCTGTGGATTTCTCTAAACGAGTCTTGTAGAATTTCAAGAAAAATTGGCCACTCCCAGGTCCTGGCGTGACCATACAAGTTGCATGGACAGCATCCTCCGGTGAGCATTTGTTAACCCTCCATGGGCTGCTAAAGGTAAAAATTGTGATAAAATGGGCTGTTTTTGGACAGCAACAGTACCCAATGGGTACGCCACAAAGAAAAGTATATCCTTTTATCGAGCGCAAAATTTATACGGAAACATTTTTGTAAGTAATAAGGGTATTCAAAAGGCGAAGTCTTAACCCATTTTGGACAGGCTAAAGAGAGAGACCCCTTAAAATCTTAATATTCCCATTTTCTGTGGATTTCTCTAAAAACATCCTGTAGGTTTTCAAGAAAAATTGACTACTCGCTGGTCTTAGTGTGATATTACAAGTTGCATGGACAAAATATTCCGGTGAGCGTTTATTAACCCTCTAGAGAATGCCAAGCATCGTAATTTTGTTGAAATGGGCTGTTTTCGAACACGAACAGCAACCAGTGTGTACCTGAGAAATAAACATAATCTCCTTTGTTGGAAATGGAATTCATCGAGGGCCATTTTTGTAAGTAATAAGAGTATTCAAAAAACCAAGCGTTAATCCCTTTTGTGGTTGTCCATAGTGATACCCATCAAAAGCTTAAAAATTTATGTTTTCCCTGGATTTCTTTACAAACATCTGGTAGAGTTTTGAAGAGAATATGGCCACTGATAGGTCTTGGTGTCACATTACCAGTTGATAGGATAAATTATTCCGTGAAGCATTTATTAACCCTCCATGGACTGCTAAATGTGAAGATTTTGAAAAAATAGTCTGTTTTTGGACACCAACAACATCAAATGTGAATACAACAGAGATGCATAACTTCTTTTACCAGACGCAAAACTGACAAGGAAACATTTTTGTAATAGTAAGTGCATTCAAAAATCGAGGTCTTAACCCATTTTTGACTAGTTAAAGAGATATACCCCTTAAAAGCTTAAAATTCCAGTTTTCTGTGGATTTCTCAAAACAAAATTTCAAGAAAAATTCCAGTTTTCTGTGGATTTCTCAAAACAAAATTTCAAGAAAAATTAACCTTTCGCAGGTCTTGGAGTGACAGTTCAAGCTGCATGGACAAACTATTTTGGTAAGCATTTGTTAACCCTCAGGAGGCTGCCAAGCATAGACATTTGGAGAAAATGGGCTGTTCTTGGGCAACCATAACACCAAATGTGTACCTGCGAGATAAACAGAACCCCCTTCATTGGAAGTGGAATTCAAAGATGATCATTTTTGTATGTAATATTTTGTATGCAATGAAGGTATTCACAAAACCAAGCATTAAACCGTTTAGGGCTGATTACAGAAAGATACCCCTCAAAAGGTTAAAAATTCATGTTATCCGAGGATTTCTCTAAAAACATCTCGTAGATTTTCAAGAAAAAATGGCCATTCTCAGATCTTAGTGTGACATTACAGATTGCATGTACAAAATATTCCTGGAAGCATTTGTTAACAATATGCAGGTTCTCAAACATCAAAATGTTGATAAAATGGGCTGTGTTTGCATACACACAGCACCCAAATTTGAGACGAGAGATCAAAATAAGTGGAAGTAGAATTCACTGAGAATTATTTTTGGAAGTAATAAGAGTATTCAAAAAACAACACTTAACCCGTTTTGGGCTGGATAAACAATGATACCCATCAAAAGCTTAAAATTCCTGTTCTCCCTGGATTTCTGTGAAAACATCTTGTAGATTTTAAAGAAAAAATGGCCATTCGCAGTTGTTGGTGTGACATTACAAGTTGCATGAATGAATATTCCTGTTAGCACTAGTTAACCCTCTACAAGCTGCCAGACATCAATATTTTGGATACATTTGAGATAAAACGGACCATTTTTAAATTGACACAGCATTCAGTGGGTATGTGTCAAACAAACATAACTCCTTTTGTCGGTCATTAACTTGATGGACGACGATATTGACATTAACCCACTCCAACGTTAATGATGGTTTTTACCTAAACAATTTTTTTTATCAAACTGAGTCATTTGAGACTACTATACTCACCTTTCTCATAACATCAATGAAGGAACTTCAGTGAGACAGTTAAAAAACAATTCATCAGACACTGTGGGGGCATGAAAAATCATGGAATCTCATTTGGTTTTTTAGGCTTTTCCCTCTGGAAAAGACTATTGTTTTTCTACGGATTATTATTTTTTTTTTTTTTTTGGGGGGGGGGGGGGGGTTGGAGTTTTTTTTCCACACATTTTGTCCGTACGATTCAGAAGCCATTTTCGAACCGATTTTCACAAAATTTTGCACACACATAGAGGGGCACAAAATCTAAATATGTACCAAAGCGGATTTTTCAGTTTAACTGTCAAAATTGGGGTTTATCGGCACTTTCTCGAAACACGTCTTGTAGATTTTTTTTAAACATTCATCATTGCTAGACCTGCCTGTGATACGACCTTTGATACACACGACATATTAGGCGATGCATATGGTAACCCTCCACAGGCTGCCAAACATCGAAATTTTGATGAAATGGGCTGTTTTCGGGCCCCCACAGCACCCAAACGAGACACGATAGATACACATAACTGCTTTTATTGGCAGTGGAATTCACCGAGGATCATTTTTGTAAGTAATAAGGGTGTTCAGAAAACCAAGCGTTAACCCATTTTGGGCTGGTTAAACAGCAATACCCCCAAAAAGCTCAAAACTTCATGTTTTCCGTGGATTTCTCTAGACAAGTCTTGTAGATTTTCAGGAAATATTTGTCACACCCAGGTCTTGGTGTGACATTACAGGTTGCATGGACAAAATATTCCGGTCAGCATTAGGTAACCCTCCCCGAGCTGCCAAACATAAAAATTGTGATAAAATGGGCTGTTTTTGGACACCAACAGCACCCAAACGGTATACCACAGAGAAAGGGGCCTTCATTTATCGGACGCAAAATTGATCGGAAAATATTTTTGAAAGTGGTAAGGGTGTTCAAAATTTGACGTCTTAACCCATTTTGGGCTGGTTAAATAGAGATACCCATTAAAATCTTAAAATACCCATTTTCTGTGGATTTCTCTATCAACATTTTGTAGGTTTTCAAGAAAAAATCGGCTATTTGCAGGTCTTGGTGTGACATTACAAGATGCATGAACAAAATATTCCGGTCAGCATTAGTTAACCCTCCCCGGGCTGCTGAAGGTCAAAATTGCAATAAAATGGGCTGTTTTTGCACACCAACAGCACCCAAAGGGTACACCACAAAGAAAAGTGCCTCCTTTTATCGAGCTCACAATTTAGTCGGAAACATTTTTGTAAGTAGTAAGGGTATTCAAAAGTCGACGTCTTAACCCATTTTGGAAAGGCTAAAGAGAGATATCCCTTGAAAGCTTTAAATTCCCATTTTCTGTGAATTTCCCTAACGGTAACTTGTAGGGTTTCAAGACAAATTGACTATTCGTAGGTCTTTATGTGACATTACAAGTTGCATGGACAAAATACTCCGGTGAGCGTTTTTTAACCATCTACAAGCTGCCAAGCATCGTAATGTTGTTAACATGGGACTGTTTTCAGACACGCACAGCACCTAATGTATACATGAGAGATAAACATAATCTCCTTTGTTTGAAGTGGAATTCACAGAGGACCATTTTTGTAAGTAATAAAGGTATTCAAAAAGCCAAGCGTTAACCCCTGTTGGGGAGGTTAACAGGGATACCCATCAAAAGCTTAACAAATCGTTTTCCTTCGATTTCTACAAACATTTTGTGGGGTTTTCAAGAGAAAATGGCCGTTGATAGGTCTTGGTGTCATATGACCAGTTGCATGGATCAATTATTCTGATAGGCATTTGTCAACCCTTCATGGGCTGCTAAATGTAAAAAAAAATTGAGGAAATAGTCTGTTTTTGGACACCAACTACATCAAATGGAAATGCCACAGAGAAACGTAACTTTTACCGGACGCAAAACTGATAGGGAAACATTGATATTGATATTAACCCATTCTACCATTAATGATGGGTTTTACCTAAACATTTTTTTATCAAACCCAAACCGAGTCATTTGAGACTACTAGACTCACCTTTCTCATAACATCAATGAAGGAACTTTAGTGAGACAGTTAAAAACAATTCATCAGACACTGTGTGGGTCAAGAAAAATCATGGGATCTAATCGGGAAAAGCCATGATTCTCCAGAATCATAAAGTCTAGTTTAATACTGGGTCTCTTCCAGACCTATTTTACAACACAAATTCTCACACAATTCTGTCGTTCCTCAAGGAAATCAACCTTTTAATAAATCTTCAGTTGTTCTTATATTTTTACACTCGCATCTATTCATGTCTATTCAAAAGGTTAATTTACACAGTATTCTTTAAACCATTTGTCTCAATTTCTCATTACTGTATTCTCCACTTATTAGGCTTTTCCGTCGGGAAAAGGACTATTGTTTTTTTCTACGGATTATTATTATTATTTTTTTTTTTTTTTTTTTTTTTTTTTCACACTTGTTGTCCGCACGATTCCGAAGCCATTTTCGGACCGATTTTCACAAAATTTTGCACACGCATAGAGGGACACAAAATCTAAAAATGTACCGAAGCGGAATTTTCGATTTTACCCTTATTTCGTCAGAATTGGTAACAAAACTGTCAACATTGGGGTTTATCGGCACTTTCTCGAAACACGTCTTGTAGATTTTTTTTAAACCTTCATCATTGATAGACCTGTCTGTGCCACGACCTTTCATACACATGACACATCAGGCGATGCATATGGTAAGCATCCACAGGCTGCCAAACATCGAAATTTTGATGAAATGGGCCGGTTTCAGGCCCCCAGTGCACCGAAACGATACACGAGAGATAAACATAACTTCCTTTATTGGAAGTGGAATTCACCAGAGATCATTTTTGTAAGTAATAGGGGTGTTCAAAAAACCAAGTTTTAACCCATTTTGGGCTGGTTAAACAGCAATACCCCCATAAAGCTAAAAAAATCAGGTTTTCTGTGAATCTCTCTAAACGAGTCTTGTAGATTTTCATGAAAAAATTGTCACTCCCAGGCCTTGATGTGACAATAGAAGTTGCATGGACAAAATACTGCGGTGAGTATTTGTTAACCCTCCACGGGCTGCTAAAAGTCAACATTGTGATAAAATGGGCTGTTTTTGGACGCCAACCGCACCCAACGGGTACGCCACAAAGTGCTTTCTTTTATCGAGGGCACAATCTATACGGAAACATTTTTGTAAGTAGTAAGGGTATTCAAAAAACGAAGTCTTAACCCATTTTGGGCAGGCTAAAGAGAGAGACCCCTTAAAATCTTTTTAAAAATTCCCATTTTCTGTTGATTTCTCTAAATACATTCAATAGGTTTTCAAGAAAAATTGACTACTTGCAGGACTTTGTGTGACATTACAAGATGCATGGACAAAATATTCCGCTGAGCGTTTATTAACCCTCTACAGAATGCCAAGCATCATAATTTTGTTGAAATGGGCTGTTTTCGGACACACACAGCATGCAATGTATGTCCAAGAGTTACACATAATCTCCTTTGTTGGAAATGGAATTCACTGAGGACCATTTTTGTAAGTAATAAAGGTATTTAAAAACCCAAGTGTTAACCCCTTTTGGGTGGTTAATAGCGATACCCATCAAAAGCTAAAAAACAATCATGTTTTCCGTGGATTTCGTTACAAACATCTTGTAAGTTTTCAACAGAAAATGGCCATTGATAGGTCTTGGAGTCACATTACCGGTTGCATGGATAAAATATTCCAGTAAGCATTTGTTAACCCTCCATGGGCTGCTAAATGTCAACATTTTGAAAAAATAGTCTGTTTTTAGACACCAACAACAACAAACGGGAATGCCACAGAGACACATAACTTCTTTTACCGGATGCAAAACTGATAGAGAAAAATTTAGTAAGTAGTAAGGGTATTCAAAAAATCGAGGTCTTAACCCATTTCGCCTGGTTAAGATGTACACCTTAAAAGCTTAAAATTCCAGTTTTCTGTGGATTTCTCCAAAAAATCTAATAAGTATTCAAGAAAAATTGACCATCTGCAGGTCTTGGAATGACATTGCAAGTTGCATAGACAAAATATTCCGGTAAGCGTTAGTTAACCCTCCAGAGGGTGCAAAGCATAGAAATTTTGAGAAAATGGACTGTTCTTGGGCACCCATTGCACGCAATGTGTACCTGCGAGATAAACATAACCTCCTTCTTTGGAAGTGGAATTCCCCGAGGATCATTTTTGTAAGTAATGAAGGTATTCATCAAACTAAACATTAACCCGTTTAGGGCTGGTTACAGATCCATACCCCTTGAAAGGTTAAAAATTCATATTATCCGAGGATTTCTCTAAAAACATCTCGTATATTTTCAAGAAAAAATGGCCATGCTCAGATCTTAATGTGACATTACAAGTTGCATGTACAAAATATTCCTCTAAGCATTTGTTAACCCTATGCAGGTTCTCAAACATCAAAATGTTGATAAAATGTGCTGTGTTTGCATACCCACTGCACCCGAAGTTGAGAGGAGAGATAAAAAAAAGTGGAAGTAGAATTCACTGAGAATTATTTTTGGAAGTAATAAGAGTATTCAAAAAACAACACTTAACCGGTTTTGGGCTGGATAAACAATTATACCTATCAAAAGCTTAAAATTCATGTTCTCCCTGGATTTCTCGTCGGGAAAAGCCATGATTCTCCAGAATCATAAAGTCTAGTTAGGCTTTTCCCTCTGGAAAAGACTATTGTTTTTCTACAGATTATTATTTTTTTTTTTTTTTTTTTTTTTTTTTTTAGGCTTTTCCCTCTGGAAAAGACTATTGTTTTTCTACGGATTATTATTTTTTTTTTTTTTTTTTTTTTTTTTTTTTTTTTTTTTTTTTTTAGGCTTTTCCCTCTGGAAAAGACTATTGTTTTTCTACGGATTATTATTTTTGGGGTTTTTTTTTTTTTTCACACATTTTGTCCGTACGATTCAGAAGGCATTTACGAACCGATTTTCACAAAATTTTGCGCACACACAGAGAGGGGCACAAAATCTAAAAATGTACCAAAGCGGATTTTTCGATTTAACCCTTATTTCGTCAGAATTGGCAGAAAACTGTCAAAATTGGGGTTTATCGGCACTTTCTCGAAACACGTCTTGTAGATTTCTTTTAAACATTCATCATTGCTAGACCTGCCTGTGATACGACCTTTGATACACACGACATATCAGGCGATGCATATGGTAACCCTCCACAGGCTGCCAAACATCGAAATTTTGATGAAATGGGCTGTTTTCAGGCCCCCACAGCACCCAAACGAAACACGATAGATACACATAACTGCTTTTATTGGAAGTGGAATTCACCGAGGATCATTTTTGTAAGTAATAAATGTGTTCAGAAAACCAAGCGTTAACCCGTTTTGGGCTGGTTAAACAGCAATACCCCAAAAAGCTCAAAACTTCATGTTTTCCGTGGATTTCTCTAGACGAGTCTTGTAGATTTTCAGGAAATATTTGTCACTCCCAGGTCTTGGTGTGACATTACAAGTTGCATGGACAAAATATTCCGGTCAGCATTAGTTAACCCTCCCCGAGCTGCTAAACGTAAAAATTGTGATAAAATGGGCTGTTTTTGGACACCAACAGCACCCAAACGGTATACCGCAGAGAAAGTGGCCTTCATTTATCAGACGCAAAATTGATCGGAAAATATTTTTGAAAGTGGTAAGGGTATTCAAAATTCGACGTCTTAACCCATTTTCGGCTAGTTAAAGAGAGATACCCATTAAAACCTTAAAATACCCCCTTTCTGTGGATTTCTCTAAAAACATCTCGTAGGTTTTCAAGAATAAATCGGTTATTTGCAGGTCTTGGTGTGACATTACAAGTTGCATGGACAAAATATTCTGGTCAGCATTAGTTAACCCTCCCAGGGCTCCTCAACATCAAAATTGTGATAAAATTGGCAGTTTGTGGACACCAACAGCACCCAATGGGTACACCACAAAGACAAGCGCCTCCTTTTATCGAGTGTACAATTTATACAGAAACATTTTTGTAAGTAGTAAGGGTATTCAAAAGTCGAAGTCTTAACCCATTTTGGGTAGGCTAAGAGAGATATCCCTCAAAAGCTTTAAATTCCCATTTTCTGTGAATTTTCCTAACGGTAACTTGTAGGGTTTTAAGAAAAATTAACTATTCGTAGGTCTTTATGTGACATTACAAGTTCTAGGGACAAAATACTCCGGTGAGCGTTTATTAACCATCTACAAGCTGCCAAGTATCGTAATTTTGTTGACATGGGCTGTTTTCGGACACGTACAGCACCCAATGTATACACGAGAGATAAACATAATCACCTTTGTTGGAAGTGGAATTCACAGAGGACCATTTTTGTAAGTAATAAGGGTATTAAAAAAAAACAAGCGTTAACCCCTGTTGGGGAGGTTAACAGGGATACCCATCAAAAGCTTAAAAATCGTTTTCCCTGGATTTCTTTACAAACAACTTGTAGGGTTTTCAAGAGAAAATGGCAGTTGGTATCACATTACCAGTTGCATAGATAAATTATTCTGGTAGGTATTTGTTAACCCTCCATGAGCTGCTAAATGTCAAAAATTTTGAAGAAATAGTCTGTTTTTGGACACTAAGAACATCAAATGGAAATGCCACAGAGAAACGTGACTTCTTTTACTGGACGCAAAACTGATAGAGAAATATTTTTGTAAGTAGTAAGGATATTCAGAAATCGAGGTCTTAACCCACTGTCGACTGGTTAAGGAGATATACCCCTCAAAAGCTTAAAATTCCCGTTTTCTGTGGATTTCTCCAAAAAATCTAGCACGTTTTCAAGAAAAATTGACCATTTTTAGGTCTTTGAGTGACATTACAAGTTGCATGGACAAAATATTCCAGTAAGCAATTATTAACCCTCCAGAGCCTGGAAAGTATAGACATTTTGAGAAAATGGGCTGTTTTGGGGCACCCATAACACCCAATGTGTTCCTGCGTGATAAACATAACCTTCCTCATTGGAAGTGAAATTCACTGAGGATCATTTTTGTAAGTAATGAAGGTATTCACAAAACCAAGCATTAATCCGTTTTGGACGAGAGCGATACCCCTCAAAAGGTTAAAAATTAATAATTTCCGAGGATTTCTCTAAAAGCCTCTCGTAGGTTTTCAAGACAAATATTGGCCATTCTCATTTGAGACTACTATACTCACCTTGTATGAACTCAAAAGTAAGTGTATATTTATTTATTATCAAGAATAACTGCCCATAAGTTCCACTCTCACCATGTCCCGCTTCATCGGTCGCCAGCGGTCGATTTATCCAAACAAAATTACCAAGGTTACCACCTCCCCGCTGCCTCTTTCTCCAACCAAACACACATTGAAAGGTATGCCTCACCTCGTATTCCACACTGCCCTGCATGATATCATTTATTATTTATTTATTGGTGTTTAAGGGCAAAAACTTATGCACAATGGCTAATCTACGGGTGGAGGAAGCCGCAGTACCTGGAGAGAACCACCGAGCAACGACGAGCAGCTGCCAGCTTCCCAACATCGTAACTCCGAACTGCAGCACAGGCAGGGTCAGATTGGTTGAAGACATGCGTACCGTCGACGTGCAGTACGCCTTAGTACATGGCGGCATTGTGCCCCCATATGGAGAATCTGAGTCAAGTGCCTTGCCCAAGGACACAGCATGGGAGTCCGAATTGATCCCACCCATCCAATGATTAACCAGGCTCAACGTTGCTTAACTTCGGTGATCTGACGAGAACCGGCTACCACAATGTCAATGCTCCGCCACTGCACGATAAGAAAGCAGTAAATAACGTTAGCTACAATGGGATCAGTTACTTATAATATCAAATAGTGTTGACACTATAGCGTTTCCCCGACAGTGGGTCCAGGTATATAATAGTCTGTAAAACGGCTATACACTGCCCCTCCTCCGCCCCAGAGTGGCGATGTGGCAGTATATATCTATCTTACTGACGCTATGTTGTGCCTAAGGAACCTTACAATAAAAGGTGGGGATCCCCAACATGGGAAGGGGGGGGGGCAGGTATATTTATTACTCTGTAGGTTATCAAATGCAGTGGTGCATGGCGCCAACATTCCCCCGGCAGTGGGGCTAGATATATACTAGTTTTTTAAAGACGGTTATACTCCCCTTCTCCGTCCCAGGGTATATTTTATCTACACATATGTACAAACAACACTTCCTATTTTCGTATGTAATTATTGTAGTTTATAACTTCATGTTTGTCATTGTATGTATGGATATCTTCATTGTAATAAATAAAACTAATCCTACGGGGGAAAAACCAATTGGAGAGAAATTTACTTCTGCTATTAACAGACAGGTGATAGGTGAGCTCTACAAGGTGTGAAAAAATGACATAATCATGCATAACAACTGTGGTCAAATAGGAGATAATTGATACAGGGTCTACACATGACATGCTCAAGAGTTTAAAGTTCACATTTTCTGTGGATATCTTCAACTGGTTCTTACAGATTTTTAAGAACAAATAAACCCTGGAGAAGAAGTATTCTCGCAAGCCTTCATTAACCCTCCACAAACCGTCAACTATCGAAATTTTAGGTAAATTTGAGATACAATGGGCTATTTACATTAGACGCTGATTCTCAGACGCTGATATTAATATTAACCCTCTCCACAAACAATGATGATTTAACCAAAACGTTCTTTTATCACACTAGGTCATTTGAGACTATTATACCCACTTTTCTCAAGACATCAATAAAAATACTTTAATGATACAATTAAAAACAATTCTTCAGACACTCCAGGGTCATAAAAATCATGGATGTTTATTAACCCTCTACAGACTGCCAAGCATCTTAATTTTGTTGAAATGGGCTGTTTTCAGACACGCGCAACACCCAACATGTACCTGGGAATTACCCATAATCTCCTTTGTTGGAAGTGGAATTCACCGAGGACCATTTTTGTAAGTAATAAGGGTATTCAAAAAAACAAGCGTTAACCCCTTTTGTGGTTGTTAATAGTGATACCCATCAAAGGCTTAAAAATTTATGTTTTCCCTGGATTTCTTTAGAAACAAATGGTAGCGTTTTCAAGAGAAAATGGCCATTGATAGGTCATGGTGTCACATTATCAGGTGATTGGATAAATTATTCTGGTAAGCATTTGTTAACCCTCCATGGGCTGCTAAAAATAGCCTGTTTTTGAACAACAACAACGTCAAAAGGGAATGCAACAGAGAAACGTAACTTCTTTTACCGGACGCAAAACTGACAGGGAAACATTATTGTAAGTAGTAAATGGATTCAAAAATCGAGGTCTGAACCCATTTTTGACTGTTTAAGGAGATATATATATGCTTAAAATTCCAGTTTTGTATGGATTTCTCAACAACAAAAAATTCAAGAACAATTAACCATTCGCAGGTCTTCGAGTGACATTACAAGCATGAACAAAATGTTTTGGTAAACATTTGTTAACCCTCCAGAGACTGCCAAGCATAGACATTTGGAGAAAATGGGCTGTTCTTTGGCAACCATCACACCAAATGTGTACCTACGAGATAAACATAACCTCCTTCATTGGAAGTGGAATTCACCGTCGATCATTTTTGTAAGTAATGAAGGTATTCACAAAACCAAGCATTAACCCTTTAGAGCTGGTTACAGGGAGATACCCCTCAAAAGGTTAAACATTTGTGTTATCTGAGGATTTCTTTAAAAACTTGCCGTAGATTTTCAAGAAAAAATGGCCATTCTCTGATCATAGTGTGACATTACAAGTTGCATGTACAAAATATTCCTGTAAGCATTTGTTAACCCTATGCAGGTTCTCAAACATCAAAATGTTGATAAAATGGGCTGTGTTTGCGTACCCACAGCACCCAAAGTTGGGAGGAGAGTTCAAAATAAGTGGAAGTAGAATTCACTGAGAATTATTTTTGGAAGTAATAAGAGTATTCAAAAACAACACTTAACCCGTTTTGGGCTGGATAAACAATGATACCCATCAAAAGCTTAAAATTCATGTTCTCCCTGGATTTCTCTGAAAACATCTTGTAGATTTTAAAGAAAAAAATGGCCATTCACAGTTCTTGGTGTGACATTACAAGTTGCATGAATAAATATTCCTGTTACCACTTGTTAACCCTCTACAAGCTGCCAGACATCAATATTTGGGATACATTTGAGATAAAATGAACCATTTTTAAATTGACACAGCACTCAGTGGGTATGTGTCAAACAAACATAACTCCTTTTGTCGGTCATTGACTTGTTGGAAGACGATATTGACATTAAACCAGTCCACCGTTAATGATGGTTTTTACCTAAACAATTTTTTTATCAAACTCTGTCATTTGAGATTACTATCTTCACCTTTTTCATAACATCAATGAAGGGACTTCAGTGAGACAGTTAAAAACAACAAGACACTGTGGGGTCATGAAAACTCATGGAATCTCATCGGGAAAAGCCATGATTCTCCAGAATCATAAAGTCTAGTTTTTTGGGTTTTTTTTTTTTTCCACACATTTTTGTCCGTACGATTCAGAAGCCATTTTCGAACCGATTTTCACAAAATTTTGCACACACATAGAGGAGCACAAAATCTAAAATGTACCGAAGCGGAATTTTCGATTTAACCCTTATTTCCTCAGAATTGGCAAAAAACTGCCAAAATTGGGGTTTATCGGCACTTTCTCGAAACAGGTCTTGTAGATTTTTTTTAAACATTCATCATTTCTAGACCTGCCTGTGACACGACCTTTGATACATACGAGATATTCGGCGATGCATATGGTAACCCTCCACAGGCTTCCAAACATCAAAATTTTGATGAAATGGGTCGGTTTCAGGCCCCCACTGCACCCAAACAATACATGAGAGATAAACATAACTTCCTTTATTGGAAGTGGAATTCACCGAGGATCATTTTTGTCAGTAATAAGGGTGTTCATGAAACCAAGCATTAACCCGTTTTGGACTGGTTAAACAGCAATAC
Source organism: Pictodentalium vernedei (assembly GCA_031216915.1). Lineage (NCBI taxonomy): Eukaryota > Metazoa > Mollusca > Scaphopoda > Dentaliida > Dentaliidae > Pictodentalium > Pictodentalium vernedei. The sequence goes on from CM062296.1 coordinate 542,542,232, forward strand.
CCCCATAAAGCTAAAAAAATCATGTTTTCCGTGGATTTCTCTAAACGAGTCTTGTAGATTTTCAAGAAAAATTTGTTACTCCCAGGTCTTGGTGTGACAATAGAAGTTGCATGGACAAAATACTAAGGGGAGCATTTGTTAACCCTCCACGGGCTGCTGAAAGTCAAAATTGTAATAAAATGGGCTGTTTTTGGATGCCAATGGCACCCAATTGGTACGCCACAAAGAAAAGTGCGTTCTTTCATCGACCCCACACTCTATACGGAAACATTTTTGTAAGTAGTAAGGATATTCAAAAGTTGAAGTCTTAACCCTTTTTGGGCAGGCTAAAGAGAGAGACCCCTTAAAATCTTAAAATTCGAATTTTCTGTGGATTTCTCTAAAAACATCTTGTAGGTTTTCAAGAAAAATTGACTACTCGTAGGTCTTTGTGTGACATTACAAGTGGCATGGACAAAATATTCCGGTGAGCATTTATTAACCCTCCACTGGCTGCCAATCTTTGTAATTTTGTTGAAATGGGCTGTTTTCAGACGCACACAGCACCCAATGTGTACCTGAGAAATAAACATAATCTCTTTCGTTGGAAGTGGAATTCACCGAGGACCATTTTTGTAAGTAATAAGGGTATTCAGAAAACCAAGTGTTAACCCGTTTTGTGTGGTTTAAAAGTGATTCCCCAAAAGCTTAAACAATCATGCTTTACGTGGATTTCTCTATAAATGTCAAGTAGATTTTCAAGAAAAAACTGGTGCGTCGCAGATCGTGGTGTAACATTATAAACTGCAAGGACAAAATATTCTGATAAGCATTTGTTAACCCTCCACAGACTCTCAAATATCAACACTTTGATAAAATAGGCTCTTTTCAGCCCCTCACAGCACCCAACCTGTAGCTGGGAAATAAACATAACTTCCTCTCTTGGAAGTGGAAATCACCGAGGATAATTTTTGTAAGTAATAAGGGTATTCAATAAACCAAGCCTTAACCCGTTTTGGGCTGGTTAAACATCGATACCCATCAAAGGCTTAAAAATTCAAGTTTTCCCTGGATTTCTTTAGAAACATCTTGTAAATTTCAAGAAAAAAAATGGTCATTCATAGGTCTTAGTGTGCCATTACATGTTGCATGGACAAAATATTCCGGTCAGGATTTGTTAGCTCTACACCAGCATCTGAACATCAAAAGTTTGATAAAATGGGCTGCTTTGAGACACCAACAGCACCCAATTAGTATGTAAAGGCTAAACAAAACTTCTTTTACTGCGCGTAGAATTCACAGAAGATCAGTTTTGTATGTAGTAAGGGTATTTAAAAGAATGAAGCTGAACGCATTTTGGACTAGATAAGGAGAGATATCCCTCAGAAGCATAAAATGTACATTTTCCGTGGAATTCGCCAACTGGTTGTTGGCGATTTTCAAGAACAATTGGACATTGGCAGGTCTTGGTTGGTATTACAAGTTGCATGGATAGAATATTCCGCTAATAATTTGCTAATCCCTCTACAGACTGCTAAACGTCATAATTTTGATAAAATTGGCTGTTATCGGGCTCCAAATGCGTATGTAATAGATAAACATATCCTCTTTTATCAGAATCGGAATTCACGAGGGATAATAGTTGATAGTATTAAGGGTATTCAAAAAACCAAACCTTAACCTGTTTTTTCCTGATTAAAGACAGACAGCCCATGCCATGTATGCTGCCTACATTACGTGTAAAATCGACACCCCTATTAAATCTACTGCGAGGTGGGGTGTCAGACCCGACCACCTGACCTCATTAGATAACATTCCTTCGTCATATTTAGCAGCATGGATTTCCCCAAGAATCAAAGATAAAAATACGTCATTGGAAAATAATGCCAATTGTTTTATTTAGTGTGTATTTTGTCCGTATAGAAAATTTCTCACCCACATATACCTAAAAATGATTCAATGATACGATTGGACATGTTTCTCTCATAAAACATGCATAAAACGTGAAAAAGGACTTGATTTATTGCATTTAAGGATTGCACATGTATATTTTTAGAAGATTCTCTGTCTGTTTTTAATCTTCGGCGTCAGCCTTTTCGACAAGAGCCATCGAAATTTAAAATAAAAAAAAAATGAAATTTCACTAAAACGTTTTGCAGAATTGAAAACTCAGAAAACTCTGTCCCGATTGTGTGTGTCATTTTCAAAATTCCGATCAGAAATAATGAAATTATAAATATGTAGTTAGCAATAACAAAATTGAAAGCATGTCGACCAAACTTGCATGACGTCAGAACTCGATTCGGGTGAAATACTGCAGTGATGCACTGAAAGGTTGAGAATAAGGGACGCTGATATCAAAGTAGGCTTTAAACTGTCCATGGAATGGTCCTAAAATCAAGTTCATGTTTGCAGCGTTACTGCAAATAGGTTTCCCGTATTTCTTGTTAAAATGTTTTGGACCGCCTCACTTCATATTCCACACTGCACTGCATGATATTGTTTATTTATTGGTGTTTAAGGTTTATAAGTAGTAAGGGTATTTAAAAGAATGAAACTTAACCCATTTTGGACTGGATAAGGAGAGATGCCCCTTAAACGCTTAAAATTTACATTTTCCGTGGATTTCGCTAACTGCTTGTTGGGGATTTTCAAGAACAATTTGACATTGGCAGGTCTTACAAATTGCACAGATAGAAATTCCGCTAGTCGTTTGTTAATCCCTCTACAGGCTGCTAAACGTCAAAATTTTAATAAAATCGGCTGTTTTCGGGCAGCAAAATGGGTATGCAATAGATAAACATGACCTCTTTCATCAGACTTAGAATTCCTGAGGGATAATGTATGATAGTATTAAGGGTATTCAAGGGAGCGCGGTGGCTCAGTGGTAGACTGTTCTACTTCTATGCTAGAGGTCCCGAGTTCGATCCCCGTCCGGGACGATTCACGTTGTGTCCTTGGGCCAGGCACTTTGGCCCGGTTGCCGACATGGGGGCACGATGTCCCCGTGTATTAAGGCATACTGCACGTCGATGGTACACATGTCTTCAACCTCTGTAACCCTGTCTGAGCGGAGCCTGAACAGAGTGAGAATGTTGAGGAGCTGACAGTTGCTCGTCGATGCTTGGTGGTTCTCTCCGGGTACTCCGTCTTCCTCCATCTCTAAAAGTGTCACGGTCACGATTAGCCATTGTGCAGAAGTATGTGACCTTAAACACCAATAAATAAATAAATAAATAAGGGTATTCAAAAAACCGAGCCTTAACCCTGTTTTGTCGGATTAAAGACAGACAGCCCATGCCGTGTACGCTGCCTACATTGCTTGTAAAATCGACACCCCCCACCAAATCTTCTGCGAGGTGCGGTTTCGGACCCGACCACCTGACGGTTCTGACCACATCAAATAACACACCTTCGTTGTATTTAGCAGCAAGAAATTTCCCCAAGAAGCAAAGACAAAAATACGTCTGCTGAAAATAATGGCAAATATTTTATTTAGCCTGTATTTTGTCCGTATAGAAAATTTCTCACCCACATATACCTAAAAATGATTCAATGATACAACTGGACATATTTCTCTCATAAAACGTGAAAAAACACTTGATTTATTGCAAGTAGGTATAAAAGGCGGATACCACATCACTTGTACATGTACGTGTACAACATACGCACATGATGCGTTCACCAACGTGGAATTCGGTGTTGAATCACACGTTTGTTCACAAAAACTGTACATGATTTAGAACCGGCTCATGTACAGTCAGTGACCCCTAGATCGCGCTTTTAGCGTCAAAACACTCGTGGTGAACGCATCGTGTGCATGTGTTGTACATCTTCAGTTGTATCGTGTACGTGATTTTTTGGTCTACGTTCACATCGCAGATCAGACCCACCGATCCATCGTCGGCGAACGCGAGCGAAGGAAAAAGATTTGGGTGATTATAAAAAAAACAGCTTTTGGGGTTCTAAATCAGTGATTTAGAATCCGCAATCGAGTTGGTACAGAGATGATTTAGAATCCGCAATCGTTTTTGAGGCGGTGGGTTTTGTTTGATTGATATAAATATAGGGGAGAAAAAAAAATATAAATAAATAGTTATTTAGAAAAATAAATATATCAAATCGAATAGATAATAAAAAAAATACGTAAATCATGAGCGCTTCTCAGATGATTAGAGCGAGGTTTCTTTTAAACATGCTGATGAGAGCATACGCAATCTGCGTGAACGAACAACTACGTCCCATCTTGTTAGAACGATGCGTCGGATGTTGGGATCATCTAGATTTTGATCACTAGGATCATTCGTGTCTGACGATGGAAAGGGAAGATATGGTCGTCATGTATTTCGAATCAGCGTTCGAACGCATTAAATTCGATGATGTAATCACGTTTTGGAAGAGATTAGTCTACTGTAAGAATTGAGACAGGCCCACAGATTCGGAAGAACTGAAATTGGCGCGTAGAAGTTTGACTTTAGAAGATAAGGGATGCATTAAGAAATTATTGCTGAACGAAGCATACGTCTAAGTTTTGTTTTTTCGTTGATATAAAAAATAAGTGAGAGTAGAAAATAAAAAAAAAAATAAATACAGACATAAATTTTTTTATCTAATATTAGAAAGAAAAAACACAAAAAAAAATGAGAACCAGAAATAAATTGTATCCGACGTTAGTGGACGACGAGGACGAGAAGCCGAACGGCATCTTGCCGACGGCGCCGTCGCTAGAAGAAAGAGAAAGAGGAGAGAGGTATCGCATCGATCAAATCAAGAGTATCTGACTGGAGAGAGAGATTCTCGTCGTTCCCTCAAGAAGAAGTATTCGCGTTTCGTGAAATTCATCAACGGGATCGACACGACACTCATCACAATTTCCATGGGTTTACACGCGGCCGGCATCGGATTGTTGTCAACCGCGGTCGCCATTCCAATTGTGTTGACCGTGGAAGGAGTGGCCCTCGCTGCCGGATTGTTCAGCACGGTCGGAAACTTTTTGAGTAGGAAATTATATCTGAAGGCTAGGAAACACGATAAGATTAGCGTCTTGGCCGACTCCAAGATCGACACGATATCCGAAATGATCTCTATGGCGTTGAAAGACGGTAGGATATCGGACGGAGAATACTTCGTGATATTGAGCGAAAAAACGAAATACGATGCCATGAAAGAAGCCGTGAGAATCAAGACTCGTCAGATCATCAAGGAAGAGTTGAAGGATTCTCTCGTGGAAAAGGGTAGGAAAGAGGCCAGGGAGGAATACAGTAAGATGATAGAACTCAAGGGGCAGTGATTGAAAAAAATAAAAATATATATATATATAATAAGAACAGAATTTAAAAAAAAAAAATATTAAATTCATATATAAAATAAAAAAAATGAAATTAATTTAAATTAACTCTTCAAAAAAAAAAAATGTATTGCGTAAAGTGTAAGAGAGTTACCGAGACGAGTAATTCTCGAGAAGTGCGAACTAAAAACGACAGACGGATGCTTCGCGGAATTTGTGACGTGTGTGGTTCTATCAAGACTAGATTCGTCAAACAACAAAAGAACGTGAGCAAAGGCAAAGGCATCGTGAATAAAATGATCAACAATCTACCTTTCGAAATGCATCTGCCCGGTCACAGTTTCACGGGACCAGGAACGAAATTGAACAAGAGACTCAACGCCGATCTGACACCCAAATCTTGGAGCAAACCCGTGAATAGGGTGGACGTGGCCACGTACGATCACGATCTGTGCTACGCCGGACCTCCTGACACCAAGACTCGCAACGACGTCTGCGACAAAAACATGTTGACGAGATTGAGAGGCATATCGAATCCGACCAGGAGAGAGAAGACGGAACGTTCGCTGGTCGGCAATCTGATTGGTGCAAAACGTCGATTCGGATGGGGCGTTCAAAAAAAAAAAGCGCATCTGAAAAAGAGAAGAAGAAACGATTATTGACGAGCAAATTGGCCGAGGAGTTACACAAACCCATAGTGCGTAAATTTCAAAAGAGAAGGGTGTTCGTGAAGGGTCTGGACGACATTTGGTCCGCCGACTTGGTCGACATGAGATCGTTTTCGAGGTGGAACAAGGGCGTCAAATATCTATTGACGGTCATCGACGTGTTTTCCAAATACGGTTGCATCAGAGCTTTGAAGAATAAATCGGGACCTTGCGTCGCCGAGGCTCTGAAGAGCGTGTTCGAGTCGTCTTCTCGAAAACCGAGTAAATTGTGGGTGGACAAGGGAAAGGAATTCTACAACAAGGACGTTCGTCGATTGGTAGACCTCTACTTGATCGAAAACGAAGAGAAAGCCAGCGTGGTGGAACGTTGGAATCGAACGATGAAGGAGAAGATGCACAGATACTTCACGGCGAATTCGACCAAGAAATACATATATGCTCTGAATGGTCTGGTGAAAGATTACAACGACACGCGACACAGATCGATCAAGATGACTCCCGCGGAAGCTAGCGATCCTCGAAACGAAAAACGGGTCTACGCGAATCTATATCCCGAGAGATCTAAGATCGGGAAGAAGAAGTCTAGAACGCCGAAATTTGCGGTCGGCGATCGAGTGAGAATCTACGCTTATAAGAAGCACTTCAAAAAGGGTTGTACTCCTCGATGGACATCGGAAATCTTCGTGATCATCAAAATATTTCACACCGATCCGGTGACTTACGAAATCGAAGCTTTGGATGGAGAAGAGATCATCGGAAAGTTTTACGAACAACAATTACAGAAGACGAAGTTTTGATGAAGAATATGAGGTTCACGAATACGAACCGGTAACCGGAACGAGTTTGAACAATGCGGGAGAGATAAGAATCAACGTCGAAACTCAAGATCTATTCGTACATCCTAGAGAGAGTTACATAGTGGTGCAGGGACGTCTCACCAAGGAAGATGGGAGCGACTACGCCGACGACGACACGGTCACTCTAGCCAATAATGGCATCATGCATCCATTCAGTAACATAAAATACATGCTATCCGGACAAGAGATAGAATCTGTTTTTCATCCCGGTCAAGCCACCACGATGTTCGGACTCTTGACGTATCCTGATGATTTTTCGAAATCCAGAGGACTTAATCAGTTGTGGGTGAAAGACACCGTAGGTCCTGCTAGCGCCGGCGCCGCCGCGATATTTGACTACGTCGTCAAGACGTCCAGACCTAAAGGAACGTTTTCGTTCAGGATACCTTTGTAACACATCTTCGGATTCGCGGACGATTACAACAAGGTCATGTACGGATTCAAACACAATCTGACGTTGATTTGAAAAGGAAACAACGACGCAATAGTGAGACTCACCGCGACCGATGCGGGTAAGATAACTCTACACAAGATATCGTGGTTCGTTCCGCACGTGGAGCCTTCGATGAATGAGAAAACGAATCTCTACAAGATCATTCAATCCAAGAGTAAATTACCCGTGGGATTTAGAATGAGACATTGTGACACGGCTAGCATTCCTCCCTCCACGAATCACTTTGATTGGAGATTGACGGTGAAATCTGCTTCCGAGAGACCGCGTTTCATCGTGGTCGCGTTTCAGACCGATAGGGACGGGTCTCAGGAAAAGAATGCGTCGCTGTTCGATCACTGCAATTTGAGAAACATGCAAGTGTTTCTGAATGCTACGAGATATCCGGCAATCGATTACAATGCATCGTTCGACAAGAACGATTTCTGCAGGCTGTATGGCGACGCCGCCGATTTTAGGAAGAAGTATCATGGTCTAGATGAATTGATGAGCAATCCCAACATATCTCCCGGCGAATACAAGTCGATGTATCCCATGTTCGTGTTCGACGTCAGTAAACAGAGTGAACGACTCAAGAGTAGCATGTTAGACATTCAGATCAAGATGCAATTCGATAGGAACGTGCCGAGAAAAACCAAAGCCTTCGCCCTGGTCCTGTCAGACAGAGAATACAATTCGAATCAGACAGAAATAAGATGTTGATTATTCGATGAGAAACGAGTGTGTGAAAAAAACAAAAAAATAAAAAAAACAAAAAAAAATGAAAAGTAATGTGTGATTATTAAAAAAAAAAAACAAAAAAAGAAAAAATAAAGTAATGTGATATAGAGAGATTGAACATCTCTCTATATCTCATTACTTTTTTTTTTGTTGTTTTTAATAATCACACATTATTTTTTTTTTTAATTCGTTATTTTTTCTGCGCGTTCACTGTTTGTTCAAAGCATCCAGTTCGATCAGTAGACTCACCACGGAAGTGGTGGCTTTGGGATTATTGGTTTTCGTGACGAAATTAATCCTGTCTCCGGCGTTCACTTTGAGAGGCGTGCCAGACGTGCTGACATTCGCGTGTTGATTCTCGGTCTTTTCGACGCTGTATCTCTTATCGCTCTCCACACCATTCACCATGAGATTGACGACTGCTCTGTTATTCAAATCCGAGGAAGCCAGACTCATTCGAAGGATTTCACCTCCCAACGGCATGGGATATCCAACCTGACCGTGTATCGATCCGCTACCTCCGTTTCCGAAAGACCACTCGGCTTTTCCTTCATCTAAGGTGCCGGCCTCTTCGGCCCACACGGTGATCAATTGTCTGGCATATTTGACTCTCTCCACCACCGAAATCAGGGTGCAGGCGTCCGTCATGTTCACGGGTTCTGGTAGATTTGTGAGCGCGTGTCTGCCCATGTCTAGTTTACCTTCCATGATGTCACCCTTTCTCCAGACCGAGTTGTCGTCCACGTACTTCCTGCTTACCGCGCTGGAATCGAATTCGGGATTGTGACCGAGACCGAATAAATTCTCACCGTTCATGTTGATGCCACCCTCCATGGTTCTGCCAGATTGTTTGTTCAGGTAGAGATCGTCCACTTGCAATTCTACGTATTCTTGCGATCGTATCATGGCAGAATCTACGTAGCCCTTGTTGACTGCGGTTGAGTACGCATCCGTGTCATCGATCTTCGACAGATTCAATATCTTGTGGAATCCCGCATTCAGATCCGATTTCATTTAACGTCTGTCAGACTTTCTCTGTTCCAGATCTATGTAGTGTTTGGTCGCCATGTCCTTGGGATTCGTGGGAGCTGCCACGTTCGATATCTTGTAAGAATTAGCGTTCAATTCTGAGTGCATCATTTTCTGAACATATCTATTTCTCAGGTGTTCACTGAATCTCGCGTGAGAGTCGTCCGCGTATCTCTTGGTCGCGGCATCGGTAGGATCTACGGGATTCATGACATTCACCAAACGTTTGGATTTCAGATCGAGATCGTCGGTCATGGTTTTATCCACGTAATTATCAAGCAGGATTCGTTCGAAATCGGAGTTCCCCCTGTCAACGTATTTTTTAGTCGCAGCATCTGCGAGATCTATCGGCTCGGGAAGATTGTAGAGCTTCTTATCGTTCATGTTCAGAGGTTCTTCTCGAGGTTCGTATCTCCGAATGTAACGCTCGTCCAAGTTGGCAACATCGTAACCATCGTCGACTTCGAGCGTCTTCCTCATCTTTCTCGGGTTGACTTTTTCGTCGTCACTTCTACCAAATTTATCGACTGTCATGTTGTTGTGGGATTTTTTTTTTGTTGTTTAGAAAAAAAATGTGTTCAAAACGCAGTTTATTAAAAATGAACTATGTTATTTTATTTTTCGTTTTTTTTTATTCGATTAAAATTTTTTTAAAATAATTTTTTATCTTTATATATATACTATAAGAAATTTTTTTTTTCTTTCTAATGTATGTCATTGAGAATGTCTTGAAATTCATCTCCTTCAGACCATCTCTTGAGAACGTAGAGACACAGGTGACCGCAAAACACTTGATCTGGCGATTGCACTTGATCCGTGTTGTAAAGAACCTTCGATTTGTTGAAATAGTTCTTTATTTCTTTTGGCGGCGAGATTCCGTAGCTGTCGAAATAATAATTCTTCTTATTCTTCTTCCTGTTCTTGAACCACGCCACCCAGTGAGTGCCTTCACCCGATGAATCGTCTAGATTTAAAATTCCGCATTCCGATTGTCGAGGTCTTCTCTTCAGCAAGGCATCTCTGGAAAACACTCCTAGAAAATCTTCGATTTTCAAATCTTTTGCCGCATTCAACAGATCGATGTTGGATAGGGGTTCGTTGGGTAAGACGACACCTTCTACGGATATCTTTATTTTCTTATTCATAAATGAGTATATATTTTTTTTTTTTTATTTATTTATTTTATTATAATTCACTAAAAAATGACGTTATTTTTTTTCTATTTTTTTTCTTTTTCTTTTTAAACTAACTCTATCGACTTCTACAATCTTGAATCCGTCGAATTCCTTGACTTCTATAATCTTGGAGCCATCTAATTCTTCTTTTAAACTAACTTTCTCGATGTCACTATCGATTTCCATAATTTTGTGTTCATCTAATTCCTTTAGCCCGGTTGCCGACATGGGGGCACGATGATGCCGTGTACTAAGGCATACTGCACGTCGATGGTACATATGTCTTCACCCTCTGTAACCCTGCTTGAGCGCAGCTTGAACAGAGTTAGAATGTTGAGCTGACAGTTGCTCGTTGATGCTTGGTGGTTCTCTCCGTGTACTCCGGTTTCCTCCACCTATAAAACGGTCACGGTCACGATTAGCCATTGTGCATAAGTATGTGACCTTAAACACCAATAAATAAATAAATAAATAAATAAATAAATAAATAAATAAATAAGGGTATTCAAAAACCAAGCCTTAACCCTGTTTATAGGATTAAAGACAGACAGCCCATGCCGTGTACGCTGCCTACATTACTTGTAAAATCGACACCCCCACTAAATCTACTTCGAGGTGCGGTGTCGGACCCGACCACCTGACGGTTCTGACCTCATTAGATAACACTCCTTCGTTGTATTATCAGCATGGATTTCCCCAAGAAGCAAAGACAAAAATACGTCTGCGGAAAATAATGGCAAATATTTTATTTAGTCTGTATTTTGTCCGTATAGAAAATGTCTCGCCCACATATACCTAAACATGATTCAATGATACAATTGGACATATTTCTCTCGTAAAACCTGAAAAAAGACTTGATTTATTTCATTTTAGGATTGCGCGTGTATATTCTTAGAAGATTCTCTGTGTGTTATTAATATACAGCGTCAGTCTTTGATCTCGTTTGGGACGATCAGTGATTAACATCTTTTCGACAAGAGCCATCGAAATTGAAAACAAAACAAAAAATAATCAAATTTCACTAAAACATTTTGAAGAATCGTGTTTTTCAGAAAACTTTTTCGCGATTGCATGTGTCGTTTTCAAAATTCCGATCAGTAATCACGAAATTATAAATATGTTGTTGTCAATAACAAAATTGAAAGCATGTCCGTCAAACTTGCATGACGTCAGAACTGGACTCGGGTGAAATACTGCAGTGAAAGGACGAGAGTAATAAAGGCTGATATCGCAGTAGGCTTTAAACTGTCCATGGAATGGTCCTAAAATCATGTTTACATTTGCAGCTTTACTGCAAATAGGTTTCCCGTTGTTTCTTGTTGAAATGCTGTTTCCGTCAAGGCCAAGTACCATAGAAAATTTGGAACACCGAGCAGTGGGCCTGCCCCATGAACACCTGCCTGTTATTAAAATTAATTAGTGGGGACATCTGCCCCCCTCCCCCCCCACCTTCCTGCTGTTTTTTACCTAGGACGCCTGCCCCCTATTGTTTCTTTCACCTAGGACACGTGCCTCCCCCTGCTGTTTTTCACCAACTACACCTGCCCCCGTTTGTTTGCTAACGGGCCCCTCCCCACTGACCTTTCTATCTTTAGAAGCACCCGGGCCGACGGGGAGAGGGCGTGGTTGTGAGCATGGCTTGATTTCGCTGAAGGAAGGTACCCTCAAATCTAGGTCGAAAGTGGCGAAAATGACAAAAGGCTACTTCAACGTATGGTAACGGTATAAACTTCAGACGATCTGGTAGATGTACAGACGAAAGATCATACCTTGGAACCGGTTAGGTAATTTGGCACAAAAAAGTCCGATTTTATGCTCAATCGCTGCTCTACAGTAGTCTACAATAGTGCCCAATTCCATTCCAAACTGATAGAGTCGGGACGAATAGTACTCTCACTTTCCACGCGATGCGTGGTGTTCTCCACGCGGTCTCGACACTTGCAATAGATGGCAAAATGTCGGCCAGGGTGCGTAGAACAAGTTCTGAAAATTAGAAGTGGCTGCCTTCGGCGGTCTGGACACGGTTCGTGTTTGTGAGAAGTGCAATTTTAATGTCAAATTGGCAAATTTTCGTTAATCGTTTCCCGCCGAAACACCTACTTACCGCCAATTTCTTTTCACTGCAACTTCTTCCGATTATCTAAGGTTTAATGATAGTTTCAGGATACCCCCCACCCCCAGCAGAACCCCCCACGCCCCACCGCCGCAACAGCCCCCCCCCCCCCCCCGCACTTCCTCACTTTGGCGGCGTTCTGGGTTGAAAGTCTCGAAAATGGCAAGAGGCTACATTAACGTACGGCAACGGTATAAACTACAAGTAGTAAGGACGATATTGAGACAAACAATCATACAATGGAGCCGCTAGGCAATGAGGCACCGAAACCTGGGACTTTATGCTCAATCGCAGCTCCACAGTCGTCTACAACACTGCCCATGTCCATTCTGAACTGATAGAGTCGGGACGAATAGTACTCTCTCATTCCAAGCGATGCATGGTGTTTTCCAGGCGGATCGGACGCTCCAAACAGATCCCAAAATGTTGGCCAGGGTTCGTAGAACAAGTTCTGAAAATTTCAAGTCGCTGCCTCCACGGTCTGGACACGGTTCGTGTATGTCAGAAGTGCTATTTTAATGTCCAATATGCAAATCTTCGTCAATCTTTTCCTGCCTGCCAGAAACCCAATCACCGCCAATTTCTTTTCACTTTAAACTTCTGACGATTCTCTTAGGTTTAAAGGTTGTGTTGGGATCACGACGTCTTTTTTCGAACTGGCTTGAAAAGGAAGGACCAAATTCAAACAGTTACCTCCTCTCTTCAAAACGCTATATCCCACCCAATTCTAGGCAGATTTCCATGAAATTTTCACTCATTGATCATGGATAGTTGCGGCATCACTTTCCATGAAGAGCGATACGAATTTCGCATTTCGTCACGTCGAATTCGAAAAGAGCGCATGCGCATGGATTTCTCTGAAAACATCTTATAGATTTTAAGTAAAAATGGCAATTCGCACTTTTTGCTTTGAAATTGCAAGTTGCATGAATATGCCTGTTAGCACATGTTAACCCTCTACAATCTGCCAGACATCAATATTTTGGATACATTTGAGATAAAATGGACCATTTTCAAATAGACAGAGCACTCAAAGGGTATGTGTCAAACAAACATAACTCCTTTTGTCGGTCATTAACTTGTGGGACGACGATATTGATATTAACCCACTCTACCATTAATGATGGTTTTTACCTAAACAATTTTTTTTATAAAACTGAGTCATTTGAGACTACTATAACCACCTTTCTCATAACATCAATGAAAGAACTTCAGTGAGTCAATTAAAAACAATTCATCAGACACTGTGGGGGCATGAAAAATCAAGGAATCTCATCGGGAAAAGCCATGATTCTCCAGAATCATAAAGTCTAGTTAGGCTTTTCCCTCTGGAAAAGACTATTGTTTTTCTACGGATTATTATTTTTTTTTTTTTTTTTTTTCCTCACATTTTGTCCGTACGATTCAGAAGCCATTTTCGAACAGATTTTCACGAAATTTTGCACACGCATAGACGGGCACAAAATCTAAAAATGTATCGAAGCGGAATTTTCGATTTAACCCTTATTTCGTCGGAATTGGCAAAAAACTGCCAAAATTGGGGTTTATCGGCACTTTCTCGAAACACGTCTTGTAGATTTTTTTTAAACCTTCATCATTGATAGACCTGTCTGTGCCATGACCTTTGATACACATGACATATCAGGCGATGCATATGGTAACCCTCCACAGGCTGCCAAACATCGAAATTTTGATGAAATGGGCCGGTTTCAGGCCCCCAGAACGCCCAAACGATACAAGAGAGATAAACATAACTTCCTTTATTGGAAGTGGAATTCACCGGAGATCATTTTTGTAAGTAATAAGGGTGTTAAAAAAAGCAAGCGTTAACCCGTTTGGGGCTGGTTAAACAGCAATACCCCCATAAAGCTAAAAAATTCAGGTTTTCCGTGGATTTCTCTAAATGAGTCTTGTAGATTTTCAAGAAAAAATTGTCACTCCCAGGCCTTGATGTGACAATAGATGCTGCGTGGACAAAATACTGCGGTGAGCATTTGTTAGCCCTCCACGGGCTGCTAAAAGTCAAAATTGTGATAAAATGGGCTGTTTTTGGACGCCAACAGCACCCAACGGGTGCGCCACAAAGAAAAGTGCTTTCTTTTATCGAGCGCACAATCTATATGGAAACATTTTTGTAAGTAGTAAGGGTATTCAAAAGTCGAAGTCTTAACCCATTTTGGCAAAGCTAAAGAGAGAGACCCCTTAAAATCTAAAAATTCCCATTTTCTGTGGATTTAGCTAAAAATATCCTGTAGGTTGTCAAGAAAAAAATGACTACTCGCAGGTCTTAGTGTGACTTTACAAGCTGCATGGACAAAATATTCCGGTGAGCGTTTATTAACCCTCTGCAGGCTATCAAACATCGTAATTTTGTTGAAATGGGCTGTTTTCGGACACCCACAGCTCCCGACGTGTACCTGAGAAATAAACTTAATCTCCTTTGTCGGAAGTGGAATTCACCAAGGACCATTTTTGTAAATAATAAGGGTATTCAAAAAACCAAGCGTTAACCCCTTTTGTTGTTGTTAATAGTGATTCCCATCAAAGGCTTAAAAATTTATGTTTTCCCTGGATTTCTTTACAAACATCTGGTAGGGTTTTCAACAAAAAATGGCCATTGATAGGTCTTGGTGTCACATTACCACTTGAATGGATAAATTATTCTGGTACGCATTGGTTAACCCTTTATGAACTGCTAAAAGTCAAAATTCTGAAAAAATAGTCCATTTTTGGACACCAACAACATCAAATGAGAAGGCAACAGAGAAAAATAACTTCTTTTACCGGACGCAAAGCTGCCAATGAAACATTTTTGTAAGTAGTAAGTGTATTCAAAAATCAAGGTCTTAACCCATTTTTGGCTAGTTAAGGAGATATACCCCTAAAAGCTTAAAATTCCAGTTTTCTGTAGATTTCTCAAAAAGATTTTCAACAAAAAGTTTGCGTTCGCAGGTCTTGGAGTGACATTACAAGTTGCATGGACAAAATATTTCGGTAAGCATTTGCTAACCCTCCAGAGGCTGCCAAGCATAGACATTTTCAGAAAATGGGCTGTCAATTCCATGGTGTCCAACGCCATCGGTAGATTTATCCCAACAATATTACCGATCTTACCACCCCCACCCCTTCCCCTCTCTCTTTCTCCAACCAAACACACATTGAAAGGTACGTCTCACTTCATATTCCACACTACAGTGCATGATAATATTTGCGCAACGGCCAATCATGACCGTGACAGTTCTACGGATGGAGGAAGCCGGAGTACCCGGAGAGAACCACCAGTCAACGACGAGCAGCTGCCAGCTCCCCAACATCATAACTCCGCACTGCAGCACAGGCAGGGTTATATTGGTTGAAGACATGCGTACCATCCACGTGCAGTACGCCTTTGTACAGGGTGGCATCGTGCTCCCATTTGGATAATTGGCGTTAAGTAGCCTGGTTGCCAACATGAGGGCACGATGACGCCGTGTACTAAGGCATACTGAACGTCGATGGTACATATGTCTTCAACCTCTGTAACTCTGCTTGAGCGGAGCTTGAACAGAGTTAGAATGTTGAGGAGCTGACATTTGCTCGTCGATGCTTTGTGTTCTCTCCGGGTACTCCGGCTTCCTCCACCAAAAAAACTGTCACGGTCACGATTAGCCATTGTGCATAAGTATGTGACCTTAAACACCAATAAATAAATAAATAAATAAATAAATAAATAAATAAATAAATAAATAAATAAATAAATAAATTAGGGTATTCAAAAAATCAAGCCTTAACCCTGTTTATAGGATTAAAGACAGACAGCCCATGCCGTGTACGCTGCCTACATTACTTGTAAAATCGACACCCCCACTAAATCTTCTTCGAGGTGCGGTGTCGGATCGACCACCTGACGGTTCTGACCTCATTAGATAACACTTCTTCGTTGTATTTAGCAGCATGGATTTCCCTAAGAAGCAAAGACAAAAATACGTCTGCGGAAAATAATGGCAAATATTTTATTTAATCTGTATTTTGTCCGTATAGAAAATGTCTCGCCCACATATACCTAAACATGATTCAATGATACAATTGGACATATTTCTCTCGTAAAACCTGAAAAAAGACTTGATTTATTGCATTTTAGAATTGCGCGTGTATATTCTTAGAAGATTCTCTGTATGTTATTAATATACGGCGTCAGTCTTTGATCTCGTTTGGGACGATCAGTGATTAGCACCTTTTCGACAAGAGCCATCGAAGTAGAAAATAAAAAAAAATCATCAAATTTCACTAAAACCTTTTGCAGAATTGTGTTTTTCAGAAAACTCTTTCGCGATTGTGTGTGCATGTCGTGTACGCTGCCCATATGAACACAGAAATTGAGACCCCACTAATTACACTACGAGGTGGGGTCTCAAAACCCCACCACGTGACTTCAATTTGTCTATAATTAACTTGTGTTTTTTGCAAGTGCAGTAATCAGGTTTATTCTTCCACCAAAAATAATTTCAGTTCATTGTTGTTTAGTGATTGTTAGGTATTGCACTTAAATATAAATGGAATACGTATGCTCCATACGTGTTTTTTGATAATAAAAAGCATTAATATGGCAGAAAAACGATCAAAATATGGAGTTTGTATCGTGTTTTTAATCTCGCATGGATATGTCAAACTGAGTGATGGGATGTTCGGCTGACGTCGGTTTATCTTTTGATCTCTCAGACACTGACTCTTAATCAGATCAAATTTTTTCACAGTCAGTGAAAAATTACTTTTACTTTTACTTGAAATATTAAAAAGATAGTTCAATATTTGAAACAGTTATTAAAAGCTATTGCGATTCCGAATGTTGTTCATCAAAATCGATTCAGAACTCGAGGAATTACGAACAAATAAATATTATACCGTACTGAAATCATGGATGTGAGTTAAAATAATTATAACTTGACCAGCACAATATCTGGACATTTCCCCGACGGTCTTTTACCTAACTGTAGCTATTGACGGAGAAGAATCATGTTACCGGTACTAAATTTTGAATAAATTGTGGGTTGGAGGGGAGGGCGGAGGGAAACCGATTTACGATTGTATTTATTTTTTTATTTATTGGTGTTTAAGGTCATGTACTTATGCACAATGGCTAATCATGACCGTGACAGTTTTACGGGTGGAGGAAGCCGGAGTACCCAGAGAAACCCACCGAGCAACGACAAGCAGCTGCCAGCTCCCCACATCGTAACTCCGCACTGCAGCACAGGCAGGGTTAGATTGGTTGAAGACTTGTGTACCATCGACGTGCAGTACGCCTTAGTACACGGCGTCATCGTGCCCCCATGTTGCCAATCAGGGTTAAGTGCCTTGCCCAAGGACACGGCGCGGGAGTCCGAATTGATCGCTCAGACGGTCACCCATCCGATGATTAACCGGGCTCGACGTTGTTTAACTTCGGTGATCTGACGAGAACCGGTTACCGCAACGCCACCGCGCCCCCGATTTACGATTTTAAAAGTTAAGTTCAGAGTGGAATGTTAAAATGTACATGTTGAGAGTGGAATTAACATAAATAAACTACATTAACGAAAAAGGAATGTCTGTGGTGGCCCTGGGACCTTTCAGCCCAAGACGCTTCGGAATCCGTATATGCACTAGCAAGGACAACTGGCCAAGATGGGGGGGGGGGGGGCAAATGGGCAAAAGGCCTATTTGTGCATTTGGGTTTATGGGAGTCTGGGGTCCAATTGCCTCGTTTCGGAGATGGGGAGGGGGGGGGGACTATTTACTTCACCATTTAGGTGTGGTATGGATGACTGAATCTTACTCTGCCAAGACACTGAAATTTTTGATGTGCGGGCTGCGCCAGAAAAATCTCCGTCAATTCTCCAATAGAGGAACTAAAATCTCCTGTCTGAAAGACTTATTTAATTTTTGGGGTTTCAAGACACGAGTGGGGGACAAAACCAAAAAATAATAATAGGAAATTTCGGGGCATGTTTGAGCTAGGGTTATGATATGTGGTGGTCTGGCTTGTCGATCGGCATGCCATTAATGAAAATTTTTTTTTTTTTTTTATTTTCTATTGATTTTATTTACATGTGGTTATAATTATGATTGCTGAATTAATAAAAAGTAATTGAAATTGTTGATTTGTCTCTTATTTTTTCTCAAGCTTGTTATGTGCAGAGGTGTTAAAACAGATGTTGGTTTGAAGGACAGCTCTGTGCTTTGTCGCGCCACTCAAATGTTATTTCACACCTTGTGCAAGTGGTAGTTTAATCTACTATATTTAATTAATCACTTCAATCCCGACTGCTTTAATGTAGTCGTAGAATATTTTATTTTAGTGTCACATTTCAATACACATACATAATATACATAGAGTATTTACAAAATATTTATATGAAATCCAGCCTATGGAGGCTTATGAGACACATTTTCATCAGAGGTAGGTCTTTTTTTACAGTAGTTCATAAAAAAAAAAAAAAAAACAAAAACAAAAAACCCAAACCCGAAAAAACAAAACACATGCACGCACGCACACCATCACACACACACCCTTGCGCCCCCCCCCCCCCACACAGAGTAATATGCAGACATACGCACACATGCACTTGCGTATACTTTCGTGTACTAATTTTCTTTCACTTTTTCTTACTTTATCCCCCCCCCCCCCATCACGTGTATCTGTCTCTCTCTATCTCTTTCCCGCTGAAGTGTATTCTCTCTTAGAATGGCACATTCTCAGATATTTTAATTCGGTATCTCCCTTATATTCACCCACGTATTTTTACATACACACAGGCTTAGCTATTTCAATTGGTAATACAAATAATAACAACAATGTTGAGGAACGTTGAAAAATCTGCAAATGCAAAGAGTATAAAAGTATGTACAAACCCCTTCAGAACTGGATGAAGGATATTTGTTTCGGTATGCAAATATCTCCCGTCCACCCCCCCCCCCACCCCCCCACCCACTTAGTTTCAGTCACGAGTGAGATACTTTTTGGTATCCATTCAAAAACACTATATTTCCTTTTTACTATATCCTTTTTATACGTATCTTTAATTGCATAGCCCGACAAGAGTAAGACAGGAAAGAGGATGGGCTGGTCGAGTTGACTCAATGTCGTAAACTGGTATCACTTCGATCATTAGCCGTGCGCCGGTCATAGCCATGCGCCGTGGGCGCTTATGTGGCGCAGGAGGCTTTTTCGCCCCCACTTCCCACCCAAGAAAAACACGGTTCATCACGTGTTGGCCTACAGCTGTAAACAAAATGTGAAATTGGGAACGTCGCGACTATTAGTTGTTTTTTTCAAGTCTGGTTTATTTATTTCCTCGATCAAATCGATCATGCAAACACAACAGTTTAGTTTCGAAAGTGACGAGGACTTTGCACTCAACCAAATGGAACTGACTGTTCTATTCCCAATTTACAATTTCAAACCACGCCGTCTGCCTCCTCCAAATTCCAATTTTAATTTAAAATAAATTATCTACTACCAGTAACAAACGCAGTTGTCTTGCCAGTTGACGTCACAAGACAGTATTTATTAATCAGCAAAGAAACGGACATGCAAAAGCAATTAAACAAATCGTTAACGCTCGTGACCACGGTGGATCAGTGTTTTGAAAACTGCCTTCCACTAATCAAACACTGCGGTCCACTGGAACTCCACGGTGGAGAACACACCGCGGCGGCGTTTTTGTTTCAATCCACATTGAACGTACTGTAATTAATGTTAGTTATAAAGAAACCAAATGAATTTAAAAGATTAAAAAAAGACAACTCATTTATGTAAATATCAATGTGCAAAAAACAAACTTATTTATGTTGATATCTATGTGCAGTGTAGGCTATTATGTTTCTATAGTTTATCGCTTGTTAAAAGTTGATACACTTGAATGAAATAAAATATATCAAAGCCAATGTTCTTGTTATTGTTGCTCTGTTGTCAGATAAGTAATTAATTGTACACGCCCACTCATAAATAGTTCCTCTATAAATAGACAGCACTAATCTAAATTTAGCATCAATAACTGGGGTATTTATTGACCAGTCTCATATGGGTACTGTACACGTAATGGTAGTTTTCAAAATTCCGATCAGTAATCACGAAATTATAAATATGTTGTTGTCAATAACAAAATTGAAAGCGTGTCCGTCAAACTTGCATGATGTCAGCACTCGACTCGGGTGAAATACTGCGGAGAGTAAGAAACGCTGATATCGCAGTAGGCTTTAAACTGTCCATGGAATGGTCCTAAAATCAGGTTTATATTTGCAGCTTTACTACAAATAAGTTTCCTGCTGTTTCTTGTTGAAATGTTGTTTCCGTCAAGGCCAAGTATCATAGAAAATTTGGAACCTGTGCAATAGGATTGGACACCTGCCCCATGAACAACTGCCTGCTATTAAAATTAATTAGCGGGGGCATCTGCCTTCCTGCCCTCCCCCCCCCCCCCCGCTGTTTATTTTACCTAGGACACCTGTCCCCTGCTGTTTCTTTTACCTAGGACACGTGCCCCCCCCCCTGCTGTTTTTACACCAAGTACACCTGCCCCTCCCCATTGACCTTTCTATCTTTAGAAGCACCCGGGCCGACGGGGAGAGGGCGTGGTTGTGAGCATGGCTAGATTTCGCTGTAAATTGGGGTTGAAGGAAGGTACCCTCAAATCTCGGTAGAAAGTGGCGAAAATGACAAAAGGCTACTTCAACATATGGTAACGCTATAAACTACAGGCGATCTGGGCGATGTACAGACGAAAGATCGTACCTTGGAGCCGGTTAGGCAATTTGGCACAAAAAAACTCCGGCTTTATACTTAATCGCTGCTCTACAGTAGTCTACAATAGTGCCCAATTCCTTTCCAAACTGATAGAGTCGGGACGAATAGTACTCTCACTTTCCACGCGATGCATGGTGTTCTCCACGCGGTATCGACACTTGCAACAGATGCCAAAATGTCGGCCAGGGTGCGTAGAACAAGTTCTGAAAATCAGAAGTCGCTGCCTTCAGCGGTCTGGACACGGTTCGTGTTTGTGTGAAGTGCAATTTGAATGTCTAACTGGCAAATTTTCGTTAATCGTTTCCCGCCAAAAAACATACTCACCGTCGATTTCTTTTCACTTCAACTTCTGCGGATTATCTAAGGTTTAAAGATAGTGTCAGGATACCCCCCCCCCCCCCCCCGCCGCTGCAGCCCCCCCTCCCCCGCACTTCCCCACCTTGGCGGCGTTCTGGGTCGAAAGTCTCGAAAACGGCAAGAGGCTACATTAAAGTATGGCAACGGTATAAACTACAAGTAGTAAGGACGATATTGAGACAAACAATCATACCTTGGAGTCGGTAAGGCAATGAGGCACCGAAACCTGGGACGTTATGCTCAATCGCAGCTCTACAGTCGCCTACAACACTGCCCATGTCCATTCTAAACTGACAGAGTCGGGACGAATAGTACTCTCACATTCCAAGCGATGCGTGGTGTTTTTCAGGCGGTCCGGACGCTCCAAACAGATCCCTCTTGTTTAGCCATTGTAATGGAACACTTCCGTAGGAGTTTGAGCAACATTTATCAGTGGAAATCTCTGCCCCTTCACTGTGAGCCTTACTTCTTCTTTTTTCTTCTTCTTCCTCTCTCTCTCTCTCTCTCTCTCTCTCTCTCTCTCTTGCCTATTTTTATTTGGTACATTATTTATTTGCTACCATTATTACAATAATTATATTATTAAATGTTATATGTAATGGAGAGGAGGGTTTGCTAAGTGTTGAGCACTTGTCCTCCAATCCTTTTGCTATGCTTTTGTTGGCAAATAAATATGTTTAAACTAACAGATCCCAAAATGTCGGCCAGGGTTCGTCGAACAAGTTCTGAAAATTTCAAGTCGCTGCCTCCAGCGGTCTGGACACGGTTCGTGTATGTCAGAAGTGCTATTTTAATGTCCAATACCAGAAACCCAATCACCGCCAATTTCTTTTCACTTTAAACTTCTGACGATTCTCTTTGGTTTAAAGGTTGTGTTTGGATCCCTGGGTGGCGGTCTTAAAGAAGCAACTTCCATTTACAGCCAACTCTCCACCAGTCACACACAATTGTAACATTTAAGTGGACTTACTCCAGAGAGGGGGGGGGGGGGGGGGCACTAAAGGAGTCTGCGCCCATTCACGACATCTTTTTTCGAACTGGCTTGAAAAGGAAGGACCAAATTCAAACAGTTACCTCCTCTTTTCAAAACGCTATATCCCAGCCAATTCTAGGCAGATTTCCATGAAATTTTCACTCGTTGTTCATGGATAGTTGCGGCATCACTTTCCATGAAGGGCGATACGAGGGGGCGCGGTGGCTCAGTAGGTAGAGGTGCAGGCTGCAAGCCGAGAGGTCCTCGGTTCGAATCCCACCTGTGGCAACCGCGTTGTGTCCTTGGGCAAGACACTTCACTCCCATTGCCCACGTGGGGCACGGTACTAAGGCGTACTGCACGTCGATGGTGCACCTGTCTTCAACCAATGCTAACCCTGGTTGTGTGGAGTTGGTATGTTGGGGAGCTGACAGTTGCTCGCCGTTGCTCGGTGGTTCTCCGGCTTCCTCCACCCGTAAAACTGTCACGGTCATGATTAACCATTGTGCAGAAATATGTGACCTTAAACACCAATAAATAAATAAATAATAAGAGCGATACGAATTTCGCATTTCGTCACGTCGAATTCGAAAAGAGCGTATGCGCATGGCTTTCTCTGAAAACATCTTGTAGATTTTTAGTAAAAATGGCCATTCGCACTTTTGGGTTTGGAATTGCAAGTTGCATGAATAAATATTCCTGTTAGCACATGTTAATCCTCTACAAACTGCCAGACATCAATATTTTGGATACATTTGAGATAAAATGGACCATTTTCAAATAGACAGAGCACTCAGTGCGTATGTGTCAAACAAACATAACTTCTTTTGTCGGCCATTAACTTGAGGGACGACGATATTAATATTAACCCACTCCACCGGTAATGATGGTTTTACCTAAACAATTTTTTTATCAAACTGAGTCATTTGAGATCACCTTTCTCATAACATCAATGAAGGAACTTCAGTGAGACAGTTAAGAACAATTCATCAGACACTGTGGGGGCATGAAAAATCAAGGAATCTCATCGGGAAAAGCCATGATGGGCTGTTTTTAGACGCCAACAGCACCCAAACAGTATTCCAGAGAGAAAGGGACCTTCATTTATCGGACGCAAAATTGATCGGAAAATATTTTTGAAAGTGGTAAGGGTATTCAAAATTTGACGTCTTAACCCATTTTGGGCTGGTTAAATAGAGATACCCATTAAAATCTTAAAATCCCCGTTTTCTGTAGATTTCTCTATCAACATTTTGTAGGTTTTCAAGAAAAAATTCGGCTATTTGCAGGTCTTGGTGTGACATTACAAGTTGCATGAACAAAATATTCCGGTCAGCATTAGTTAACCCTCCCCGGGCTGTTGAAGGTCAAAATTGTGATAAAATGGGCTGTTTTTGGACACCAACAGCACCCAAAGGGTACACCACAAAGAAAAGTGCCTCCTTTTATCGAGCGCACAATTTATACGGAAACATTTTTGTAAGTAGTAAGGGTATTCAAAAGTCGACGTCTTAACCCATTTTGGGCAGGCTAAAGCGAGATATCCCTTGAAAGCTTTAAATTGCCATTTTCTGTGAAATTCCCTAACGGTAACTTGTAGAGTTTCAAGACAATTTGACTATTCGTAGGTCTTTATGTGACATTACAAGTTGCATGGACAAAATACTCCGGTGAGCGTTTATTAACCATCTACAAGCTGCCAAGCATCGTAATTTTGTTAACATGGGGCTGTTTTCAGACACACACAGCACCCAATGTAGACATGAGAGATAAACATAATCTCCTTTGTTGGAAGTGAAATTCACAGAGGACCATCTTTGTAAGTAATAAAAACAAGCGTTAACCCCTGTTGGGGAGGTTAACACGGATACCCATCGATAGCTTAAAAAATCGTTTTCCCTGGATGTCTTCACAAACATTTTGTGGGGTTTCCAAGAGAAAATGGCCGTTGATAGGTCTTGGTGTCATATGACCAGTTGCATGGATAAATTATTCTGGTAGGCATTTGTTAACCCTCCATGGGCTGCTAAATGTAAAAAAATGAAGAAATAGTCTGTTTTTGGACACCAACAAATGGAAATGCCACAGAGAAACGTAACTTCTTTTACCGGACGCAAAACTGATAGGGAAACATTGATCTTGATATTAACCCATTCTACCATTAATGATGGGTTTTACCTAAGCATTTTTTTTTATCAAACCCAAACTGAGTCATTTGAGACTACTATACTCACCTTTCTCATAACATCAATGAGGGAACTTCAGTGAGACAGTTAAAAACAATTCATCAGACACTGTGGGGTCATGAAAAATCATGGAATCTAATCGGGAAAAGCCATGATTCTCCAGAATCATAAAGTCTAGTTGGGTTTTTTTTTTTTTTTTTTTTTTTTTTTTTCCCCCCGACACATTTTGTCCGTACGATTCAGAAGCCACTTTCGAACCGATTTTCACGAAATTTTGCACCCGCAAAGAGAGGCACAAAATCTAAAAATGTACCGAAGCGGAATTTTCGATTTAACCCCTTTTTCGTCAGAATTGGCAAAAAACTGCCAAAATTGGGGTTTATCGGCACTTTCTCGAAACAGGTCTTGTAGATTTTTTTTATACATTCGTCATAGCTAGATGTGTCCATGACACGTCCTTTGATACACACGACATATCAGGCGATGCATATGGTAACCCTCCACAGGCCGCCAAACTTCGAAATTTTGATGAAATGAGCTGTTTTCGGGCCCCCACAGCACCCAAACGATACACGATAGATACACATACCTTCCTTTATTGGGAGTGGAATTCACCGAGGATCGTTTTTGTCAGTAATAAGGGTGTTCGGAAAACCAAGCGTTAACCCGTTTTGGGCTGGTTAAACAGAAATACCCCCATAAAGCTAAAAAATTCATGTTTTCAGTAGATTTCTCTAAACGAGTCTTGTAGATTTTCAAGAAAAATTTGTCACACCCAGCACTTGGTGTGACAATAGAAGTTGCATTGACAAAATACTGCGGTGAGCATTTGTTAACCCTCCACGGGCTGCTAAAAGTCAAAATTGTGATAAAATGGGCTGTTTTTGAACGCCAACAGCACCCACTTGGTGTACCACCGAGAAAGGTTCCTTCTTTTATCGGACGCAAAATTGATGGGGAAACATTTTTGATAGTGGTAAGGGTATTCAAAAGTCGAAGTCTTAACCCATTTTGGGTTGGTTAAAGAGAGATGCCCCTTAAAAGCTTAAAATTCCCATTTTCCGTGGATTTCTCTAAACGAGTCTTGTAGA
Source organism: Pictodentalium vernedei (assembly GCA_031216915.1). NCBI lineage: Eukaryota > Metazoa > Mollusca > Scaphopoda > Dentaliida > Dentaliidae > Pictodentalium > Pictodentalium vernedei. The sequence goes on from CM062296.1 coordinate 542,567,882, forward strand.
TTTTCAAGAAAAATTTGTCATTCCCATGCCTTGATGTGACAATATAAGTTGCATGGACAAAATAAGGCGGTGAGCATTTGTTAACCCTCCACGGGCTGCTAAATGTCCAAATTGTGATAAAATAGGCTGTTTTTGAACACCGACAGCACCCACTTGGTGTACAACCGAGGAAGGTTCCTTCTTTTATCGGACGCAAAATCGATGGGGAAACAATTTTGATAGTGGTAAGGGTATTCAAAAGTCGAAGTCTTAACCCATTTTGGGCTGGTTAAAGAGAGATACCCCTTAAAAGCTTAAAATTCCCATTTTCTGTGGATTTCTCTAAAAGCAACTAGTAGGTTTTCAGGAAAAAATTACTATTCGCAGGTCCTTGTGTGACATTACAAGTTGCATGGACAAAATATTCCGGTGAGCATTTATTAACCCTCTACAGGCTGCTAAGCATCGTAATTTTGTTGAAATAGGCCGTTTTCAGATGCACACAACACCCAATGCATACCCGAGAGATAAACATAATCTACTTTGTTGGAAGTAGAATTCACCGAGGGCCAAATTTGTTAGTAATAAGGGTATTCAAAAAGCCAAGCATTAACCCCTTTTGGGATGGTTAATAGCAATACCCATCAAAAGCTTAAAAAATCATGTTTTCCCTGAATTTCTTTAGAAACGTCTCGTAGGAGTTCAAGAGAAAATGGTCATTGATAGGCCTTAGAGTCACATTACCAGTTGCATGGATAAAATATTCAGATAAGCATTTGTTAACCCTCCATGGGCTGCTAAATGTCAAAATTTCGAAAAAAATAGTCTGTTTTTGGACCCCAACAACATCAAATGGGAATGCTGCAGAGATACATAACTTCTTTTACCGTACGCAAAACTGATAGGGAAAATTTTTAGTAAGTAGTAAGGGTATTCAAAAATTGAAGTCTTAACCCATTTTCTCTCGGTTAAGGGGATGTACCCCTTAAAAGCTTAAAATTCCCATTTTCTGTAGATTTCTCCAAAAAATCTGGTAAGTATTCAAGAGAAATTGACCATTTGCAGGTCTTGGAGTGACATTACAAGTTGCATGAACAAAAGATTCCGGTAAGCGTTTGTTAACCCTCCAAAGGCAGCAAATTTTGAGAAAATGGGCTGTACTTGGCCACCCATTACACCCAATGTGTACCTGCGAGATGAACATAACCACCTGCATTGGAAGTGGGATTCGGCGAGGATCATTTTTGTAAGTAATGAAGGTATTCATAAAATTAAGCATTAACCCGTTTAGGGCTGGTTACAGTGTGATACCCCTCAAAAGGTTAAAAATTCATGTTATCCGAGGATTTCTATAAAAACATAATGTAGATTTTCAAGAAATATTGGCCATTCTCTGATCTTAGTGTGAATTACAAATTGCATGTACAAAATATTCCAGTAAGCATTTGTTAACCCTATGCTGGTTCTCAAACATCAAAATGTTGAAAAAGTGGGCTGTGTTTGCATACCCGCAGCACCCAAAGTTAAGAGGAGAAAACAACATAAGTGGAAGTAGAATTCATTGAGAATTATTTTTATAAGTAATAAGCGTATTAAAAAAACAACCCTTAACCCGTTTTGGGCTGGATAAACAATTATACCCGTCAACAGCTTAAAATTCATGTTCTCCCTGGATTTCTCTGAAAACATCTTGTAGATTTTTAAGTAAAAATGGCCATTCACAGTTTTTGGTGTGAAATTACAAGTTTCAAGAAATGAATAAATATTCCTGTTAGCACTTGTTAACCCTTAACAAACTGCCAGAGATCAATATTTTGGATACATTTGAAATAAAAAGGACCATTTTCAAATAGATACAGCACTCAGTGGGTATGTGTCAAACAAACATAACTCCTTTTGTCGGTCATTAACTTGTTGGACGACGATATTGTTATTACCCCTCTCCACCGTTAATGATGGTTTTTACCTAAACAATTTTTTTTTATCAAGCTGAGTCATTTGAGACTTCTATACTCACCTTTTTCATGACATCAGTGAAGGAACTTCAGTGAGACAGTCAAAAGCAATTCATCATACACTGTGGGGTCATGACAAATCATGGAATCTCATCGGGAAAAGCCATGATTCTCCAGAATCATAAAGTCTAGTTTTTTTTTATTTTTTTATTTTTTGGGGGTTTTTTTGGGGTTTTTTTTTTCCACACATTTTGTCCGCACGATTCCGAAGCCATTTTCAGACCGATTTTCACAAAATTTTGAACACGCATAGAGGGGCACAAAATCTAAAAATGCACCGAAGCGGAATTTTCGATTTAACCCTTATTTCCTCAGAATTGGCAAAAAACTGTCAAAATCGGGGTTTATCGGCACTTTCTCGAAACACGTCTTGTAGATTTTTTTTTAAACCTTCATCATTGATAGACCTGTCAGTGCCACGACCTTTGATACACATGACATATCAGGCGATGCATATGGTAACCCTCCACAGGCTGCCAAACATCGAAATTTTGATGAAATGGGCCGGTTTCAGGCCCCCAGAACACTCAAACGATACACGAGAGATAAACATAACTTCCATTATTTGAAGTGGAATTCACGGGAGATCATTTTTGTAAGTAATAATGGTGTTCAAAAAACCAAGCAGTAACCCGTTTTGGGCTGGTTAAACAGCAATACCCCCAAAAAACTCAAAAATTCAGGTTTTCCGTGGATTTCTCTAAACGAGTCTTGTAGATTTTCATGAAAAAATTGTCACTCCCAGGCCTTGATGTGACAATAGAAGTTGCATGGACAAAATACTTCGGTGAGCATTTGTTAACCCTCCACAGGCTTCTAAATGTCAAAATTGTGATAAAATGGGCTGTTTTTCGACGCCAACGGCACCCAATGGGTACGCCACAAAGAAAAGTGATTTATTTTATCGAGCGCACAATCTATAGACAAACATTTTTGTAAGTAGTAAGGGTATTCAAAAAACGAAGTCTTAACCCATTTTGGGCAGGCTAAAGAGAGAGACCCCTTAAAATCTAAAAATTCCCATTTTCTGGGGATATCTCCAAATACATTCCATAGGTTTTCAAGAAAAATTGACTACTTGCAGGTCTTTGCGTGACATTACCAGTGGCATGGACAAAATATTCTGCTGAGCGTTTATTAACCCTCTACAGAATGCCAAGCATCATAATTTTGTTGAAATGGGTTGTTTTCAGACACACACAGCACGCAATGTATGTCCGAGATTTACATACAATCTCCTTTTTTGGAAGTGGAATTCACTGAGGACCATTTTTGTAAGTAATAAGGGTATTCAAAAACCCAAGCGTTAACCCCTTTTGGGGTGGTTATTAGCGATACCCATCAAAAGCTAAAAAAAAATCATGTTTTCCGTGGATTTCGTTACAAACATCTTGTAAGTTTTCAACAGAAAATGGTCATTGATAGGTCTTGGAGTCACATTACCGGTTGCATGGATAAAATATTCCAGTAAGCATTTGCTAACCCTCCATGGGCTGCTAAATGTCAACATTTTGAAAAAATAGTCTGTTTTTGGACACCAACAACAACAAATGGGAATGCCACAGAGATACATAACTTCTTTTACCGGATGCAAAACTGACAGAGAAAAATTTAGTAAGTAGTAAGGGTATTCAAAAAATCGAGGGCTTAACCCATTTTCGCCTGGTTAAGATGTACCCCTTAAAAGCTTAAAATTTCAGTTCTCTGTGGATTTCTCCAAAAAATCTAGTAAGTGTTCAAGAAAAATTGACCATTTGCAGGTCTTGGAGTGACATTGCAAGTTACATAGACAAAATATTCCGGTAAGCGTTAGTTAACTCTCCAGAGGCTGCAAAGCATAGAAATTTTGAGAAAATGGACTGTTCTTGGACACCCATTGCACGCAATGTGTACCTGCGAGATAAACATAACCTCCTTCTTTGGAAGTGGAATTCATCAGACCAAGCATTAACCCATTTAGGGCTGGTCTTAACCCGTTTTGGGCTGGTTAAACAGCGGTACCCATCAAAGACATAAAATTTCATGCTTTCCCTGGATTTCTTTAAAAACATCTTGTAGATTTCAAGAAAAAATGGCCATTCACGGGTCTTCATGTGACATTACAAGTTACATGGACAAAATATTCCGTTGAGTATTCGTTAACTCTCCACGAGCTGCTAAACATCAAAATGTTGATAAAATGGATTGTTTTCAGACACCAAGAGCACCCAATGGATATGTAACAGAGATATAACTTCTTTTACTGCACGTACAATTCATTTAGAAGAATGAAACTTAACCTATTTTAGACTGGATAAGGAGAGATACCCCTTAAAAGCTTGAAATTTACATTTTCTGTGGATTTCGCTAACCACTTGATTTTCAAGAACAATTGGACATTGGCAGGTCTTACAAATTGCATAGATAGAATATTCCGCTAGTCGTTTGTTAATCCCGCTACAGGCTGCTAAACGTAAAAATTTTGATAAAATCGGCTGTTTTCGGGCAGGAAATGGGTATGTAATAGGTAAACATAACCTCTTTTATCAGACTCAGAATTCATGAGGGATAATGTATGATAGTGTTAAGGGTATTCAAGGGAGCGTGGTGGCTCAGTGGTAGACTGTTGTACTAATATGCTAGAGGTCCCAAGTTCGATCCCCGTCCGGGATGACTCACGTTGTGTCCTTGGGCAAGGCACTTTAGCCCGGTTGCCGACATGGGGGCACGATGACGCCGTGTACTAAGGCATACTGCACGTCGATGGTACATATGTCTTCACCCTCTGTAACCCTGCTTGAGCGGAGCTTGAACAGAGTTAGAATGTTGAGGAGCTGACAGTTGCTCGTCGATGCTTGGTGGTTCTCTCCGTGTACTCCGGCTTCCTCCACCTATAAAACTATCACGGTCACGATTAGCCATTGTGCATAAGTATGTGACCTTAAACACCAATAAATAAATAAATAAATAAATAAATAAATAAATAAATAAATAAATAAATAAATAAATAAATAAGGGTATTCAAAAACCAAGCCTTAACCCTGTTTATAGGATTAAAGACAGACAGCCCATGCCGTGTACGCTGCCTACATTACTTGTAAAATCGACACCCCCACTAAATCTACTTCGAGGTGCGGTGTCGGACCCGACCACCTGACGGTTCTGACCTCATTAGATAACACTCCGCTCCTTCGTTGTATTATCAGCATGGATTTCCCCAAGAAGCAAAAACAAAAATACGTCTGCGGAAAATAATGGCAAATATTTTATTTAGTCTGTATTTTGTCCGTATAGAAAATGTCTCGCCCACATATACCTAAACATGATTCAATGATACAATTGGACATATTTCTTTCGTAAAACCTGAAAAAAGACTTCATTTATTTCATTTTAGGATTGCGCGTGTATATTCTTAGAAGATTCTCTGTGTGTTATTAATATACAGCGTCAGTCTTTGATCTCGTTTGGGACGATCAGTGATTAACACCGTTTCGACAAGAGCCATCGAAATTGAAAATAAAAAAAAATAATCAAATTTCACTAAAACCTTTTGCAGAATCGCGTTTTTCAGAAAACTCTTTCGTGATTGCAAGTGTCATTTTCAAAATTCCAATCAGTAATCACGAAATTATAAATATGTTGTTGTCAATAACAAAATTGAAAGCATGTCCGTCAAACTTGCATGACGTCAGAACTCGACTCGGGTGAAATACTGCAGTGATGCAGTGAAAGGACGAGAGTAATAAACGCTGATATCGCAGTAGGCTTTAAACTGTCCGTGGAATGGTCCTAAAATCATGTTTAAATTTGCAGCTTTACTGCAAATAGGTTTCCCGTTGTTTCTTGTTGAAGTGTTGTTTCCGTCAAGGCCAAGTACCATAGAAAATTTGGAACACCGAGCAGTGGGCCTACCCCATGAACACCTGCCTGTTATTAAAATTAATTAGCGGGGACATCTGCCCCCCCCCCCCCCCCTTCCTGCTGTTTTTTTTGCCTAGGACACCTGAACCTATTGTTTCTTTTACCTAGGACACGTGCCCCCCCCCCCCCCCCCCCCTGCTGTCTTTCACCAGCTACACCTGCCCCCGTTTGTTTGCTAACGGGCCACTCCCCATTTACCTTTCTATCTTTAGAAGCACCCAGGCCGACGGGGAGAGGGCGTGGTTGTGAGCATGGCTAGATTTCGCTGAAGGAAGGTACCCTCAAATCTGGGTCGAAAGTGGCGAAAATGACAAAAGGCTACTTCAACATATGGTAACGGTATAAACTTCAGACGATCTGGGCGATGTACAGACGAAAGATCATACCTTGGAGCCGGTTAGGCACAAAAAACTCCGATTTTATGCTCAATCGCTGCTCTACAGTAGTCTACAATAGTGCCCAATTCCATTCCAAACTGATAGAGTTGGGAGGAATAGTACTCTCACTTTCCTCGCGATGCGTGGTGTTCTCCACGCGGTCTCGACACTTGCAACAGATGCCAAAATATCGGCCAGGGTGCGTAGAACAAGTTCTGAAAATTAGAAGTGGCTGCCTTCGGCGGTCTGGACACGGTTCGTGTTTGTGAAAAGTGCAATTTTAATGTCAAATTGGCAAATTTTCGTTAATCGTTTCCCGCCAAAACACCTACTCACCGCCGATTTCTTTTCACTGCAACTTCTTCCGATTATCTAAGGTTTAAAGATAGTGTCAGGATACCCCCCCCCCCCCGCCGCTACAGCCTCCCCCCCACCCGCACTTCCTCACTTTGGCGGCGTTCTGGGTTGAAAGTCTCGAAAATGGCAAGAGGCTACTTTAACGTACGGCAACGGTATAAACTACAAGTAGTAAGGACGATATTGAGACAAACAATCAAACAATGGAGCCGCTTAGGCAATGAGGCACCGAAACCTGGAACGTTATGCTCAATCGCAGCTCCACATTCGTTTACAACACTGCCCATGTCCATTCTGGACTGATAGCGTCGGGACGAATAGTACTCTCTCATTCCAAGCGATGCGTGGTGTTTTCCTGGCGGCTCGGACGCTGCAAACAGATCCCAAAATGTCGGCCAGCGTTCGTAAAACAAGTTCTCAAAATTTCAAGTCGCTGCCTCCAGCGGTCTGGACACGGTTCGTGTATGTCAGACGTGCTATTTTAATGTCCAATATGCAAATCTTCGTCAATCTTTTCCTGCCTGCCAGAAACCCAATCACCGCCAATTTCTTTTCACTTTAAACTTCTGATGATTCTCTTAGGTTTAAAGGTTGTGTTGGGATCCCTGGGTGGCGGTCTTAAAGAAGCAACTTCCATTTACAGCCAACTTTCCACCAGTCACACAAAATTGTAACATTTAAGTGGACTTACTCCAGAGAGACGGGGGGGGGGGGGGGTGGGGGGGGTGGGGGGGGGAACTAAAGGAGTCTGCGACCATTCACCACGTCTTTTTTCGAACTGGCTTCAAAACGAAGGACCAAATTAAAACAGTTACCTCCTCTCTTCAAAACGCGATATCCCAGCCAATTCAAGGCAGATTTCCATAAAATTTTCACTCGTTGTTCATGGATAGTTGCGGCATCACATTTCGTCATGTCGAATTCGAAAAGAGCGCATGTGCATGGATTTCTCTGAAAACCCTGTAGATTTAAAGTAAAAATGGCCATTCACACTTTTTGGTTTGAAATTGCAAGTTGCATGAATAAATATGCCTGTTAGCACATGTTAACCCTCTACAATCTGCCGGACATCAATATTTTGGATACATTTGAGATAAAAAAATGGACCATTTTCAAATAGACAGAGCACTCAGTGGGTATGTGTCAAACAAACATAACTCCTTTTGTCGGTCATTAACTTGTGGGACGACGATATTAATATTAACCCACTCCACCGTTAATGACGGTTTTTACCTAAACAATTTTTTATCAAACTGAATCATTTGAGACTACTATAATCACCTTTCTCATAACATCAGTGAAGGAACTTCAGTGAGACAGTTAAAAACAATTCATCAGACACTGTGGGGGCATGAAAAATCAAGGAATCTCATCGGGAAAAGCCATGGTTCTCCAGAATCATAAAGTCTAGTTTGAGACTACTATCTTCACCTTTCTCATAACATCAATGAAGGAACTTCAGTGAGACAGTTAAAAACAATTCATCAGACACTGTGGGGTCATGAAAAATCATGGAATCTCATTGGGAAAAGCCATGATTCTCCAGAATCATAAGGTCTAGTTTTTTTTGGGTTTTTTTCCACACATTTTTGTCCGTACGATTCAGAAGCCATTTTCGAACCGATTTTCACACAATTTGGTACATGCATAGAGCGGCAAAAAATCTAAAAATGGACTAATGCGGAATTTTCGATTTAACTCTTATTTCGCCAGAATTGGCAAAAAACTGCCAAAATTGGGGTTTATCGGCACTTTCTCGAAACACGTCTTCAGGATTTTTTTAAATATTCATTATTACTAGACCTGCCTATGACACAACCTTTGATACACACGACATATTAGGCGATGCATATGGTAACCCTCCACAGCCTGCCAAACATCGAAATTTTGATGAAATGGGCCGGTTTCAGACCCCCACAGCACCCAAACGATACCCGAGAGGTAAACATAACTTCCTTTATTGGAAGTGGAATTCACCGAGGATCATTTTTGTAAGTAATAAGGGTTTTCAGAAAACCAAGTGTTAACCCGTTTTGGGCTGGTTAAACAGCAATACCCCAAAAAAGCTCAAAACTTCATGTTTTCCGTGGATTTCTCTAAACGAGTCTTGTAGATTTTCAAGAAAAATTGGTCACTCTCAGGTCTTGGTGCGACATTACAAGTTGCATGGATAAAATATTCCGGTCAGCATTAGTTAACCCTCCCCGGGCTGCTGAAGGTCAAAATTGTGATAAAATGGGCTGTTTTTGCACACCAACAGCACCCAAAGGGTACACCACAAAGAAAAGTTTCTTCTTTTATCGCGCGTACAATTTATATGGAAACATTTTTGTAAGTAGTAAGGGTATTCAAAAGTCGACGTCTTAACCCATTTTGGGCAGGCTAAAGAGAGATATCCCTTGAAAGCTTTAAATTCCCATTTTCTGTGAATTTCCCTAACGGTAACTTGTAGGGTTTCAAGACAAATTGACTATTCGTAGGTGTTTATGTGACATTAACCATCTACAAGCTGCCAAGCATCGTAATGTTGTTAACATGGGACTGTTTTCAGACACGCACAGCACCTAATGTATACATGAGAGATAAACATAATCTCCTTTGTTTGAAGTGGAATTCACAGAGGACCATTTTTGTAAGTAATAAAGGTATTCAAAAAGCCAAGCGTTAACCCCTGTTGGGGAGGTTAACAGGGATACCCATCAAAAGCTTAAAAATCGTTTTCCCTGGATTTCTTTACAAACATTTTGTGGGGTTTTCAAGAGAAAATGGCCGTTGATAGGTCTTGGTGTCATATGACCAGTTGCATGGATCAATTATTCTGGTAGACATTTGTTAACCCTTCATGGGCTTTTACCGGACGCAAAACTGATAGGGAAACATTGATATTGATATTAACCCATTCTACCATTAATGATGGGTTTTACCTAAACATTTTTTTATCAAAACCAAACCGAATCATTTGGGACTACTATACTCACCCTTCTCATAACATCAATGAAGGAACTTTTGTGAGACAGTTAAAAACAATTCATCAGACACAGTGGGGGTCAAGAAAAATCATGGAATCTAATTGGTGTTTAAGGTTTGTAAGTAGTAAGGGTATTTAAAAGAATGAAACTTAACCCATTTTGAACTGGATAAGGAGAGATGCCCCTTAAACGCTTAAAATTTACATTTTCGTGGGTTTCGCTAACTGCTTGTTGGGGATTTTCAAGAACAATTTGACATTGGCAGGTCTTACAAATTGCATATATAGAATATTCCGCTAGTCGTTTGTTAATCCCTCTAGCGGCTGCTAAACGTCAAAATTTTAATAAAATCGGCTGTTTTCGGGCAGCAAAATGGGTATGCAATAGATAAACATGACCTCTTTTATCAGATTTAGAATTCCTGGGGGATAATGTATGATAGTATTGAGGGTATTCAAGGGAGCGTGGTGGCTCAGTGGTAGACTGTTGTACTTCTATGCTAGAGGTCCCGCGTTCGATCCCCATCCGGGAAGACTCACGTTGTGTCCTTGGGCAAGGCACTTTGGTCCGGTTGCCGACATAGGGGCACGATGTCCCCATGTACTAAGGCATACTGCACGTCGATGGTGCACATGTCTTCAACCTCTGTAACCCTGCCTGAGCGGAGCCTGAACAGAGTGAGAATGTTGAGGAGCTGACAGTTGCTCGTCGATGCTTGGTGGTTCTCTCCGGGTACTCCGGCTTCCTCCACCTCTAAAACTGTCACGGTCCCGATTAGCCATTGTGCAGAAGTATGTGACCTTAAACACCAATAAATAAATAAAAAAATAAATAAATAAATAAATAAACAAATAAATAAATAAATAAATAAATAAATGAGGGTATTCAAAAAACCAAGCCTTAACCCTGTTTTGTCGGATTAAAGACAGACAGCCCATGCCGTGTACGCTGCCTACATTACTTGTAAAATCGACACCCCCCACTACATCTTCTGCGAGGTGCGGTTTCGGACACGACCACCTGACGGTTCTGACCACATCAAATAACACACCTTCGTTGTATTTAGCAGCAAGAAATTTCCCCAAGAAGCAAAGACAAAAATACGTCTGCGGAAAATAATGGCAAATATGTTATTTAGCCTGTATTTTGTCCGTATAGAAAATTTCTCACCCACATATACCTAAAAATGATTCAATGATACAATTGGACATATTTCTCTCATAAAACGTGAAAAAACACTTGATTTATTGCATTTTAGGATTGCGCATGTATATTCTTAGAAGATTCTTTGTCTGTTATTAAACTACGGCGTGTCTTTGATCTCGTTTGGGACGATCAGTGATTAGCACCTTTTCGACAAGAGCCATCGAAATAGAAAATAAAAAAAATAATCAAATTTCATTAAAACTTTTTACAGAATCGTGTTTTTCAGAAAATGGTTTCGCAATTGCGTGTGTCGTTTTCAAAATTCGGATCAGTAAGCACGAAATTATAAATATGTTGTTGTCAATAACATAATTGAAAGCATGTCCGTCAAACTTGCATGACGTTAGAACTCGACTTGGGTAAAATACTGCGGTGTGGTGAAAGGACGAGAGTAAGAAATGCTGATATCGCAGTAGGCTTTAAAATGTCCATGGAATGGTCCTAAAATCAAGTTTGTATTTGCAGCTTTATTGCAAATAAGTTTCCCGTTGTTTCTTGTTGAAATGTTATTTCCATCAAGGCCAAGTACCAGTGGGATAGGACACCTGCCCCATGAACAACTGCCTGCTATTAAAATTAATTAGTGGGGACATCCCCCCCCCCCCCATGCTGTTTATTTTACCTAGAACACCTGCACCCTGCTGTTTTTTTACCTAGGACACATGCCCCCCCCCCCCCCCCCCGCCCTACTGTTAGATTAGATTAAACATATTTTATTTGCCATTTGACAATGCAAATCAGGATTGGAGGACAAGTGCTTACTACTTAGAAGCCCTTCCGTTCCTGTACGGTGACTAATAATTTACAATATGGCAGAACGTATTCCATAAATAACAGAATCTAGCAAAATCAAAATATTATAAACATTATAGACAAACACAAATTAAACTGAGAGAGAGAGAGAGAGAGAGAGAGAGAGAGAGAGAGAGAGAGAGAGAGAGAGAGAGAGATCAAAAAAATAAATAGAATATAAAGAAAACATGACATACAACATTAGATCCAGTGATGGTGCCCGCCACCCACCCATTTGCATTCTGTAGGCTTTCGAAATTCGGATTCACAGTTCAATTCCAAGAATATTTTCTGTTATAAGGTTGCTGTAAAGTTTAACGCAGTCCCTGTCTCGGATGCATAAAGGTAGGTGCCGTCGAAAAAAAACTCTCATTTTTTTCAGAATTTCGCTGGTTTAAGTGACAATTTACTCCATTCCTAATTCATTGAGCGCTGAATGTTTTCTATGCCTGCATGCAGCAAGCGTAGCACGACAACTTCTGTTTTATACGTTATTATTAAAAATGTAACCCTTACAGATTTAGGAGTTCCCATGTGGGTACAGTCGGAATAATTGTTTTTTTCGCAAAATCAGTCCCTGAATATATTGGTAACCGTGCAGTGGCCTTTCGGTGGTGAAACACGAGGCCGCAAATAGTTATGGTTGAAAAGTTCATCAAATAGACAGATATAATGCCAAACTCAGCCGGTGACAGGTAAATAATGAATAGGAAAGTCGTTGAATTGAGAAGAAAGTAGGGACGAATCGTCCCCTCGGTTTCCACCTGATCCACGGTGTTTTCACGCGGTCTTGGCACTTGACAAAGATACTAAACTGTCGGGCAGGGACAGGAGAAAACATTCTGAGAATCTGAAGTTGCTGCCTTGTATGGTCGGGACATAATTGGCGTGTATCCGACATTGTATCTGTTCAGTTTGAATGTCAAATTAGCGAGACGACGGCTTTTTCGCCACCGGGTCGAGTTGTCAGTTTCTGCCGGTACGCTCTGAAATAAGCAGTTTAACTACAAACTTTCAGGCCCACGTGAACGTGTGAATATTGAAAGCTGAACAGTTCGTCAAATAGACAGAAATAATGCCAAACTCGACGGGTGACAGGTGAATAGTGAATGGAAACGTCGTTGCATTGGGAATAGAGGAGGGACGAATCGTCCCTTCGGTTTCCACGCGATACACATTGTTCCCACGCGGTCACGCCACTCGACAAAGATACTAACCTGTCGGGCAGGAAGAGTAGAACAACTTCTGAAAATTTCGTGTAGCTGCCTCCAGTGGTCTGGACGTAGTGGGCGTATGAGCGACACTGCTGTCTGTTCAATTTTAATGTCAAATTAGCCAGATTACCGCCTATTCGCCATTAACCCATTCGCGATTACTGTCCACTTTTCATTTCTGACAAATATCTAACTGTTACCAGCTTGGCGAGGTCCATTTGGCGCCAGTGTACACAATGCATCTTTCAGTCACCAGCGTCTCTCCACCAGAAACTGAGAATCCACGATTTCAAGCGGAACTACCCCAGAGGGGGAGCAGTGCCACAACCCCAGACATATACCCAGCGTCAGGTCGCACCGGCTAGAACGGGACCAAATTCAAACAATTACCTCAACTCATTAAAACGCTATATCTCGGCCAATTCTTGGCCGATTTCCATCATTTTTTCACTCATTCTTCACAAATAGTTACCGCATCTTTTCACACAGAGAGCGCCACCAGTTTCCCATTCTATCATGTTGAAAGTCAGGAGAGGGTATGTGCACGTTCGGGGTGTGGGTTGAGAGAGAGGGGCGGCTGCCTCGAGGCCCATGCTTGGTTTCGGGACTTTCTAATAATATGACCGAGTTCGGGCGAGCTTCAGGTACAAACGCTGAATGTTTGGGATGGCTGCTGCGAAAACGTTCGCCACAATCTATGGTGTCACACATGCACATGTTGTTATTATTAAGTACACGCGATCTGTTCAACGGGTTTGCTATTTAGCCCTAACTTGGACATTAAGCATACAGCATTCACGCCAATGTGAAAGAGTATTGCGGAAAGAATTGTTAGACACTGTAGGGAGTTTTCTATCGACTATGCACTTAATATAGCCTAAAAAACTACCAGCTCTATACGCAATCTTATTTCGTCGCTGCCTAAAAAGACAAGCGGAATAGGTGAATCTCTCGATTTCTTGAAATCGAAAAATCTAGTTAGGCTTTTCCCTCTGGAAAAGACTATTGTTTTTCTACGGATTATTAGGCTTTTCCCTCTGGAAAAGACTATTGTTTTTCTACGGATTATTATTTTTTTTTTTTTTTAGGCTTTTCCCTCTGGAAAAGACTATTGTTTTTCTACGGATTATTATTGTTTTTTTTTTTTGTTTTTTTTTTAGGCTTTTCCCTCTGGAAAAGACTATTGTTTTTCTACGGATTATTATTTTTTTTTTTTTTTGATTTTTTTTTTTTTTTTTTTTTTTTTTTTTTCCACACATTTTGTCCGTACGATTCAGAAGCCATTTTCTAACCAATTTTCACGAAATTTTGCACACGCATAGAGGGGCACAAAATCTAAAAATGTATTGAAGTGGAATTTTCGATTTGACCCTTATTTCGTCAAAATTGGCAAAAAACTGCCAAAATTGGGGTTTATCAGCACTTTCTCGAAACATGTCTTGTAGATTTTTTTTATACATTCGTCATTGCTAGACCTGTCTGTGACATACCCTTTGGTACACACTACATATCAGGCGATGCAGATGGTAACCCTCCACAGGCTGCCAAACATCAAAATTTTGATGAAATAGGCCGGTTTCAGGCCCCCACTGCACCCAAACAATACACGAGAGATAAACATAACTTCCTTTATTGGGAGTGGAATTCACCGAGGATCCTTTTTGTCAGTAATAAGGGTGTTCAGAAAACCAAGCATTAACCCATTTTGAGCTGGTTAAACAGCAATACCCCCATAATGCTCAAAAGTTTGTGTTTTCCGTGGATTTCTCTAAACGAGTCTTGTAGATTTTCAGGAAAAAATGGTCACTCTCAGGTCTTCGTGTGACATTACAAGTTGCATGGATAAAATATTCCGGTGAGCATTAGTTAACCCTCCCCGAGCTGCTAAACGTAAAAATTGTGATAAAATGGGCTGTTTTTAGTCACCAACAGCACCCAAACGGTATACCAGAGAGAAAGGGTCCTTCATTTATCGGACGCAAAATTTATCGGAAAATATTTTTGAAAGTGGTAAGGGTATTCAAAATTTGACGTCTTAACCCATTTTGGGCTGGTTAAATAGAGATACCCATTAAAATCTTAAAATACCCGTTTTCTGTGGATTTCTCTATCAACATTTTGTAGGTTTTCAAGAAAAAATCGGCTATTTGCAGGTCTTGGTGTGACATTACAAGTTGCATGAACAAAATATTCCGGTCAGCATTAGTTAACCCTCCTCGGGCTGTTCAAGGTCAAAATTGCGATAAAATGGGCCGTTTTTGCACACCAACAGCACCCAAATGGTACACCACAAAGAAAAGTGCCTCCTTTTATCAAGCTCACAATTTAGTCGGAAACATTTTTGTAAGTAGTAAGGGTGTTCAAAAGTCGACATCTTAACCCATTTTGGGCAGGCTAAAGAGAGATATCCCTTGAAAGCTTTAAATTCCCATTTTCTGTGAATTTCCCTAACGGTAACTTGTAGGGTTTCAAGACAAATTGAATATTCGTAGGTCTTTATGTGACATTACAAGTTGCATGGACAAAATACTCCGATGAGCGTTTATTAACCATCTACAAGCTGCCAAGCATCGTAATTTTGTTAACATGGGGCTGTTTTCAGACATGCACAGCACCCAATGTATACATGAGAGATAAACATAATCTCCTTCGTTGGAAGTGGAATTCACAGAGGACCATTTTTGTAAGTAATAAGGGTATTAAAAAAACCAAGCGTTAACCCCTGTTGGGGAGGTTAACACTGATACCCATCGATAGCTTAAAAAATCGTTTTCCCTGGATTTCTTTACAAACATTTTGTGGGGTTTCCAAGAGAAAATGGCCGTTGATAGGTCTTGGTGTCATATGATCAGCTGCATGGATAAATTATTCTGGTAGGCATTTGTTAACCCTCCATGGGCTCCTAAATGTAAAAAAATTGAAGAAATAGTCTGTTTTTGGACACCAACAAATGGAAATGCCACAGAGAAACGTAACTTCTTTTACCGGATGCAAAACTAATAGGGAAACATTGATCTTGATATTAACCCATTCTACCATTAATGATGGGTTTTACCTAAACATTTTTTTATCAAACCCAAACCGAGTCATTTGAGACTACTATACTCTCACCTTTCTCATAACATCAATCAGGGAACTTCAGTGAGACAGTTAAAAACAATTCATCAGACACTGTGGGGTCATGACAAATTATGGAATCTAATCGGGAAAAGCCATGATTCTCCAGAATCATAAAGTCTAGTTTTGGTTTTTTTTGTTTTTTTTTTTTTTCTCCACACATTTTGTCCGTACGATTCAGAAGCCATTTTCGAACCGATTTTCACGAAATTTTGCACACGCATAGAGGGGCAAAGAATCTAAAAATGTACCCAAGCAGAATTTTCGATTTAACCCTTATTTCGCCAGAATTGGCAAAAAACTGCCAAAATTGGGGTTTATCGGCACTTTCTCGAAACACGTCTTTAGGATTTTTTTTAAACATCCATCATTACTAGACCTACCTATGACACAACCTTTGATACACACGACATATTTGGCGATGCATATGGTAACCCTCCACAGGCTGCCAAACATCGATATTTTGATGAAATGGGCCGGTTTCAGACCCCCACAACACCCAAACGATACCCGAGTGGTAAACATAACTTCCTTTATTGGAAGTGGAATTCACCGAGGATCATTTTTGTAAGTAATAAGGGTGTTCAGAAAACCAAGTGTTAACCCGTTTTGGGCTGGTTAAACAGCAATACCCCAAAAAAGCTCAAAACTTCATGTTTTCTGTGGATTTCTCTAAACGAGTCTTGTAGATTTTCAAGAAAAATTGGTCACTCTCAGGTCTTGGTTTGACATTACAAGTTGCATGGATAAAATATTCCGGTCAGCATTAGTTAACCCTCCCCGAGCTGCTAAACATAAAAATTGTGATAAAATGGGCTGTTTTTAGACGCCAACAGCACCCAAACGGTATTCCAGAGAGAAAGGGGCCTTCATTTATCGGACGCAAAATTGATCGGAAAATATTTTTGAAAGTGGTAAGGGTATTCAAAATTTGACGTCTTAACCCATTTTGGGCTGGTTAAATAGAGATACCCATTAAAATCTTAAAATCCCTGTTTACTGTAGTTTTCTCTATCAACATTTTGTAGGTTTTCAAGAAAAAATTCGGCTATTTGCAAGTCTTGGTGTGACATTACAAGTTGCATGAACAAAATATTCCGGTCAGCATTAGTTAACCCTCCACGGGCTGTTGAAGGTCAAAATTGTGATAAAATGGGCTGTCTTTGGACACCAACAGCACCCAAAGGGTACACCACAAAGAAAAGTGCCTCCTTTTATCGAGCGCACAATTTATACGGAAACATTTTTGTAAGCAGTAAGGGTATTCAAAAGTCGACGTCTTAACCCATTTTGGGCAGGCTAAAGAGAGATATCCCTTGAAAGCTTTAAATTCCCATTTTCTGTGAATTTCCCTAACGGTAACTTGTAGGGTTTCAAGACAAATTGAATATTCGTAGGTCTTTATGTGACATTACAAGTTGCATGGACAAAATACTCCGATGAGCGTTTATTAACCATCTACAAGCTGCCAAGCATCGTAATTTTGTTAACATGGGGCTGTTTTCAGACATGCACAGCACCCAATGTATACATGAGAGATAAACATAATCTCCTTCGTTGGAAGTGGAATTCACAGAGGACCATTTTTGTAAGTAATAAGGGTATTAAAAAAACCAAGCGTTAACCCCTGTTGGGGAGGTTAACACTGATACCCATCGATAGCTTAAAAAATCGTTTTCCCTGGATTTCTTTACAAACATTTTGTGGGGTTTCCAAGAGAAAATGGCCGTTGATAGGTCTTGGTGTCATATGATCAGCTGCATGGATAAATTATTCTGGTAGGCATTTGTTAACCCTCCATGGGCTCCTAAATGTAAAAAAATTGAAGAAATAGTCTGTTTTTGGACACCAACAAATGGAAATGCCACAGAGAAACGTAACTTCTTTTACCGGATGCAAAACTAATAGGGAAACATTGATCTTGATATTAACCCATTCTACCATTAATGATGGGTTTTACCTAAACATTTTTTTATCAAACCCAAACCGAGTCATTTGAGACTACTATACTCACCTTTCTCATAACATCAATCAGGGAACTTCAGTGAGACAGTTAAAAACAATTCATCAGACACTGTGGGGTCATGACAAATTATGGAATCTAATCGGGAAAAGCCATGATTCTCCAGAATCATAAAGTCTAGTTTTGGTTTTTTTTGTTTTTTTTTTTTTTCTCCACACATTTTGTCCGTACGATTCAGAAGCCATTTTCGAACCGATTTTCACGAAATTTTGCACACGCATAGAGGGGCAAAGAATCTAAAAATGTACCCAAGCGGAATTTTCGATTTAACCCTTATTTCGCCAGAATTGGCAAAAAACTGCCAAAATTGGGGTTTATCGGCACTTTCTCGAAACACGTCTTTAGGATTTTTTTTAAACATCCATCATTACTAGACCTACCTATGACACAACCTTTGATACACACGACATATTTGGCGATGCATATGGTAACCCTCCACAGGCTGCCAAACATCGATATTTTGATGAAATGGGCCGGTTTCAGACCCCCACAACACCCAAACGATACCCGAGTGGTAAACATAACTTCCTTTATTGGAAGTGGAATTCACCGAGGATCATTTTTGTAAGTAATAAGGGTGTTCAGAAAACCAAGTGTTAACCCGTTTTGGGCTGGTTAAACAGCAATACCCCAAAAAAGCTCAAAACTTCATGTTTTCTGTGGATTTCTCTAAACGAGTCTTGTAGATTTTCAAGAAAAATTGGTCACTCTCAGGTCTTGGTTTGACATTACAAGTTGCATGGATAAAATATTCCGGTCAGCATTAGTTAACCCTCCCCGAGCTGCTAAACATAAAAATTGTGATAAAATGGGCTGTTTTTAGACGCCAACAGCACCCAAACGGTATTCCAGAGAGAAAGGGGCCTTCATTTATCGGACGCAAAATTGATCGGAAAATATTTTTGAAAGTGGTAAGGGTATTCAAAATTTGACGTCTTAACCCATTTTGGGCTGGTTAAATAGAGATACCCATTAAAATCTTAAAATCCCTGTTTACTGTAGTTTTCTCTATCAACATTTTGTAGGTTTTCAAGAAAAAATTCGGCTATTTGCAAGTCTTGGTGTGACATTACAAGTTGCATGAACAAAATATTCCGGTCAGCATTAGTTAACCCTCCCCGGGCTGTTGAAGGTCAAAATTGTGATAAAATGGGCTGTCTTTGGACACCAACAGCACCCAAAGGGTACACCACAAAGAAAAGTGCCTCCTTTTATCGAGCGCACAATTTATACGGAAACATTTTTGTAAGCAGTAAGGGTATTCAAAAGTCGACGTCTTAACCCATTTTGGGCAGGCTAAAGCGAGATATCCCTTGAAAGCTTTAAATTGCCATTTTCTGTGAAATTCCCTAACGGTAACTTGTAGAGTTTCAAGACAATTTGACTATTCGTAGGTCTTTATGTGACATTACAAGTTGCATGGACAAAATACTCCGGTGAGCGTTTATTAACCATCTACAAGCTGCCAAGCATCGTAATTTTGTTAACATGGGGCTGTTTTCAGACACGCACAGCACCCAATGTAGACATGAGAGATAAACATAATCTCCTTTGTTGGAAGTGGAATTCACAGAGGACCATCTTTGTAAGTAATAAGGGTATTAAAAAAACCAAGCGTTAACCCCTGTTGGGGAGGTTAACACTGATACCCAACGATAGCTTAAAAAATCGTTTTCCCTGGATTTCTTTACAAACATTTTGTGGGGTTTCCAAGAGAAAATGGCCGTTGATAGGTCTTGGTGTCATATGATCAGCTGCATGGATAAATTATTCTGGTAGGCATTTGTTAACCCTCCATGGGCTCCTAAATGTAAAAAAATTGAAGAAATAGTCTGTTTTTGGACACCAACAAATGGAAATGCCACAGAGAAACGTAACTTCTTTTACCGGATGCAAAACTAATAGGGAAACATTGATCTTGATATTAACCCATTCTACCATTAATGATGGGTTTTACCTAAACATTTTTTTATCAAACCCAAACCGAGTCATTTGAGACTACTATACTCACCTTTCTCATAACATCAATCAGGGAACTTCAGTGAGACAGTTAAAAACAATTCATCAGACACTGTGGGGTCATGACAAATTATGGAATCTAATCGGGAAAAGCCATGATTCTCCAGAATCATAAAGTCTAGTTTTGGTTTTTTTTGTTTGTTTTTTTTTTCTCCACACATTTTGTCCGTACGATTCAGAAGCCATTTTCGAACCGATTTTCACGAAATTTTGCACACGCATAGAGGGGCAAAGAATCTAAAAATGTACCCAAGCGGAATTTTCGATTTAACCCTTATTTCGCCAGAATTGGCAAAAAACTGCCAAAATTGGGGCTTATCGGCACTTTCTCGAAACACGTCTTTAGGATTTTTTTTAAACATCCATCATTACTAGACCTACCTATGACACAACCTTTGATACACACGACATATTTGGCGATGCATATGGTAACCCTCCACAGGCTGCCAAACATCGATATTTTGATGAAATGGGCCGGTTTCAGACCCCCACAACACCCAAACGATACCCGAGTGGTAAACATAACTTCCTTTATTGGAAGTGGAATTCACCGAGGATCATTTTTGTAAGTAATAAGGGTGTTCAGAAAACCAAGTGTTAACCCGTTTTGGGCTGGTTAAACAGCAATACCCCAAAAAAGCTCAAAACTTCATGTTTTCTGTGGATTTCTCTAAACGAGTCTTGTAGATTTTCAAGAAAAATTGGTCACTCTCAGGTCTTGGTTTGACATTACAAGTTGCATGGATAAAATATTCTGGTCAGCATTAGTTAACCCTCCCCGAGCTGCTAAACATAAAAATTGTGATAAAATGGGCTGTTTTTAGACGCCAACAGCACCCAAACGGTATTCCAGAGAGAAAGGGGCCTTCATTTATCGGACGCAAAATTGATCGGAAAATATTTTTGAAAGTGGTAAGGGTATTCAAAATTTGACGTCTTAACCCATTTTGGGCTGGTTAAATAGAGATACCCATTAAAATCTTAAAATCCCTGTTTACTGTAGTTTTCTCTATCAACATTTTGTAGGTTTTCAAGAAAAAATTCGGCTATTTGCAAGTCTTGGTGTGACATTACAAGTTGCATGAACAAAATATTCCGGTCAGCATTAGTTAACCCTCCCCGGGCTGTTGAAGGTCAAAATTGTGATAAAATGGGCTGTCTTTGGACACCAACAGCACCCAAAGGGTACACCACAAAGAAAAGTGCCTCCTTTTATCGAGCGCACAATTTATACGGAAACATTTTTGTAAGCAGTAAGGGTATTCAAAAGTCGACGTCTTAACCCATTTTGGGCAGGCTAAAGCGAGATATCCCTTGAAAGCTTTAAATTGCCATTTTCTGTGAAATTCCCTAACGGTAACTTGTAGAGTTTCAAGACAATTTGACTATTCGTAGGTCTTTATGTGACATTACAAGTTGCATGGACAAAATACTCCGGTGAGCGTTTATTAACCATCTACAAGCTGCCAAGCATCGTAATTTTGTTAACATGGGGCTGTTTTCAGACACGCACAGCACCCAATGTAGACATGAGAGATAAACATAATCTCCTTTGTTGGAAGTGGAATTCACAGAGGACCATCTTTGTAAGTAATAAGGGTATTAAAAAAACCAAGCGTTAACCCCTGTTGGGGAGGTTAACACGGATACCCATCGATAGCTTAAAAAATCGTTTTCCCTGGATGTCTTCACAAACATTTTGTGGGGTTTCCAAGAGAAAATGGCCGTTGATAGGTCTTGGTGTCATATGACCAGTTGCATGGATAAATTATTCTGGTAGGCATTTGTTAACCCTCCATGGGCTGCTAAATGTAAAAAAATGAAGAAATAGTCTGTTTTTGGACACCAACAAATGGAAATGCCACAGAGAAACGTAACTTCTTTTACCGGACGCAAAACTGATAGGGAAACATTGATCTTGATATTAACCCATTCTACCATTAATGATGGGTTTTACCTAAACATTTTTTTTTATCAAACCCAAACTGAGTCATTTGAGACTACTATACTCACCTTTCTCATAACATCAATGAGGGAACTTCAGTGAGACAGTTAAAAACAATTCATCAGACACTGTGGGGTCATGAAAAATCATGGAATCTAATCGGGAAAAGCCATGATTCTCCAGAATCATAAAGTCTAGTTTGGGTTTTTTTTTTTTTTGTTTTTTTTTTCCACACATTTTGTCCGTACGATTCAGAAGCCATTTTCGAACCGATTTTCACGAAATTTTGCACACGCATAGAGGGGCAAAGAATCTAAAAATGTACCCAAGCGGAATTTTCGATTTAACCCTTATTTCGCCAGAATTGGCAAAAAACTGCCAAAATTGGGGCTTATCGGCACTTTCTCGAAACACGTCTTTAGGATTTTTTTTAAACATCCATCATTACTAGACCTACCTATGACACAACCTTTGATACACACGACATATTTGGCGATGCATATGGTAACCCTCCACAGGCTGCCAAACATCGATATTTTGATGAAATGGGCCGGTTTCAGACCCCCACAACACCCAAACGATACCCGAGTGGTAAACATAACTTCCTTTATTGGAAGTGGAATTCACCGAGGATCATTTTTGTAAGTAATAAGGGTGTTCAGAAAACCAAGTGTTAACCCGTTTTGGGCTGGTTAAACAGCAATACCCCAAAAAAGCTCAAAACTTCATGTTTTCTGTGGATTTCTCTAAACGAGTCTTGTAGATTTTCAAGAAAAATTGGTCACTCTCAGGTCTTGGTTTGACATTACAAGTTGCATGGATAAAATATTCCGGTCAGCATTAGTTAACCCTCCCCGAGCTGCTAAACATAAAAATTGTGATAAAATGGGCTGTTTTTAGACGCCAACAGCACCCAAACGGTATTCCAGAGAGAAAGGGGCCTTCATTTATCGGACGCAAAATTGATCGGAAAATATTTTTGAAAGTGGTAAGGGTATTCAAAATTTGACGTCTTAACCCATTTTGGGCTGGTTAAATAGAGATACCCATTAAAATCTTAAAATCCCTGTTTACTGTAGTTTTCTCTATCAACATTTTGTAGGTTTTCAAGAAAAAATTCGGCTATTTGCAAGTCTTGGTGTGACATTACAAGTTGCATGAACAAAATATTCCGGTCAGCATTAGTTAACCCTCCCCGGGCTGTTGAAGGTCAAAATTGTGATAAAATGGGCTGTCTTTGGACACCAACAGCACCCAAAGGGTACACCACAAAGAAAAGTGCCTCCTTTTATCGAGCGCACAATTTATACGGAAACATTTTTGTAAGCAGTAAGGGTATTCAAAAGTCGACGTCTTAACCCATTTTGGGCAGGCTAAAGCGAGATATCCCTTGAAAGCTTTAAATTGCCATTTTCTGTGAAATTCCCTAACGGTAACTTGTAGAGTTTCAAGACAATTTGACTATTCGTAGGTCTTTATGTGACATTACAAGTTGCATGGACAAAATACTCCGGTGAGCGTTTATTAACCATCTACAAGCTGCCAAGCATCGTAATTTTGTTAACATGGGGCTGTTTTCAGACACGCACAGCACCCAATGTAGACATGAGAGATAAACATAATCTCCTTTGTTGGAAGTGGAATTCACAGAGGACCATCTTTGTAAGTAATAAGGGTATTAAAAAAACCAAGCGTTAACCCCTGTTGGGGAGGTTAACACGGATACCCATCGATAGCTTAAAAAATCGTTTTCCCTGGATGTCTTCACAAACATTTTGTGGGGTTTCCAAGAGAAAATGGCCGTTGATAGGTCTTGGTGTCATATGACCAGTTGCATGGATAAATTATTCTGGTAGGCATTTGTTAACCCTCCATGGGCTGCTAAATGTAAAAAAATGAAGAAATAGTCTGTTTTTGGACACCAACAAATGGAAATGCCACAGAGAAACGTAACTTCTTTTACCGGACGCAAAACTGATAGGGAAACATTGATCTTGATATTAACCCATTCCACCATTAATGATGGGTTTTACCTAAACATTTTTTTTTATCAAACCCAAACTGAGTCATTTGAGACTACTATACTCACCTTTCTCATAACATCAATGAGGGAACTTCAGTGAGACAGTTAAAAACAATTCATCAGACACTGTGGGGTCATGAAAAATCATGGAATCTAATCGGGAAAAGCCATGATTCTCCAGAATCATAAAGTCTAGTTTGGGTTTTGTTTTTTTTTGTTTTTTTTTTCCACACATTTTGTCCGTACGATTCAGAAGCCATTTTCGAACCGATTTTCACGAAATTTTGCACACGCATAGAGTGGCAAAAAATCTAAAAATGTACCAAAGCGGAATTTTCGATTTAACCCTTATTTCGTCAGAATTGGCAAAAAACTGTCAAAATTGGGGTTTATCGGCACTTTCTCAAAACACGTCTTGTAGATTTTTTTTAAACCTTCATCATTGATAGACCTGTCTGTGCCACGACCTTTGATACACATGACATATCAGGCGATGCATATGGTAACCCTCCACAGGCTGCCAAACATCGAAATTTTGATGAAATGGGCCAGATTCAGGCCCCCAGAGCACCCAAACGATACACGAGAGATAAACATAACTTCCTTTATTTGAAGTGGAATTCACCGGAGATCATTTTTGTAAGTAATAATGGTGTTCAAAAAACCAAGCATTAACCCGTTTTGGGCTGGTTAAACAGCAATACCCCCAAAAAGCTCAAAAATTTAGGTTTTCCGTGGATTTCTCTAAACGCGTCTTGTAGATTTTCATGAAAAAATTGTCACTCCCAGGCCTTGATGTGACAATAGAAGTTGCATGGACAAAATACTCCGGTGAGCATTTGTTAACCCTCCACGGGCTGCTAAAAGTCAAAATTGTGACAAAATGGGCTGTTTTTGGACGCCAACAGCACCCAACGGTTACGCCACAAAGAAAAGTGATTTCTTTTATCGAGCGCACAATCAATAGGGAAACATTTTTGTAAGTAGTAAGGGTATTCAAAAAACGAAGTCTCAACCCATTTTGGGCAAGCTAAAGAGAGAGACCCCTTAAAATCTAAAAATTCCCATTTTCTGTGGATTTCTCTAAATACATTCCATAGGTTTTCAAGAAAAATTGACTACTTGCAGGACTTTGTGTGACATTACAAGTAGCACGGACAAAATATTCCGCTGAGCGTTTATTAACCCTCTACAGAATGCCAAGCATCATAATTTTGTTGAAATGGGCTGTTTTCGGACACACACAGCACGCAATGTATGTCCGAGAGTTACACATAATCTCCTTTGTTGGAAGTGGAATTCACTGAGGACCATTTTTGTAAGTAATAAGGGTATTCAAAAACCCAAGCGTTAACCCCTTTTGGGGTGGTTATTAGCGATACCCATCAAAAGCTAAAAAAAATTCATGTTTTCCCGTGGATTTCGTTACAAACATCTTGTAAGTTTTCAACAGAAAATGGCCATTGATAGGTCTTGGAGTCACATTACCGGTTGCATGGATGAAATATTCCAGTAAGCATTTGTTAACCCTCCATGGGCTGCTAAATTTCAACATTTTGAAAAAATAGTCTGTTTTTGGACGCCAACAACAACAAATGGGAATGCCACAGAGATACATAACTTCTTTTACTGGATGCAAAACTGACAGAGAAAAATTTAGTAAGTAGTAAGGGTATTCAAAAAATCGAGGTCTTAACCCATTTTCGCCTGGTTAAGATGTACCCCTTAAAAGCTTAAAATTCCAGTTTTCTGTGGATTTCTCCAAAAAATCTAGTAAGTATTCAAGAAAACTTGACCATTTGCAGGTCTTGGAGTGACATTACAAGTTACATAGACAAAATATTCCGGTAAGCCTTAGTTAACTCTCCAGAGGCTGCAAAGCATAGAAATTTTGAGAAAATGGACTGTCCTTGGGCACCCATTGCACGCAATGTGTACCTGCGAGATAACATAACCTCCTTCTTTGGAAGTGGAATTCACCAGACCAAATAATTAAGCCTTTTAGGGCTGGTCTTAACCCGTTTTGGGCTGGTTAAACAGCAGTACCCATCAAAGACTTAAAATTTCATGCTTTCCCTGGATTTCTTTAAAAACATCTTGTAGTTTTCAAGAAAAATGGCCATTTACGGGTCTTCATGTGACATTACAAGTTACATGGACAAAATATTCCGTTGAGCATTCGTTAACTCTCCACGAGCTGCTAAACATCAAAATGTTGATAAAATGGATTGTTTTCAGACACCAAGAGCACCCAATGGATATGTAACAGAGAAATATAACTTCTTTTACTGAATTCACAGAGGATCAGTTTTGTAAGTAGTAAGGGTATTTAAAAGAATG